>CAIGQQ010000153.1:4775720-4798182 GCA_903798035.1 Danio albolineatus
CTGCAAGAATATTTGATAATTAACAGAGGTTTATATTTTTTTATTGAAAATATTTTATTTGACCTCACCATCGTGGAGATCAGAAGCTGCTTTAGTCGGGCTCTTGAATCTTTTCAGTTTTATCTTAATGTTTTTCTGGCTGTTATAACTGTCTGTCTGAAATTATAGCAACAAAAAAAAAAGCCATAAGAAAACATACTAAATGTTATTAATTGTTACAGATGTAGTGTCAAGTAATTTGTACGTTAGTTCATAGAAATGATTGAAAAATATGATAACATTGATTGGGACGATACTGCAGCTTTACATGGAGGGTCAACAAACAATTAGAAAGGAAATAATATAAATTAATAATCGGAGTGTCATGCACAAAGCTCCTGCACCACGTCAAGACACACAGACATCAAGAATCAGGACATGAACCTCAACCATGGTTGCTAAAAAGAAAAATCTGCATGATTCGTTCATGCCGCAATGCATGCTGGGTGCCAGCATAGTGCAAACTCCCAGAATGCATTGCAGCATGAATAAATTATGCAGCTTTATGTTCTTAAAATTACTTTCTTTGCCTTTATTTTATTTTGTTTTAGGGGTGTAATATTTCAGTAGACTGTTTTGTATTGTTCTGGGTTGTTTGTTATTTAATTTTATATTTTGTTTGTCACCATTGTTGAGATTCACAGACTAATTGTAGATGTTTGTGTGGTTTTTAAGATTTGTCATAGTTCAAACTTTCTCATTATGTATGGTGTATTTAGACCTGTTAAACAATCATTGATTTCTGAAGCTCCAGTGGTTTCATTAATATATGTTATTAATTTCTCACACACAACTAAAAAGATACTGAACGAGTTAACAAGCAGGTGAGGGTGGCTTTGATGTCGTAGATAATCTTATTAGACCTATTCATATAGTTTTTTTTTCTGACTTTTCATGCAATAACAAAGTGTGATTAACACAATTAATTTTAGCAACCAATTACAAATTAAAGTTATAATTAGAAGTTGAAGAGCCCGACTAAAGCAGACACTGACCTCTGTCATGGTGATTTCAAATGAACAAAAATATGTTTTGTGTCACCATTGTGGAGAATAGTAGCGTCTGTATGCAAGTCCAAGATGAACATCAGAGTTTCTGATGTGATGCCGCATCTTCTTTTGCTTAAATATAACTGTGGAGTTACTAATGCAGCAAAAATTTGTTTGCTAATTGCAGTCACACATGAATACATTAATGTATTTAAGAACTTTTGTGCACTAAGCTATGTTCTGAACATTGTATCAGTTCATGAAATACGGTTATTTTCCGTGAATTTAAACAGTTCTATAAAACTTCCATATTGTTTTACGAAATATCCTGGCAACCACAGCTGCCGGTATTTTTCCGTAAATTTTAAGTATTCTTTTAACAGTGTACTTAAATGTTTTAGTTCAGCTTACTTGATTTTCCTAGTAATGTGAACACTAATGAGAAGTTAACACAACTAATTATTTTGAGTCAATGGTACTGAAGTTTACTTCTTAAAGTTGTAATTACAAAGTTTTTAAAAGTTATGCTCACTTAAAATTAATACACTACTTTACTTAGAAATTTTAAGGCTATCGGTTTCCTCAATTTTTTTTTTTAAGTAAGGTTAACTTATTAAATTTTACAGTGTATGTACATTCATGGTTCCCAAAGTACTTGAATTTCTCACATATGAATTCAAGGCCTGGGAAATACTTAAAAACAAACATGGTTCATTGAAAGTGCTTGAATTAGTTTGTTTATAGTTTATTTCAACAGTGTTGTTCAATTGTCAAAACAATGAAAAAAAAAAGAAATTCTTAATTAAAAAATCTTAAATCGAAATGTTGTACAATAACACTGTCACAAATAATGCACATTTTATGAATATTTCAGAAACTGCATTTGAATATCACCAGTATTGAAATGTTATTAAAGTTATTTGAACATGACTGTTTAAAATAGTCAAAGTGTTTGAAAATTATGGTCCCATTATAAGTGAAATGTTAAGTACAGTAATGACTTTCATGGGGCTACATATGCTGGGGTATGAATTACAAAGTTACTTGATTTAAAATGAATTGAATTCATTTGAATTTGAATTGAATCTGCTGTTCGTGAAAGCGTAGGAACCCTGGTGCATTGTTCTAATGGATCTGATTTACAGGAAGCTCTCCAGAAGATCAGGCAGAAGAATACGATGAGGAGGGAGGTCACAGTGGAGCTCAGCAGTCAGGGTTTCTGGAAGACTGGTATTCGCTCTGACGTCTGCCAGGTACGTGAACATGCACGCATTTAATACATATATTTCAAGAATAGTCTGATCTGTTTCCTTAGGTGTTGTGTTTGTTGAGCTTTACTATAAACCCACACCACCTGGCTTATAATTTTGTGAAGCCCAAGTGGTTCACCACAGATTTATCTTCTGTAAAGTAGCGGATTTGTTCTTTTTTTGCAGCATGCTATGATGCTTCCTGTTCTCACCCATCACATCCGCTATCATCAGTGCCTGATGCATTTGGACAAGCTGATTGGTTACATGTTTAAGGAACGATGCTTGCTGCAGGTAACACAAAATAAGTCAATCAGAAATTCAGTAAACATAAGCAACTTTCCCAACTAACACTGCTTTATCTCATGTTGAAAGCCACCATGGTATAATGTAAATCATGATCTGTGTGAGTTATTTAGCAATCCGATGAAATTAAAGGTATATCTCTGTTCCTCTAACCCTTGTGACATCCAAAATTAAGCTGACTTTTAAGGGTCCCTTGAAAGTAAATAAAAGTTTTGTAGATGTTAGTATCATTATTTAAGTGTGGTACAAAATAATGACAAATTTTGCATTAAGAAGATATAAACATCCAAAGCTTGTAGTTTGTCCCCTCTACCTAAGTGGATCAGCAAATTATTATTATTATTTTTTTACTTCACCTCATATCTCAGTTTCTAATCAAATCTTCTGACCAATCATCCTCTAAAGTATATGACATATTCTGCCCCTTCAAGATGCTTCTGGCAGAGCTGTTATAAAAGCTAAATGCTATTGGTTGTTGTTTTTAAAAGGGGAGAAGATATTATAAAAATGTCACATTTCAAAGCACTTTACGGGACCTTTAAAAAGAGCGGCTAACCACCAGTTAAAATGGACATGAAATTTTAAATGTGATATTTTCATAGTTTCTATTAAGGAATCAATTTGGAAAAAGTGCTTAGAGTACTAACTTGAGAAATATGCTTCACTTTAAAAGTAGAACATTTCTTCAGCTGTTAAAAATGAATACAGTACATACACACACATTCCCACTCATACACTACGTACAATTTAGCCTACCCAATTAACCTATACCACATGTCTTTGGACTTGTGGGGGAAACCGGAGCACCCGGAGGAAACCCACGCAACTACGGGGAGAACATAGAAACCACACAGAAATGCCAACTGACCCAGCCGGGGCTTGAACCAGCGACCTTCTTGCTGTGAGGCGAACGTGCTACTCACTACGCCACCGTGGCGCCATTGTTTGTAGTTGTGTGCTGTTAATAATGTTTACATTTTCTTATATATTTAACCTATATAATTAAAGCAGCTGGTATTGTTCAGTTTGGGCTAATGATGTAAGTGTGTGCGCATTTAGGCATGTCACAATGTCTGTTTTTTGTGGTACAATCTATAGCACCAAAACTTATTGCACTAAACAATATTATTGTCTTTTTAAGATCATTTTGATCTTATTGATCTTATAGATCACTATAATTACATCATAATGCAAGTACACTCTCTTCCAAAGAACAGATCAAATTTTGTTCTTAAGAATATTTCATTTAATTCTCGTCATTTTAACAATAAAAAATTACGCATTGCAATTGGAATGTGAAAACATTTATCCTAAACCAATAAATGATAAAAAATAAATGTTAACGAATAAGCAGATGATAAAAAGGACTAAAGAAAAAAGTAACAAATCTATTTTCATAGAGCACCCACATAAAAATATACTTTAGTAAATTTATAGTAAGTACTATAGTTTTTTTTAACCATGCTAACACTGACAAGAGAGGTTGCGCTATCATCTAAAACATGGCTAGAATTGTTTTTTTGTGCGATTTATATTCTGCATCACCAAAAATGATTGGGAATGTGTTCACGTGTTATGAGATAAGTTAATATATAAAATATTGTGACAGGCCTATGTGCATGCCATAGCGTTGCATAAATAAAGTGGAGATCCATTTTAGCATCATGTCATTGAATTTGAATTATGCAAAAACCTTTTTTTTTTAAATGGTGTGAAAATTATTTAATCTGAACTGAGACAAAAAAATGACAGACAGGAAGTCTATCCATTTATGATGTAATTGCCATCAGTGTTCACTGTTCACTGCATGATTCAAGGAATCTATCAAGACCTCTATTTTGACAATTTTTTTTGCATTTTTGTCATCCTTGTCTTTGTTAATCAGCTAGACGACATTTATATCAGTTATTTAAATTAGCACAATTATCAGCAGTGAGTATAAATGAGGCTGAGAAGTCTCTGGTCAACTATTTCAGAGTTAATATAAGTAATTCTTAAAATACAGCGTTTGCTTAGAAGGATTTAATGGTTTCCATAGCACCATACAGTACAGAATATTTTATTTCTTGCTTTGTGTTTCTGTCTTTCTTCAGTTGGCAATGACTCATCCTAGTCATCATCTTAATTTTGGGATGAATCCTGACCATGCTCGCAACTCTTTGTCCAACTGTGGGATACGGCAGCCTAAATATGGAGACCGGAAAGTGCATCATATGTACATGAGGAAAAAAGGTTAGCAAATAATTTTGTAAATGTATGTTAGAGGATTTTTTAAGAAGTAAGTTGAGTACTTTACCGACTGTTTTGTCCCTTTTTCATTAGGAATTAACACCTTGATCAATATTATGTCACGACTGGGCCAGGATGACCCATCACCTTCCAGGTTTGCGGTTTGACATCATTATATTAATGAAGTCGTTTGTTTGTGACTTTGAACATTTGGTTCCATATGTACAAAATTGTGCATATTATTGTAAGACTGCATTTCCATAACAAGAAATGCAGAAATACCTCTCTCTTTTACTACACACTAAACACCCTTTGTGTTTCTCCTGCTTACAGCAAGTGTTATAGCTGTTAAGTGCAATATTTTTGCATATTTTTAGCCCATCGAGTCTAGTTACTTGTGTAAATATGTGTAAATTTATAAAATTTTTGTAATTAGTTTCAGCAATATTATTGACTAATATAAAAACATTCATTTGGTTTATTTACAAAATAGTTTTGTATTTTTTGTATTTTTCGTAGATATATTATATTAGAGACTTGTTTATCTACCAAATAAGTGGAACTAATTAGATTTGCATTGTAAACATTAAATAAAAGTTAAAACGTTTTTTTATATAAATCATAGAAATTAAGTTTTTAGGAGTGTAAAATAATGGCACAGTATGAAAAAATCAGTATATGGACAGAAGCAATCTTTAGTTAATCACGATGCATTATTAGTTTACGGTTGTTTTCGAATTAGTTTTGTATCTGAAATAGGAGCTACTAAATTAACACTGCCTTTTCATTGTTCATTTTTTTTAATGCATACTTTGGTAACATTACAGTAAGGTTGTATTACAGTAGTTAATCTATTTACTGAAATAAACAAACAATGAACAATACAGTATTTATTAATCTTTGTTAATGTTAGTTTATGGAAGTTGCTCATTATTAGTTAATCGTTTTAACTAATGCATAGTGCATTAATGTTAAAAAGCATGCCACATTATTAAATGTTAATGTTATTAATATATGCTGTACGAGCATTGTTCATTAGTAGTTCATGTTAACATTTACTAATGAAACCTTATTGTAAAGTGTAAGATTAGTTTTTTTAGTTGTTGTTAACACTAAAAGAAGGATTATACTCGGGCTGTTAATAAATGTGGCCCTTGGTGTGTTAATTTGTAAAATTATAAATGAATTTTCTTTACAATTGTCTATTAAACAGGATCAATCATAATGAGCGCTTGGAGTTTCTTGGTGATGCAGTTGTTGAGTTTCTGACCAGGTGAGACCTCAGACTTCCTGTTACCTTTGCTTTAAATATATCTTTATGAAGAACACGTCTCACTCACAACTTTCTTTTTGAAGTTTCTCGTTTAGAGTTGTTGTTTTTCCTTTCATGCCATCAGTTTTTGTTGTTTGTTTGTTTATTAGCCTATTGTTGTATTTGATTTTCAGTGTGCATCTCTACCACCTATTTCCAAGCCTAGAGGAAGGAGGACTTGCTACATATCGCACAGCAATCGTTCAGAACCAGCATCTTGCCATGCTTGCCAAGGTGACTGTTTACCTAAATGTTCCCTTTGCTTTGGAAAGAAAGGGTAATAATATGTCATTTTTTTGGGGTCACTGATTGGTTTATACTGTAAACAGTTGTCACATTTGATAAAAATGTGAATAGCCCAGTGAAATAAATGGATATGGGCCATAATGAATAATTGAGCAATAATACTTGCAGTGTATAAGAAATTAATATTTCTAAAATTAATATTTTTCTCAGCCTCTTATTTGTACTCATTTGTACTTGTTATTACACTTAAAATGGAATGAAAAGAACATATTATGGTCACACTTTATTTTGATGGTCCATTCGAGTATTAGTAGACATTTAACTGACTATAAGAAACTTGACAAGTACATGTCAACTTACACTAACCCTAACTCCAACCTAACAGTCTACTAATACTCGAATGGACCATCAAAATAAAGTGTTACCCAGATTATTTGCCCTAAAAGTGAAATGGCTGAACCTACACACAGGAGAAAAATGCTAATTTTAGAAGAAAATTTCAGATGGCACGTCTGAATAAGGTTTTTGGATCTTCATATATAGCTTAAATGATTTATGTAAATGCTGCTTACGTGATTGTGTCCCAATTTTGGCATGATTTGCTAGACATGGAGTCTTGTGGGCATTTGTACACAGCAAATGGTCATTAGGATGCAAGATTCAAACGTTTCTTCCCGTGTTGTGTGGCATACAACATGACAATCAATGCAGTGACTGGGGACAGTATTCATCTGTATTTTAACAGTTCAAATCACAAGAGCATATTGATGCCTTATCTGTCTTACATTGAAAGACAACTAAACAGTGTATGTTAATGGATGTGTTGTTTAACACATCCTTTCTTTGAGTATTTATGTTTGTGAGTTTTTGATATTTTTGATTCATTATAATTGTTTTGGATCCTCAGAAATTGGAGCTGGATCGGTTCATGTTATATGCCCACGGCCCTGATCTGTGCAGAGAGTCAGACCTCCGGCATGCCATGGCAAACTGTTTTGAAGCCCTGATAGGTTAGTTCTTTCTCTTAAAGTCTGTCTCTTTGTTTCATTTAATGCATCTCTCTACACACATGTTGATTTTTGGTTTGAATGAATGAATAAATGAATGTATACATTAATTAGTAGATTTTCCTTGGGCGTAATCCCTTTATTCGTCAGGAGTCACCACAGCGGAAAGAACCAGCAACTTATCCAGCATATGTTTTATACAGCGAATGCCCTTCCAGCAGCAACCCAGTACTAGGAAACGTCCATACACACTCACAGACTATGGCCGACTTAGTTTATTTAAATCACCTATAGGGTGACACGGTGGCACAGTAGGTAGTGATGTCGCCTCACAGCAAGAAGGTCGCTGGTTCGAGCCTCGGCTGGGTCAGTTGGCATTTCTGTGTGGAGTTTGCATGTTCTTCCCGTGTTGGCGTGGGTTTCCTCCGGGTGCTCCGGTTTCCCCCACAGTTCAAAGATATGCGGTACAGGTGAATTGGGTAAGCTAAATTGTCTGTAGTGTATGTGTGTGAGTGAGAATGTATGGATGTTTCCCAGAGATAGGTTGTGGCTGGAAGGGCATCCGCTGCGTAAAACAAATGCTGGATAAGTTGGCGGTTCATTCTGCTGTGGCGACCCCGGATTAATAAAGGGACTAAGCTGAAAAGAAAATGAATGAATGAATGAATTCACCTATAGCGCATGTCTGTGGGGGAAACCGGAGAACATGCAAACTCCACACAGAAATGCTAACTGACCCGAACCAGGACTCGAACCAGCGACCTTCTTGCTGTGAGGCGACAGTGTTAACCTCTGAGCCACTGTGTTGCCCTAATGTATAGATTAAAAAAAACTAACAAAACAGCCTCAACTTAACATGAAGTTTTAAAACAACCCATGCTGTAATTTGCGCTGTCACTGTTTATTTTACAATGATAATTTCACCACTGAATATCATCACTCTATTCAAGCCACCAAGATGCCGTGCTGTGTTAGGCCTGATGAATAAGATCAAAGCCAACCTTTACTGTCATTTTGATTAGTTTAAATGTGAGCTCAAAATTCTAGGGAATAAAATAATTCCTAGTGACACTGAATGACAAATGTGACTTTTTGCAATGACTTTTTATTAGGGTTTAATACTGAGCTCACTACCGTTTATTAAAAAAAACAACAACAACAACATACCAGTATGTCAAAGGCAATTCTAGTTAAATTCTTTTTCTCAAATTTTTTTTCTTCTATTATCCTTGGATTTATGTTTTGGCCCTCTATATAATCGCAATTTAATATTTACATTTTTCATACTGATGCAGAACTTACTTGCGACACCTTTTCTAAACTATTGAGTGGTTCTGAATTTGTTAACTTGATTTGTTGTGTGTTTTAGGGGCTGTTTACCTGGAAGGAGGTTTAGAGGAAGCCAAGGATCTCTTTGGAAGACTGCTATTTAACACTGGGGTGAGTTTTATGCTTTTGTGTTATGTGTTTGTAGGTCTAAACCGTTTTTTGAAAACTAATGATGTATCTGTAACATTGGGCCTGTTAGACACAGTAAACATAAAATGAAGAAGTGACGTGAACCAGCCATGGGCTGGTATAAGATTCTGACAATATGAAAACCTTGGATGAAATTGTATAAAATCACAGTACTGCGATTACTGCTCTAAAATAAGTTCTTTTTTAATGTATAGGTAAAGAAACACAACTTTTTTCATTCATTTATTTTATTTTTGGCTTAGTCTCTTTATTAATCTGGGGTCAATGAAGTGGAATGAACCGCCAACTTACCCAGCATATATTTTACACAGTGGATGCCCTTCTAGCTGCAACCAATCACTGGGAAACATCCATACACATTCACATACATACACTATGGATAATTCAGCTTACCCATATCCCCTATATCACATGTCTTTTGACTTGAGGGGGAAACTGAAACACCCAGATGAAACCTATGCAAACACAGGGAGAACATGCAAACTCCACACAGAAATGCCAACTGACCCAGCCGAGGCTCAAACCAACGACATTCTTGCTGTAAGGTAATCGTGCTATTCACTGTGCTACCGTGACATCTTGAACACAATATATTTTGTTTTAAAATACATTTAAAATATTTTGGAGCAGTAAACATGTCAGGCTAAATAATTTAAATAAATCATTGACTTCTGCTATCTTCATTATAGTTTCAAAAACAGATTTCTTTTTCAACTTGAAAAGGCATCTTTGGGTATGTTTCTTTTATTTGCATATAAATAAGCCACTGCACTGTTCAAGTGTTCACTGTTCAAAACAGATATATTACATTGGTATCACATGGAATATCATCGATTAGGAGTCTGCAATAGGATCGCTAATGCATAAGCAATAACGGATAGTTCAACCCTAGCGCCACTGTCACATCACTCGTGCAATCACAGCAGAAGCAGTTTCTTGCACAGCACATAGGGAGAGCAGAAGCAGCTCACAGGCATTGAGCTCCCACCAGCAGCGTCAATAGTGTGCACCTGATCAGTGGCTATTGCACAAAACAATCTATCTCTGTCTATTTAATCTAGTTACCTATCTCTCTCTCTCTCTCTATATATATATATATATATATATATGTATACTGTATATTAAAACACTTTTTACTTTTACTTTTCATCTGCATCTAGGGCTGTGGCAATCTCGTCCCATTCTGTTTCTACAAACCTACAAGTCTTTATTTGACTAATTATGTGAACCATGAAGAACTGTATGCTTCTCAAGCTCAGTGAGAAGTGTCATTCATGTCTTTTCAGGTGCACTCAGCATAATATATAGTTATAATAGCCTAATATTTAAACAAATTTAAAATTTAATTAGTGCTGCACAACATATCGTTTCAGCATTGATATCGCAATGTAATCTTTTGCAATAACCACATTGCAAGAATTATTAATAGTGAGGCTGGATTATAATTATAGAATAATAATATTAATAACAATAATAATAATAATAATAATAATAATAATAATAATAATAGAAATGTTTTTTGAGGCCTCTGACTGTGTGAGTGTGTAAAAAACATTCAGACCTAAGAAATTGTACTGTTTGTAACAAATCAATAACTATTTAATTGTTTATTAAATGAAAACTATTATTTTACATTTGATTATTCAACTACTGTATACCTGAATAGTTTGACTCTTCAAAAAACAAATGCTTGTTTATTTCATTTATCTTTTTCTTTATTGTATTTATCTCTGCTTGTAGATTCTTTCTTATATTTCATGCATATGCACTCCCCTACAGAATCATCCCAGTCAATCTAAAATGATGAATTATTTCCAAATAGTTATTCAACTCCTCTAGTTATATTGTATTCATATCGCAATATATATATCGCAGAATTAAAGTATTGGAATATAAGATTTTTCTAATCTAATAACTATACATAATCAAACTAGTGTGCAATTTAAGCAAAACAGATGGTATAAATTGTTTTAAATTTGGTTTTGTAGTTTGGGCCCAAACAAATGTTTGTTGTATTTTTATCATTTAAGTTAATTTGATTCACCTATATAAAAATCAGTGGATATTATTAATGATTTATTTGAATTTTTGACCATTGTCAATGCATTGTCACTTTAATTGAGCTCTGCTTCTGCTCCTGCTCCATGCTGCTTCTGCATGTGGTAGGAAAGCTCTAATCTGTTAACGTGGATGTCAAAAAACATGCGCTGCTTACACTCTGCTTGCGTGTGCAGTGTGAAAGAGGCTTCAGGGTTCTTGTCCACTGAACTGGTTTTTTTCTCTGTCGGTTGCTATGATACAGAGTTTAGTTTAAAATCTTTAGCAGATTATTTGAGTGGTACTGCTTGCGTGGTAATGTCCCACCCTTTCTTCACTGTGATTGGATGGCTAGCTCCTAAGTGACAATGATGGGTATGCATTTTTCTAAATTCTTGACCGCTCAGCACTGACTGTAGAATCCATGCTCAAAAAAGCGGCACTACCATTGACAACAACAGAAAAGAAAAGAAAAAAACGCTCCGGTAGACATGCAGTCTAAAAGTTTTTTTCTTAGCATGACATTAGTGTGATGTACAACATAAAGTGGCATTCAGTAGGTTCACAGAGGAAAATGGCAATTCAAAGTCTAATTTTACCTTTAAATATATGCAGTGATTTAGCTAGAAAGAGTCCAAATGATGCCTGTTGCCAAAAGGTTGTAGACTGAAGACATTGTTGTGTCATTTCAGATTTCTTAGTGTACTCTAATTCTCATCAAGTAGACTATGACGTTGTTTATGTGGATTTTTTTTCCTCTGTTTTTGTCCTGCAGGACCTGAGGGAAGTTTGGCTCAACTACCCACCTCATCCTTTACAGGTGTGCGCACATATTCCTTTCAATGTTTGTCATGTACTGTGTAAGACAGACATGTACATGCACATTTGTTTGTCACTTTTATCTAGAAGATTAATGGTGACGTGCAGTAAACAGTAAAACGGTTTTTGCTACAAACTGGTGTTTTTTTTGCTATAATTAGAAATGCTAATTTATTAATGATTTGCACATTTAACTTCACAGTGTCTTTGTCCACTCGTGTGTTAAACCATTTACTTACGCTTGTGTTGCTTTAAATTTTAAGTCAACTTGTATGCTTTGTAAGTTCAACATGTATGCTTTTATCACATCAAGCACGTTTAGCATATTTACAGTAGTGTTGTTTACCATGTTTAGTGTGCTCTATGTACAGTTAAAGGCAACATTATTAAAGGAGTGATCCATTACGATATCATATTTTAAACTTTAATTGATGTGTAATGTAGCTGTACGAACGTAAACAGCATCTCTAGATGTAAGATGCTTAAAGTTCAATGCAAAGGGAGACATTGGCTTTTACAGAAATAGCTTAGCAAAGCGAATGAACTTTAAGTACAACATAAAAATATATTCGGGCTTAGTTAGATCACAAAGGTTTTAGGTTATGTGCATTTACCAAATGCACACACCCCACGCAGCGAAGGGGTGTGGCCAGAGGCACTGTAATGTTACAGCAGAGAAGCCTAAAATGCTGTCCAAATACTGCTATTTCCACAGAACTTCTGTTTCTGTATTTTGGCTTCCAAAGGACATGACACAAAGAGAGAAGTGCTTACAGTTTAATTTTAATTATGTTCCAGAGAATTATAAATGTATATATGTAGCAGAAGCTGTAGATTGTGAACAATCTGTAAGTATTTTTAATTTATCTATGACATGCACAGTGTCTAGCATTATTGGTATGTTTTAGCAAGGATGTAAACAATGGGAAATGCTGTTTGGCACTGCTAATAGTTAAGCTACAAATTCATGTTTATCAGTCAAACCGCTGTAAACACTCACAATCTTCAGCAGCGCTGCAGCGTCTCCCTATGTGTACACTTTACCTGCATTCTACATCTCAAATAATGAACTCAAAATTAACCTAGTTAAACCTTTTAAATGCACTTTAGGCTAAATACTAGTATCATGTAAAATATCATGGCAGAGAAATTATTTTATTTTTAAAGCTAAAAATGTTGAGGGAATAAATTATCTCTGTTAAGGAGCAGTTAGGAAATGTTTTAAAAATTACTACAATTTCATAGGAAGACTAATAATATGGCATTTAACTGCATGCAAGTTAAGCAATATTTATATTTGAATAAAATATTGAATAAAATTATTTAAACTGTTCATTTCATAATGTGATTATGAATGAATTGACAAAAAGGATGAAGGGAATTTTAAAAATGTATTGCATATATCCAAATGTAAGTGGATTTGTGGTGCAAAGATGAACATTTTATGGGTTTAAAATGAGTGAGTGAATAAACTTCAACCCTTCGTTTTAATATAAATTACTGACATTTCAGCTGTTTGTTATTCTTTTTTTTAATAACAGAAAACACTGTGACTACACTTACTACTAATATAATAGTTATGTTTGTGTAATGCATAAAAGTACACACTCCATGTTCTGCTATATGTATAGGTGCAGGAGCCCCTGACCGACAGGCAGTTGATTGAATCCTCTCCAGTTCTCCAGAAACTCACTAATTTTGAGGATGCTATCGGAGTGCTGTTCACTCATGTACGTCTCCTTGCGAGGGCCTTCACTCTGCGAACAGTGGGCTTCAACCACCTCACTCTGTAAGAGCTGTCCTTCAGTCATTGTTACTCTCCACTAGGTTCAATTTGGCTTGAAATACATATGATTGGGCTTGACAGTGAATGCCACAAAAATTTCTCTTTGTTTTATATATATATTTTTTCTTTCTTTTTTTTCTAAATATTTATAAAAAAATATTTGTTAATTACACAAATTTCATTTTAAATGTTTTTTTACGTGTTTTATGTTTATTTACAAAAATATGTGTCCAATGTGGCATACTTGTATGTGTTGTTGTTGGTTTAATTTTGAAATATTTAGTCTGGTGTCACTTTTCTTGTATAGTACAGTAGGTCGTACTAATAGGTTAGGGTACCTTTCCAGCACTCTTAATTAAGGATCCAAGATCAAGTCATAACATTTTATACACCTAGTCAATGAAATACATTAATTGTATAAGTAGTTATATTTATAAACTAGATCTTCATGCAGATGATGTTTCTGTCTGCAGAGGCCACAACCAGAGGATGGAGTTTCTTGGAGATTCTATCATGCAGCTTGTGGCAACTGAATATCTCTTCATCCACTTCCCAGACCATCACGAAGGACATCTCACAGTGAGGATATCTACATTATTATTTTTTCTGTCTTTTTTTTTTAATAATGTTCAAGTAGTTTCAAACCCTTATGAATTTCTGTTAGAAACATGTAACCACTGACTTTCATAGTAGGGAAATAAATACTATAGAAGTCAATTGTTGCAGGCTTTCAGCATTATTCAACTGGAAAAAAACACCTTAAAATTAAGAAAAAAAATGACAATCTTCAGTATTGGGTAAATTTATTTCTTTTATATTATAACTCCATATTTGCTAGAGTGATCCTTAAAAGCTACATTTAACCTTCAGTGTGTGATAATATCCAAATAACCATGCATGCTGACCTTTAATCATTTCTTATAATTCTGCATTCTCTATTCGTTAATTGAGCATTTGGGATGTGGAAATTATATATAATTGTAATTGTGTTTTTAGTTGGTTACATTTTGATTTTATATCTAGGAAATGAAATAGATAAATCAGGGATTTACAAGTTCAAGATGATTGGATCTGTTCAGTCAAAAAAAGTATAAAATATTTTTGTTTAATTGTAGCTCCTGCGCAGTTCATTGGTGAATAACCGGACTCAAGCGAAGGTTGCAGAAGAGTTGGGCATGCAGGAATTTGCCATCACCAATGACAAGACCAAACGACCAGTTGCCCTGCGGACAAAGACTTTAGCAGATCTGTTGGAGTGTAAGAGTGACATTACTATTATTCAAATTAAAGTTTTTCTCAATACATTAAGCTAAATCCTACAACAATGTATTTATTTACATCTTTATTTCTGAATGCTTTTATATGGCATTATCATTCCAGATACAGTGTTTATATTAATCTTAATGCTTATTTTGTGGATTTTGGTCAAGGTTTTTTTTTTCTGTCTCCAGCATTTATTGCCGCACTTTACATAGATAAAGACCTGGAATTTGTTCACACATTCATGAACGTTTGCTTCTTTCCACGACTCAAGGTATTACCCATATTCACAAACAATTTTTTTGTTTTGTTTTTTGTCAGTGCCTTTAAGAAACTATACTAAGTTTAATGTTAAATGCATAGTTCACCTAAAAATGAAAATTCTTTATTCTTCTTTTACTTGTTTCAAACCTGTTGAAAGCAAAAGAAGAAATATTGAAGAAAGCAGGAAAACTGGTAACCAAGTATTGGTTTTCACTGCTATGAAAGTCAATGACTACTGTTTTTCAGCTCTCTTCAGACCATCTTCTTTTTTTGTTTAACAAAAAAAAGAAACTAATAAAGGTTTGAAACCTCTTGAGGATAAGTAAATAGATACATTTAGATTTTTGGGTGAACTATCCCTTTAAACCCTTTCATAGTTGTTTTGAGACACTGGTCTTTTTGTTTCTTTTAAATTTTGAACAGTGAATATGATTACATGGCAGACAAGAAAAACAGTTTTTTCTTTACTTCTATGAAACTCTATATAATTTGTTCATTTATTGTTTCAGGAGTTCATCTTGAACCAGGATTGGAACGATCCAAAATCACAGCTGCAGCAGTGCTGTCTAACCCTGCGAACGGAAGGCAAAGAGCCAGATATTCCTTTATACAAGTAAGAAGCATGTGTCCATAAGCAACAATAGATTTCTTTGGTCTTCATCTCTTTCATCTTTCTGTTTTAAGATATTTGCAATGAACCCCAAAAGTGAAAGTGTGTGGAATATAGATGTTTGGTCTTAGAGAATGCACATTAGGGGAAAACGGTTCTGTTATTCCACATGGCATGCTGCTGCACATCAAAGCTGTGATTTTTGCCTTGTGAAAGTATTTAAAGTCTATTTGTTTTTGTGTGAAGGAGTTAAAACTAGTGGTGTAATGGACCACAATGGTCTCATGATTTAGATCATGTTTTTTTAGTCATTTTTCAGGTCAGCAAAAAGGGAATTTGATAAATGTAATTTGCTTTCCATTTATTACAAAAACAGTATGCAATAAACTTTTTTGGTTTTGGTGAAAGTATTGGCTGTGGAAAAGCACCAAGGTACTAATTGATATTTTTACCATGTCATTGCTACATCACTGCTTGCAATTTTTCGCTGCATACAATAGTTACAAATGTTGTCTTAATCGAAACGTAAAAAAAACACTCACGTGTGTTCCGAACCGTGGGTTGTGATCCACACAGATTTTACCCCTATTTTAAACCCTAACATTTTATCTTGTGCTTTCTGTTATTTTTTTTCTACATCAATCTGCACCCCATACCCATAATAAGAAGACAAAATCCAATTTGTGATACCTTTTAAACTTTATTAAAAAGGTAAAAAAAAAAAAAAAAAACATGATTCATCATATGGCATACATACGATTTGTCACATTTTATTCCACATTTTATATATAAGTCACATTTCTCTTGGTCACCTTTTAAGATATTTCTACCGTTTGGTCTTCAAAAGCTGGACATGATTTGTAAAGGGTCACATGTCTATAATAAGTCTAAATCTAACATGCACATCTGAGTAAAGGTCAAGTCATGAGAGATGCTGCCTTTAAACGTTTAAGACAGGGTTGTGTCAAGGCAAAGATCTAGTCAGGACAGTATTCATTCTGCTTCACTGAAGTTTCTGTAGATCACGGTGGCCACTATCGTTCTTAAATGGAGCAAATTTGGAATCACCAGACTCTTCCTGGAGCTGAGCCAACTTTAGGAAGAGTCCTGGGTCCTAGACGCATTGATTTAGTCTTTTTTTTTTTTCTTCTTTTTTTTTTTTTTTTTTTTTTTTGGTCCAAGGAATTAAGGCTTGCACCCCATATTGTTTTTTGTTTATTTATTGATTTTGATTGACTCAGGATTCTATTCTTGATCCCATAAATGTCTTTAAGATGCCCAGCTAGAGCATCTCTGGGGAGTTTGCTATATAGCAGTGGTCACCAAACTTGTTCCTGGAGGGCTGGTGTCCTGCAAATTTTTAGCTCCAACCCTAATCAAACACACCTGAACAAGCTAATCAAGGTTGTACTAGCTATACTTGAAACATCCAGGCAGATGTGTTGAGGCAAGTTGGAGCAAAACCCTGCAGGACACTGACCCTCCAGGACCGAGATTGGTAACCCCGGCTATATAGTATAAAGCACTATTGTGACTATATGATAATAACTACAGTATATGTGACTATATAATAATAAAGTTATGGTCACACTTTCTTTATTTGAATACACAATTCATGCTATTGACTAAGAATTTAAGCTCAATAAACTACTAATTAGCTGCTTATTAATAGCTGGTAAGATAAGTTTATACTTTACAAACACTAATAAACAGTTCATATCTTGATAATAGGCTGGTAATATGTCAGTTGTAAATGTGAATTGTTACTTAAACGAATGTGTTGCCAAAGTTATATATTAAACGGTTTATTGATAGCTGTTTCATAAAATCATCAGCTTTTAAAAAAAAATATTTTATCTTTGCTTTTTTGTCTTTTTAATTTTATTTTCTAATATAATAATAGCATCCCAAAGCTATAGGTCTATATAATTGTCTAATTTAAGTTTGTTTTTATTTATTTCGACTATGCTGCCTTTTATCTTATCCTACAGAACACTTCAGACTGTTGGACCCTCGCATGCCAGGACCTACACAGTGGCGGTGTATTTTAAAGGTGAAAGAATTGGCTGTGGAAAAGGACCAAGGTACTAATAGACATACATTTTTACCTTATCATTGCTACATCACTGCATATATTGTCTTCTAAATATGGCTCCATAGAAAAAAACGTGACCGTATGTCATGGTCTCTAAATTGGCTAAATCTAGTGCAGGGTGGCCAGGTCTTTTTAACAACTAACCCAATTGCAATCCCATCACAAAAAGTATACAAGATTTTGTGCTATTTTAGAAACACTACTATGTATAGATTTGATACATAATGTTAATAATACTTTAACAGTTCTTGTTGACTGAGCCAAAATTACACATGGAAGCAGTAATTGTGCAAAAGATTATGTGATATATTTGTGAGACATAGTTCGTAATTGTGACAATGCAATTAAATTAGATTAGCACAGAAACAAGTGTTTTGTTTCTGTCTGTAAATGGCTCTAATTATGATACACTTTTGATAGAAGTGTCAAGTTCAATTTACATGAAAACCCCTTTTTACTTGGTTCATACTTGCAGGTTAATCAGGTCAGTACAATGAGATGATGTGCATTTATCACTTCCTATTTGATCCCAACAGTATTCAGCAAGCTGAGATGGGTGCAGCCATGGATGCTCTGGAGAAATGTGAGTAACTTTTAATATCTAATATCTCTTTAACCCGTAACTAATTGTAATTTATATTATTTTTACTACAAAAAAAAATAAAAAAATTAGAGAGATTAATTAGAGAGTAATTTGACCTTCTTTGTTGCATACACAAGCACCTGAAAGTGATGGTTCACCAAAAATCAAAAATTACTTTCACTCTCCCTATGGCTCTATTGTTTGAGCATCGATATCGCAATGTGTGTATCTTCAATAGTCACATTATTTATTTATTAATGATTAAAAGATAAAGATAGTATTACATTTTTTAAAAATAATTATTATTAATAATTATTATTATTATTATTTATACAATGATATTTGTTATAAATGTTATTTTTAGGTTTGATTGTTCAGTTTCTGACAGAGAGCTATTCAAATCATCTGGTGAAATAATATTTATATCGCAATACACATCGCTGCAAAACAAAATATCACGATGTCAAATTTTTCCAATATCTTGCAGCCCAAACTCTCCCTCATGTGGTTTTAAATCTTTTAAGTTTCTTTCTTCTGTTAAACACAAAAGAAGATATTTTGAAAAATGCTGGGACCCAAGAATGATGGGACCCAAACTACCATAGTAGGAAAAAGATTAGTACGGAGGTCAATAGGTCCCAGCAGCCATCGAAATATCATCTTTTGTGTTTAATAATAAAGAAACGCTAATAAACTTTGAACTTGTGGTGAATGATGACATAATTTAAATTTTTGGGTGAACTGTCGCTTTAAGAACATACGCCCAAAGCTTATACAGTTGTATGTCGGCTTTGTGTGTGCAAAAGGTACTGCAATCCAAATGAGATGAATTCTCATATTTCCCACGGGAAACCAATTAGATACCACCTAGTCAAAGCATACATGCAAAGCGCTTTTCTCAAAGTTCATTTCTTGTATAGTGAAGCCCACAATTGCCCTTGAATTTCATTTCAATTATTCATTTCAGAAACTTTAAGCAAGTTTACATACTTATTCAGTGCTGTGTGTGTCTCTGTGTAATTGGCAAATAGTACAAGTACAAATACTGCTGACTCTAGCCTAGCGTATACAAGTGAAATTTTTTTCCTCCAACCACATACTGAAATAATGCTTTGAAGCAGCCATTATAGTCCTAAAGTTTATGAAAGTCTTTTTCTGCACCCTGATCGTTTCCTCATCTTCTACAGATAACTTTCCTCAGATGGCTCATCAGAAACGCTTCATCGAAAGGAAGTACCGGCAAGAACTGAAGGAGATGAGAAGAGAGCGAGAGAGACAGGAGAGAGATAGTGATGAAGGATAGAACAGCAGAAAGCAAAGGAGGAAAAGCATGCCCTAGGTAGAGTTGCAGGGAGTAAGTCAGACAGCAGCAGGCTGAGGAAAGCAAGTATCTTTTTATTTTGGTGTTTTGTTCTGTGCATAAATCTGTGTTTGTTTATTCAATTGATATTAATGAGTTTTTAAAAGATTAAAATTTACATTAACTTACCATCAACAATCCGTTGGTCTTGGCTTTTTATGCACTTTTCTCATTCAAAACTTTGCCTTGGTTTTTCTGTTGTGTTTGGTTAAAATTACTAGTCAATTTTAAAATGAGAAGCATTATGTGCTTGTATGAAAGGAGTGCACATTTGAATAAAAAGAATGTGCGTCCTTGGTGTATATGTCAATAATATAAAACTGAATTTATGTTGATTTACTCACGCAAGCACACAAATTAAGAGAATTATATTTATTCACTATAAATGATTAAAATTTTTTTATAAAGCACATTATACTACTTAAGCATTACTGTAGAGTTAATATTACTAAGCTTCGTGAATGCACTCTTAATGAAAATTTATGTTGTCGTTTCTTGATGTTGCATATCTTGCTTCTTCTTAATCCAGATTCTCACTTATTTTTTGAACTAAATTCTATAACATAAGGAATGATGGCTCCTGCCATATATTTAAAACTCTTGACTTTGCGAGCAATATGCAGCCAAGTACATCAGCAAATCCTATAAAATAAGTATGAATGTACTCAAAATAAGAGAAAAAGAAATGAATTTCACAGATGTTATAAACGCAAGGGTGCCACGGTGGCCTAGTGGGTAGCAAGTTCGCCTCACAGCAAGAAGGTCGCTGGTTCGATCCCTGGCTGGGTCAGTTGGCATTTCTGTGTGGAGTTTGCATGTTCTCCCCGTGGTTGCGTGGGTTTCCTCCGGGTGCTCTGGTTTCCCCCACAGTCCAAAGACATGCGGTACAGGTGAATTGGGTAAGCTAAATTGTCCGTGGTGTATGTGTGTGAATGAGAATGTATTGGTTGTGTTTCCCAGAGATGGGTTGTGGCTGGAAGGGCATCCGCTGCGTAAAACAAATGCTGGATAAGTTGGCGGTTCATTCCGCTGTGGCGACCCTGGATTAATAAAGGGACTAAGCCGAAAAGAAAATGAATTATAAACGCATACAATGATACACAATTCTCTCTTAATGATATCAATAGTTAAATGTGCAATATGTATAATAAGATTGACACCCAGTGGTTGAACTAGGTATTGCACTATACATTCTAAACGCTTTCCACCCGGTCCCTCCGATGACAACCACACGCCAAACGCAGGTTGCCAGATTGACAACACCAAGAGGAGTGAGAGTGCCTGACTATCGAGCCTACACCATGTCCTACCTACATGAGACAAAAAGGAATCTTTTTCTACGTTAAAAGGAGTTTTTGTCCTAGGCATCACTTAAAGTTTTGTTTCTATTTCTTGTAATTAATCAACAGCATACATTTCTATTTAAATGATTCCCTCTAATTATGATTGTGCTTCATTTAGTGTTAAATGCTACTAATGCTAGTTTGAACATCTCTACATGACATTTACTGCCATACTGAAAGCAGCAGCAGAAGGTTTATCTCAGATCGTGAAAATAAATATATAGTTTGAAATGTAACGTGACTGTTTAATTTGTCATTTTCATATTATTTGCTAATTTAAAAAAAAACACCTCATGTGGGCTTTTATAACTCTTGATCTGTGACTCGTTTCGGAGACTGCTACTGTCCTTCAGGGGTCGCATTTTCAGCCAAAGACGCATATATTGAGGCAGCCTTCAAGACTGAAATGAAATATGGCGTTTCCACCAAGGTGACCTGGGGTGCTGAAATTATAATTGGGTAATCTGGCGGTGGATGGATTATAGAGACTTAGGAAAAGACAAATGTTCTGACACGGAACGCATATTTTCACAGGAGAATAACTGGCTAGCGCTGATTTTCAGATTTTTAAAAAAGTATGTTTACTTAACATGTTTCTTAAATATCTGCAAACATGTAGTATGTGTATGCTTTAAGAGAGTCAAAAACATACATAGCACCTTTAAGAATAAAAGACTCCACTTTAAAAATATGCACAATTACTTTGTTGAGTCTGGTCAAATTTCATATTATTTTACCTTGAGTCTGAGTCAAGTCCATTTTCATTTAAATTTTCAAGATCCTTTAAATAACTCACTAAATCATGTGCACATGTCTTGTACACACTGTATTTGTATAAATACTGTACAAACACTCTCCGGCCCCTATATTAGGTACAACTGTCCAACTGCTTGTTAACGCAAATTTCTAATCAACAAATTACATGGCAGAAAAATCAATGCATTTAGGCATGTAGACATGATCAAGATGATCTGCTGCAGTTCAAACTGAGCACCAGAATGGGGAAAAAAAGGTGATTTAAGTGACATTGAACATGGCATGGTTGTTGGTGTCAGACAGGCTGGTCTGAGTATTTCAGAAACTGTTGATCTATGGGATTTTCGCAAGCATGCACAACCATCTCTAGGGTTTGAATGGTCCGAAAAAGAGAAAATATCCAGTAAGCGGCAGTTCCAGTAAACGTAAATGCCTTTTGATGCCAGAGGTCAGAGAAGAATGGCCAGACTGGTTCGAGCTCATAGAAAGAACATTGAGGATACAATTCCCACACTCACCAAAATTGGACAATAGAAGAATAGAAAACGTAGCCTGGTCTGATGAGTCCTAATTCTGCTGTGACATTCGAATGATAGGGTCATAATTTTGGGTAGGGGCAACACTATATTGATTTTAGTAGCTTTTAACATGTACAACAGAAATCAAAATCAAACATACAAAATAATAATAAT
>CAIGQQ010000153.1:4808258-4856465 GCA_903798035.1 Danio albolineatus
TTATTGAGGGTGCAAACTACAGCTTACATGCAAACTTAATCTCTTCTTTTAAATAACATCTCTCTCACATTTGCAGCACTTCAGTATATAACTCGTGTACCCTGCATGAATGTTTTTTCACCGTGAATTTTACAACACCAGGCATTTTTCAGGTATTCATACATTAATGAAAGGCTGCGTTGCATCACTTAAAGTGTGTGGTATAAGAATAGTGACAGCTTGACAAAGGGACTTATAAAAGGCCTAAAGTTAAACAATTAAATGCACAATAATATATAATAATTAATAATTAATTAACAAATAATTGAAGAAAAAAAACAACCTCATAAAAGGTACTGTCAACCACCCAATGAATGTACTGATATGTATGGAGTATACAATGCATCAAAATGTCTGCACACAAAATACTAAAATAACATGATAAAGCAAAACACAGATTGACTCAGTCACTTGATAATAATCATCCATAACTAATTCACAAAATAAAGATTATGGTCAGCTACACAATACAAATCTAAAGATACAAAAAGTGTATACTAAGTGCGTACAATACTCGCATTCGAGCTTTCTTAGCGTACTAATGAGGAAACCCCTTCATACATCTTAATCTCTTCTGTTAAATAACATCTCCCTCATGCCACCACACATAGCAACATGCACATTTGCAGCACTTCAGTATGTTAGCTTGTGTACCCTGCATAAATGTTTCTTCATTGTGAATTTTACAACACAAGGCATTTTTCAGGTGGTCATACATCTTTTTTATTATCATTATCATAAAGTAATTTTATCATTACTTATTATTGTATAAAGTGCATTGTATATTAAGTTTAAACAATTAATGAGTATTAATTTGTAATAACTAATAAACTGTAATAATGAATATGTAATAAAAAAATCATTTAAGGTACTTTCAGACAGTCAGTGAATATCCTGATAAAAAGTGAATAATTAACTTGCTTGTTTATCTGACACAAATCCATCAGGAATGTTCAGGCTGCTATTTATTAGTTTTTCATACTTTTTACCACATGGTTCTATAAGGCTGTGATTGACACTCAGGCAAAAGGCTTTATTTTTTACATTTTATATCATGTTCTTCAAACGGAAGTTTGAATTTAACAGTTTGTTTTCATTTTGGCATTAAGATGAAGGTAATGCTAGGATGAAGGTCTTTAGTTGTTACAATAGTTTAAGGTGTACTGTATAATTTAGAGAGAGGTGATGTGTCAGTAATGTTAACTTTACCTCTGGAGACACAGCTCCTTCTCTTTCCTCACAATGCTGGATGCTTCTGAGTAACAGAGCGCCAGTGTACTCGTGGCCCAAAATAGCTGCCCTCTTGTTGCCGTAGAGACAGCTTTCCTGCGCAGTGATTATAGCAGTTGAAGCTGAGCTTTTGGTACTAACAAATGACTTACTGAAAGAACTTCAGATTACATTCATTAACAATATTGATAATCTTACTTTTATTATTTACAACATTTAATTTCTAAAAAAACATGTTGATCGGGGCTATTTGTCAAAGAGTGAATCCAGCGAATATTTTGCAGGGTAGGCTGTTTTTTTAAATCCATTTTTAAACAAGCACATACTGTACCTTGCTGTAGCTTACTGAAAGACACTGATATTTATAGAAAACAACTGTTAAAATCATGAATAAAATATACATTTGAGTGTTCTTTACTGTTCAGAAAAGCCTAAGCTCTAAACTTACAGTATAAACTGTCATGTCAGGGCTAAGAAGCTATATAGTGGTCTTGTACTTGACACGTTTCACCACACTTCTATGAAAGTTCCAGATTATTTGTACTAGAGAAGCTGTTAATTCAATTTTGGCTAGCACAGACTAGCATTTAAAAACAAATAAGTAAATATATAAATAAATTAGGGGTGGCGCAGTGGGTAGCGCTGTCACCTCACAGCAAGAAGGTCACGATTGGCGGCTCATTCTGTTATGGCAACTTCAGATTAATAAAGGGACTAAGCCAAAAAGGAAATGAATGAATGAATAAATAAATTAAATAAAGCATAAGCTCTCTACGTTTAGCCCATGTACACATGACACAATATAAGATTGAGTGTGAACAAACATAGGTTCTAAGTAGAGTCCTGAAACAAATATATAACTAAGAATGCAATCAACTTTAAAGTTGTCACTTTCCAAAACCTTTTCATTCAATGTTCCTCACCAGTGGAAAGATCTTCCCATTCTCACACAAACTGCTGATTCACTGGTGTCATTTAAACAACAACTAAAAGACCCATCTCTTCCACAATCACTTAAATCCCTATTAACAAAACCCAGAACCCCTCTCCCCCTGCCCACCCCCTCAACACCACATAACAACTTCAAAACAATGTGCAATTTAGATTTGGATGTGCATTACACAGGTGAGTGGGCTTGACAAACGACCTGTAGACAACACATTTTCATCTCTCTGACTCTTTAACTGACACTTGCAACATTTATTTATATATATAAAAAATTGCATTTATAAAATGTACTTCACACAGGTGGGCTTGACAAACCAACTGTAAAAAAAAACTCTTATCACTTCTCACTGTGTATTGCCTCTTCTAGATGAATGCCGCCTCAACTGCAAGTAGCTTTGGACAAAAGCATCAGCAAAATGACTAAATTGAGAAATGTAAATGTAAAAGAAGCAGTATTTGAGTTAGTGCTCTGCACATTGATGCGCAGTCGTGTTGGAACAGGAGAAGGCAAACTCCAAATTCCCACAAAACAAGCGTGAAATTCTTCTAAATGTATTGGTATGCTGAAGCATTAAAGGTTCCTTTCACTGAAATGCACACTTATCCACAAAATTGCTTGACCATCAAAACTCATTACATGAAGCTCTCTGCATACTGTTCTTGAGCTAAAGTTGTTATAATACCACTAAACAGTTAACTGTGGAATATTGTGGGTGGCAAATCTATCAGTGTACCATGCACACTTTAATTCATTGAGCTCCCGAGAGTGACCCATAATTTCACAAATGTTTGTAGAAGTCCTAGCATGCCTAGGTGCTTAATTAAAAAAAAGAAGAGACTGGAACATCTGAATTAAATGAAGTGGAGGGGTGTCCCAAAACCTTTGGCAGTACAGTGTAGGTGACACCCAATTGCAATTAGATCTTCATAAGCAAGAAAATTGTCAGTACATCAACTTCTTCGTAAATTTGGGATGAAGAACAATATGTAACTCAATACTAGATTAGTAGGATAACAAGGGTTTTTCATCGCAAATCAGAAAGATTTCCTTCTAAAAGAAAAACAAATCCAAATTGTGGATGTTAATTTGGAAATTATGAATACTGCGAGTTTTATTGTTGACACAATATTGTCTGTTGTTCATTGTGTTTCACTAATTGTGTCAGAGTGCAGAACATTTGTACATAGAACAATTCTGTTCATGATCATAATCAGTCATGACAGGGCTAAGCATGACTGGCAAATCATTCATTCATTTATTCATTCATTCATTTTCTTGTCTGCTTTATTAATCTGGGGTCGCCACAGCGGAATGAACCTCCAACTTATCCAGCATTTTGTTTTACGTAGCAGATGCCCTTCCAGCCACAACCCATCACTGGGAAACATCCATACATTCTCATTCTAGCTTACCAAATTCACCTGTACCGCATGTCTTTGGACTTGTGGGGAAACCAGAGCACCCGGAGGAAACCCACGCGGACACGGGAAGAACATGCAAACTCCACACAGAAATGCCAACTGACCCAGCCGAGGCTCGAACCAGCGACCTTCTTGCTGTGAGGCGACAGCACTACCTACTTTGCATACATAAATACACACACTCAGCAAAAGAAAAACTAAATTCTCAAAAAAATATTTCTGACGGTCTTATTTTCTTTTCAATAATGCATATTGGGGGAGATTGTTATAGGATCAGTGTGGACAATAATGTAAAACAGCAACAGTGCTGCATTAAACAAAATACAGCTGAAGAATGTCTTTCACAACATTAATAATCTCTCTTCTGTCCCACAGACAGCAATTTCCTTCTTGGGAATGCTCAGGGTCATCGTGGCTATCCCATTGTGTACTGTTCTGATGGATTCTGTGAGCTGACAGGGTTTGGACGAACAGAGGTGATGCAGAAGAATTGCAGCTGTCATTTTCTGTATGGCTCAGGCACTAGTGAGCAGGTTGTTCAGGGTGTGAAGAAAGCTATGGAGGGCAAGGAAGAGTATCAGGCTGAGGTCCAGTTCTACAAGAAGAATGGTAATAATACTCTTTTTATACAGTCTATTGATGTAGAGTGCAGCATTTTATACAGTAGCTGCTAAGGCTGGCTTTGTTTGGTTTAGAGATGCAAGCATGTAATTGACGATTGATTAATTGTCTATTACCTATCTATTTAACTGATTTACCTTATCAATGATCTTTTATGCATGGATATCATTGAAGAGATTGTTGAGACTGAAAATTGAAAACTCTGTCTTATTTTTTAAAAAAATGTTTGAAACCTGTAACCATTTACTTCCATAGCATTTGCTTTTCCTAATATGGAGGCCAATGGTTACAGCTTTTATTCTTCAACATTTTTCAAATTATCTTCTTTTGTTCAAGAGAGAAAGGAACTTGTAAAGGTATGAAACCATTTTAGGTTGAGTAAATAATGAGTAAATTTTCGTTTTGCTAGAATTATCCATTTAATGTGCATAGATTAAAAAAAAAGGTAACGCTTCATTTTGATGGTCCCTTTGAGTATTAGTAGACTGTTTGCTTAATATCTGTTGATACTGCTCCTGCAACAGACATTTAACTGACTATAAGAAACTTTGCAAGTACATGTCAACTTACATAAACCTTAAACCTAACCCCAACCCTAACCCCAACCTAACAGTATACTTATAATCTAATGAGAATTAATTGACATGTAGATGCAAAATTAAACGTACCATCAAAATAAAGTGTGACCATTTGGTGACAATTTAATTGTTTTATGTTCAATCCACTTAAATTTGTAAAAAAAAAATGACTGTTAACTTAATTTGTGTTGGGACAACATGAAGGAATTTTGTGGAATCCAACATGTTTTATAGTGAATGTGGAATAATGAGGTGAATGAGATGAGCATGTACAGTAATTAATGTTTCTGGCTTGTTTTGTATAGAATTGCTTGGTCACACTTTATTTTGATGGTCCGTTTGTTAAATTGCATCTACATGTCAACTAATTCCTATTAGATTATGAGTAGATTGTTAGGTTGGGGTTAGAGTTGTTTGGGGTTAGGGTTATGGTTAGTGTAAGTTGACAAGTACTTGCTAAGTTTCTTATAGTCAGTTAAATGTCTGTTGAATGTCTGTATCAACAGATATCAAGCAGACAGTCTACTAATACTCAAATGGACCATCAAAATAAAGTGTGACCAATTGCGTTAACCTCAATTTATGTAAACCTAAATATACAGTATGTAGCTTTTTATTCTTTTTAAAGAATCATGGTGAAAATCATATACCATGATCATATTCCAGGTCACCAATGAAAAGTTTGATTAGAGTTAATTAGTGAAATGATTCTTCTATTGTTCTGATATGGTTGTTTAATAAATAAAAAACTACACAAGGAATCAGTTTCATAGAACAAGTCACAAACATATTAGACTGTCAAATCATGTACTCAAAAGTATTTTATAAGTTTTCCCTAACAGTGACCCATTTTTTTTAAGGCAGTTGTGCAAAAGTTTTCTCCCCAGTTCAGAGCCCACTTACTTTTCACAGGAATTGGCACTGATTGTCCACTATAGATTAACTGACATGGTCATTATAAAATAATTGGCTAGGTGATACGTTTCCAAGAAGTTTTAGGTTCTTCTACTTCAGTTTTTGTTAGTCTACACGTTATTTCATTACTGCAACCCTGAGCAAAATAGGGGATAGACAGTAAGTATTCTTATAAGGGAGCTGTTAGGAAGTTATTCCATAATTCTGTTGTTCTAATAGTTCACAAGTGAGTGAGCCAGATGCATCATGTAAAAAAAAACAACTCAATTTTGGCATCTTTGATATCATTTAAAAAAGAGGGAAATCATGGAACAATCCTGTTTGTGCTGGTGGGCCGGGCTCTCACTGATTATAATTATGAATATGATTAAACCCCTCTGATTAGATGTTTGTCTTACAGTAAATTTACAGATGCCGCGAACAACAATGTAGGAACTGAACAATGAGTTACGACAGTCACAGTTTGTAAAAGTAGTTGCTAGACAGTGACATACTGTATAGTAAGAAGAATGGAACATCTGGCTGGACCAAGGCATCTGCCACAAAATTTCTCATCAAGATGAAAAGCTTTCTTCGCTTATGGCCAGAAGAATATGGAGAGATGACTGACAAGTTCTAAGGTCTGAAAATGCCCAGCCAGTTGAGATTTTGGGTTAGGTTTGTTTTTTTTCTGAATTAAAATGTAAGTAGTAAGTAAGTAAGTAAGTAGTTTGAAACGTTTTAATATTAAATGCTAAAACATTTTCTTGAACAATAAAATGATTTAACAAATGTAGTTTTTTCCTAGAATCCACTGTACCTGTTGTATAGTGGTAGAAAGTAAAAGAAGTGGCTTAGAGCAAATATAACAGTGTGTACTAGTATGAATATACTATTAGCTATTGATTACATAAGGGATAATGTTCATCTAGCTAATTGATCTTTCAGTATACAACCTGACAATCTTATTTACAGACTGACAAAGCATTACCTTTGTCAGTCATTACCTTTTTACCCAAACCAACAAATGCATTACGAAAAAAAGGAAAAACACTGTATTGTATACATGAGAATTTGAAGACTAGATGACATGAGAAATTCAAGAAGTAATTCATAGCATCCGTTTATATATATATATATATATATATATTATAATTTGGATTTATTTAGCTTTTTATTGTATGACACCATTTATCATGTAAGTTTGTGTGCTTTGTAATTATAATTTTTTTGTTAAAGAATAAAAAGCAATAAAAAAAATAAAGCTGGCATTAAAAAAATAATGTGTGAGGCACTGAACAATTTGTGCAAGGTATTTTTATAATGTATTAACTATTTTAATTCATTGTGTGCATCTGACACTCTTTTTGTTTTGTTTTTTTAACAGGAAGTTTGTTCTGGTGTCTGTTGGACATTGTGCCCATAAAGAACGAAAAGGGGGAGATGGTCCTTTTTCTCTTTTCATTCAAGGACATCACAGAAACGTATGAGAAGAGCCATCACAGCAGCAAAACTGATGGTATGGTCATCATTTCCACCACTGCTCTCAATAGTCTTGTTAAATGGTTACGTTTGGCACAATAAATATCCTACACAACGCTCTGCTTTTTTCCAAAGAAATTGCAATTTGCAGCCAAAATGGTGTATTTACACTTTAATAAAAATGTAGACCGTTCAATCCTAAAATCAAGTCCTCAGGAAAAACCTCACTTTTAGTCTTCTACAAACTGTTTATTTATTTATTTTGGCAGATAAGCCAAACAGCAGGACCACTGGAAAGTCTCATATCAGTAAAGCCAGACGGAGGGGTCATGCCATGATTTACCAGCTAACCAGCCAATTTACACGTGACAGCAAAAATGATGTCAAATTAAGTCAGGTGAGTAGTGAAAACATTTATGAACTACTTACTAAAACTGTGAAAACTTTTTTTAAAAAGTAATGGCGTAAAAGTGACAAGCTGACTTTACTTAAAAAAAATTTAACACAACCCGTTATGTTTATTAACTCACTATTGCAACCAAAATATAACATTAACAAATGAAAAATTAACAATGAGTAATCAATTCACGCATAAGATAATGAATCTCTAATCATAATCATTTATTTCAGTGTGAATGAACATAAAGTCTTTTTAGATTTTAGTATAAATAGAAAAAGGTTGAAGTCATTTGGATGCATTGGAGAGGATGCATGTACTGTATAAGAAAAATAAAATGGAAAATAGAGACTGAAGGAAACCTAATATTTTAAACATGAATTACATTCAAACAATACTGAGTAACAGACCACAAATGCATTCAACTAAACATTTTCATATTTAATGTCAATTAAGTGCTGATCTGTTAAGGTTAATTATAATAATAATAATAAAAATAGTTTCTTCATACCGAAGAATTTTTTGTTTTGTTTTGTTTTGTTTTGTTTTGTTTTGTTTTGTTTTGTTTTGTTTTGTTTTGTTTTGTTTTGTTTTGTTTTGTTTTGTTTTGTTTTATTTTATTTCATGTCATGTCTCTACAAAGTCGGTTTGGTACTGTTTATTTTCTACCATGAGACTTGGGGTTGTAGTAACTGTAAAAGCTAAAAGCATATGCGTTGAAACTAATTTTCCAGTGACCTTTTCACTCAGGAAATGTTCAAACTGTGTGAAAGGTGCAAGCTGGAAGTAGAATGGATGTCTAATCCTCCATTTCACATGGCCATGCTGGAACAAGAGGCCAGATTGGCAGGTCACACTTCCGATCGCTCCTGTGAGCAGATGGTCCTGTTTTCAGTTTGACTTTCTCAACTGAGCCACCTGCTTTCATTCCATCACACCCCAGCTGACTGCAAGGAAAATAAGCAAAGGGCATTATGAGCAGTACAGATAACGACTGTTTCTTACACTACTGTATGTGAACTTTGAAGGAACACTCCACTTAAACAAAGGCTTACTGTATATATTTCACCTCACCCATAGTTAAAAAGTTGAGATTTACCAGTTTTGAATTCATTTAGCTGATTTCCAGGTCTGGCAGGAGCCTCTTTAGCTTAGCTTAGCTTAGCTTAGCATAAATAATTGATAATCGGTTTAGACATTAGCATCTCACTCAAAAATTACTAAAGAGTTTTGACAATTTTCCTATTTAAAAAAATGACTATTCTGTAGCACTATGGCTGCAGCAGGCACAATTATATTATGCAGCACTTGGAAAAAAATAGTCCACAGCTAGGTTACTAGGTAACAGCGCTACATAATAACATTGCACATGGTGTGGCCATGGTACAACAGCAAAGTTTAACTATTATTAAAGCCATATCAACATAGAAAACAGCAACTTTTCATTTTCTGTCAGTCTCAATACATGATGAAACTAATTACAGAAGAGTCTAGGTTTAAAATAGAAAAAATATAAAAACTTTTTTTTTGAGCAAGATGCTAATGGTCCAATCCAATTCAATAATTTTAACAAAGCTAAGCTAAAAGTGTCCTGACAGACATGGTGTTTGGCTGAATGGATTCAAAAGGGGCAGAACTGAACTATTTAACTCCACTCTGCTAATTAACAGGTTCCGTATTTTGTGATTCATGGGTGTTTTCGGTTTACGGTTGTGAATTGCATTATGGGAGTTTTATCTCTGCTCTGTTCACTTTTGATGTTGAAAATTTAACTCTGCAGTGTTAACAAAGTAACTTTTACTGATATTTTAGTAGTTTGATACAAGATATTTTTTAACAGTAATATATATAGAACTAAGTTTGTAAAATGACAGATAATGTACTGGTAGCGTATTACCATGTTTTTGTATCGTAATTTACAACACCAACCCAGACAGTGTATCACTTCAAACTAATAAAAATTTCAAAAAAGTAAATTTTTCTAACTTTTCATCATCAAAAGCTTTTCAGGAAAAGGTCAAGGGCCCATAATGCAATTCAAATGCCTAAATAAGTGGGAAAAAATATGAATCACAAAATACGGATAATTGTTTACAGATTTTTTTCCAGTGTAGGTGACGTGAATGAGCCTACTTCCACATAGTTCCACATAGTTACTTTAACACTTTAGAGATTTTTTAAAACTGTCTGCCACTGTAAATATATAGGATATATTTCAGTCAATCAAATCTTTTTTTGGTTTTAAATAACGATATAATGTAATGACATGATATAATAATTGATCCTCATCTACAAACCTTTGCATGGTTAAAAATGTGTTTTATTGAACAAAAAATACAATTTTAAATATACATATTTTGTTTTTGTTTTTTCGTAGGTTGAAATTAAATATATTTGACCTTTTATTTATGTATTAATTTGTTCCTGGTTTGGTATTGTTTGTCTATATTTTGTGGTTAAAAGTTTTGTTTCCTGCAGTTTTCTTGAAGATTTGTTATTGAAAGACTATTTTTATTTTCCTTTCTCCTTTGTCCTTATTTAAAGGCATGAGGTGCTAGTGTGTGTTTGGCTTGTCCTTTAATCTTAATGAAGAGTGCAGCAGATGACAGCAAGGAGGATTAGAAACCACTCGATTTGTTGCCTCAAACTAATCCTGACCAAAGTCTATGAGCTTGATCTTTGCCCTGACCTTAGTGATGTAAAAGTTAAATTAAAGAAACACACAGATTTGTCATCTGCCATGTGATGTCCTTTCAGAAACAGATTAAACATAGTTGTCTGTCATTCAAAAAATAATGACAGATTAATTGTAAGTTTACTTCTCTTTTCAATCCATTTTATTCAATCAAGAATCTTTCAGTATTGATTGGGAATTAAAAAGTGTCTGATGACTGATAAAAACAGAGAGTCTGCTCAAATTTTGCAGAGTCTGCCTTCTTGTTTCGCTTTTGTTTTTAATATGTATTTTATTGGTAAATGTTTTAATAAGTTAGATGTAGAATTAATAAAGAAACATGTCACAAAAATAATTTAGACTTACTATACATTTAAATAAATCTTTATTAAAAGGTTCAATCGTTTAACACAATGCATGTGGACTTAAAATGTGTTACAGATTTTATTAATCTAGATTTAGAATATATTTTATAAAAAAGTATATATTAATGCTATTAATATAATATGTGGGCCTCACAGTGGCACAGTGGGTAGCACAATCACCTCACAGCAAGAAGGTTGCTGGTTTGAGCCTTGGTTAGGTCAGTTGATGTTTCTGTGTGGAGTTTGCATGTTCCCCCTGTGTTGGCGTGGGTTTCCTCCGGGTGCTCCGGTTTCCCCCACAAGTCCAAAGATATGCAGTATAGGTGAATTGGGTAAGCTAAAACTGTCCATAGTGTATGTGTGTGACTGAGTGGGTATGGATGTTTCCCAGTGATGGGTTGCACGGGAGGGGCATCTGCTTGCGTAAAACATATGCTGGAAAAGTTGGTGGTTTATTTCACTGTGACGACCCCAGATTAATAAAGGGACTAAGCCAAAAAGAAAATGAATGAATATAATATGTTTTATTTTTTACCATGATTTACAGAAGATTATTATTCGGTATAAAAATAGCGTATTTAATGCAAAATCCTGTCAAGTTTTTTTAGAACAAGAATAATTTAAACCCAGCAGGCACAAGATGTTAATATTAGGTTAGATTTAGGCTGTGATGTCAGGTCTAAGGAAAACGTTTTTTGATGTCCAATAACAATATCAAATGATGTCGATATTTGGTTGATTTTAGGTTGTGTTGGAAGGTGACCAATATTCAACATCAAGCCAACATCTTAAACCAACATAATATTGATGTCAAATACTGACATTTATGTCAGGTATGTCCATCAAAATCCAACGTCAGATAGACATCATAGTGGCAACGTCCACACAATATCAAGCTGTAACATCGTTAGATATTGATATTTGGTTGATTTTAGGTTTGACGTTGGACGGCCGTAACATTCAGTTCTGACGTCAGCCAAACAAAATGCAACGTCCCCACAACGTTGGGGTACAACGTCAATCTTACGTCATGTTGACGTCCTGTGCCTGCAGGGAACATATTAAAAGACTTCTTTAAGAATGTGTAGTTCCACAGCACCCCCAAAATGCTTAATAATTGTATTTCTCAATCCTTATTCTTTCATATACTTAATATACTGTAGGTCAGAAGAAAGTGTGTTGTTACATTTTTACAATTATGCCAAAATTAATTACTATGCAATTTTATTTCACTCATTTTATTTTCACTTAAAGTCATTCGAAATATAATGAAAATATGCTTTACTCACATTTAATGAGCTTTCTGTGTATATTTTATGTTTTTTTGCGAACACTGGCATATTTATTCAGTAATCAACATATGCATAATAAGGTTAAAAAAGAAAAGAAAAAAAAGCTTAATTCTTTAACAAAAGTCCTAAATTGCTTTTTATTTAATCTTTTTATGCCTTGAAGAAGTTGAGATATTGCAAACCAATTAATCAGTGGCTTTCTATGCTCTCATTCCTTAAATAACAAATCTTTCTCCTCAGGACATGTTTGAAAAACCGTCTTTGCCTGAGTACAAAGTGGCAGCAGTTCAGAAGTCTCGATTCATCCTTCTGCATTACAGTGTGTCCAAGGCATTGTGGGACTGGATGATTCTACTCGCCACTTTCTATGTTGCTGTGACCGTGCCATACAATGTGTGTTTCACAACTTACAGTGATCTGGAGACTGCAGGCAGGAGCACGATAGTTAGCGACATTGCTGTGGAAATGCTTTTTATTCTAGGTGAGTTTACCAAGACAACAAGTATCTGAACTGAAGAACAATCAAGAGAACTTGTCACATAAATACATCAACATTCAGTTTATTTTGGCTGTGTTGGGCTATATTCTGCATTTCTTATACTAATCAGTGTTGTGTGTATGCAGTAACTACTTGACTACATATTAATAGTTACACTGTAAGTTACTTCACTTAGACAAATTCAGAGTAGGACAAACAGATACTATGGAAGTTAGAAGTTTTCAGTTTACTTTAAAATGGCTTCTTTTGTGTTCAACAGTAGGAAGAAACTTTAGGATTAGTAAATGATGACTGAATTTTTTTAGTGAAAAAGTAAAAAGTCAACTATAATTGCTTTGTAAAGTGTACATTTTTTATTTGTGCATTCATGATTTGGTATAGTTCCTTGTGGATATATTATTGAAAGGCTATTTTTGTTTGTCCTTATTTAAAGGCGTGAGTTCATGTGTGTTTGACTTGCTCTTTAATCTTAATGAAGAGTGCACTAAGGCAGATTAGGAACCGCTAAACCTTTTTTTGAAAGCCATTGATGCTTTATTTATTTGACTGAAATGTACAGTACAGTTGTTAAATGTTATTACAATTTAGAAATCAAAGTTTTTAGTTTAAATATATATATATTTATGTAATTTATTCTTGTGATGGAGCAGCTGATTTATGTCTTGAGAATTAAATATTGCTTTAGCAATCATTGTAATAAGATCTCAGGTATTATCAATAATTATTAATTGATTAATTTTTTATTTAATAAAAAAGCATTTAATAGATTTTTTGTTATACACGACCTTACAAAAGTGTCATCAATCTCAGTTGTAAGATCAACAAATAATAACATGATTTCTAGTCGATCGGTTGGAAAAGTGGCAGAAGGTACATAGATTTTTCATTGGTTGAACTGCAACATCAACAGCCATTTAGGTATCAAGACATTTGTGCTGTTTATTACATTACAAACCACAGGATAGAGCTACTTCTCATACTTCACCCTCCACATCAAAGTTCCTGAAAGCAAAGAAGGTCAAGAGATTGGCCAGCCCAGTTTCCAGACATGAACATTAATTAAGGTAAGATGAAGGAGGAGGCATTGAAGATTAATCCAAAGAATCTTGATGAACTCTGGGAGTCCTGCAAGAATGCTTTCTTTGCCATTCCAGATGACTTTATTAATAATTTATTTGAGTCATTGCAGAGATGTATGGATGCAGTTGTTCAAGATCATGGGAGTCATACACAATATGAATTCTTTTTCCACTGCACTAAGACTTCATTCTATACTGTACATTATTTCTGTTAAGTGAGAATGTCTAAGCAAAGTCAGACCTTACTGTCTTAATGAAATAATTAAAAATCAAGGCATGATCATTCTTTATTCAGGTAAAATAAGTGCAGTCTAGAGGTGTTTGCTTTTCATTTAAGCCACTTCTGATAACAAATGATCAACTAGAAGTCAAGTTATTATTTGCTGTTTCTTAAACTTGGATAAGAGACAAGACTTTTGCCAGGCAGTGTAAATTGTATACATATTTTTTACTGTCACTTTAGAACAAGTGTATGTGTCCTTAATTGCTAAAGTATTGATTTATTTATTAATTTTGCTTTTTAATGTACCCAAGATAATCTTCTTATTGGAAATGTATCTAAAACCACTAAGCAGCAAAATAGTTTGACAGCTTTGATAAATATAAGAAATGCTGCTTGAGCAGACTTGTGCAGCAAATGTCATTATCCTGCCTTTTACTTTCAGATATCATTCTTAACTTTCGCACCACCTATGTGAGTCAATCAGGACAAGTGGTGTACGATCCTCGCTCCATCTGTCTGCATTACGCTACCACGTGGTTCTTCGTTGACCTGGTGGCCGCCCTGCCATTTGACCTGCTCTATGCATTTAATATTACTGTTGTAAGTTCACTTCTGTTTTTTCCCTAATTATTTGGCAGCATCATAATACCTGTGGTGGTACTGTATTAGCATGTATACTTTGATATTTCCCAACACACATAACATTTAGCATGTTCATTTATGCAATGAATTGGAATTAGGACATTCATATTTACATTGTTTATTTGCATAGACTTCTGACATCAAACATGTGTGTGCTTGTTCAAGACATCTCTAGTGCACCTGCTGAAAACTGTGCGATTGTTGCGTCTGTTGAGACTCCTGCAGAAGTTGGACAGATACTCACAGTACAGCGCCATGGTGCTGACGCTGCTTATGTCCATGTTTGCTCTTCTGGCTCATTGGATGGCCTGCATCTGGTACATCATTGGGCGAAAGGAGATGGAGACCAATGCAAGTGGAGCCTGGGACATCGGTGAGTTGCTTGGTGCTTTGCTCAAATTATTCAAGATGTTTCATTTGAAAAAAACATTCAGTCAGGAACAGATTTTTATCATAGTCATAGTGTCACACTGATTCTTTTTTGGGCCAAGAAAACCATCCTTTCAGATGGGAAAGGTCCATCTGACAAATGTGTAACTGACTAGTGTTTGTCCTTATGTTCAATTCATTGAATTTACTCAAATTTTTAAAGGTAAGTGGTTGCAAACAATGTACATGGGCTGAATTTAAACAAACAAATTAAATTGAATGCTACTAAATTGTTGCTTAATTAAAATCCAATCAATCAATTATCCAATCAATCAAAGGCAGCTTTCCTTACTGCAAATAAGGGATGCACAATATATCAGTGGTCATATTGTTTGGGGCGATAAATGCAATTGCAAATTTTTAATGTTATCGGTATTGGTTCGATGTCAAAATTAGGCCGATATCTTTAAGCCGATATATTACGTAATTGTATAGAACTGCCTGCTTCGCGCATGTGTGGGTCGAACTTGTTCAGACTTGTCCATTGCACTATAATGGAGCATTCCTCACATTGTTTTTTCCTCCAAAGTCGATCCTTTCTTTGTGTGGTTTTGCTGTACATATGTACACATATTTTTACATATGTACAATAACACATTTTATTCCAGAACATTTGAGCTGGTTTCAGTTCTTCAGTTGTTTCATTTTAATTTAATTTAAAATAAATGTATTTTACTTTGTTAATTAAATCCCATTTTTTTGTTATCAAACCTATTATTTTTGGCAACAGTCAAGTTGCATTTTAATTTGCTATGCAAAGAAAAGGAAATAATTCATTTTTCCATGCTGATTTATGTGAAATTATTATTAAACCTGCCCATTTTGAAATTATTGCTTTAAAGTAGGCTATTTATTTCATAAGATCAGATCAAACTTTTACGTTTTAAAAATAAAATCAGTTGTTCACTATATAAAAGTATAACATTTTGAAACATTTATATTTATTGGCTGTAGTATATTGGCTATAAGCCTCCAAATCTTAAGAGTTATCGTAAAAAATATTGGCTATTAAAACATTTTAGTTGGTCTTATTCAGTTTTTGTAGTAGATGAGGTGAAAACTATTGATACAACACAATATTGCAATATTTTCAAATTGACAAAACTATACTGATACATGAGCGCCCATATTGTTATATATCACTAATATTTTATTATATTTATTATACTTTATTATATTAATTTGCTTTAATATTAAAAACTATTTTGCAGAAAAATTGTAGAGTAAAACATAAGTAATATTGCATTGTGATAATAAGTATCATGACAATATCATATAGTGGAGACCCCTATTTTGTATTATGCTAAACTTGAACTTGGGTGGTGTAGGACAGACGGGGTTACATTGGTGTCGTGACCTGGGATGGGAGTGAGGTTTAGGAGGGTGAGTGTAGCAGAGGCCAATTAGTGAAGTACTGTGCAAGTAAACCTTTAGCCTCCTTGGTAGAGAAACCAACTCCTCCCAAGCTCAAGGTCGCCGGTTTGATCCTAGCTCAGAGCGGGTTGGGTGCAGTAGGATCAGCGGGGTTAATCAATTTGTTTAAAATAATAATAGTAAATATTGGCCTTTAGATACACAGAGTTTTGGTGTCTTAGTGGGAAAAGAATTCATGTCATTTGAAAGCAGTAGTCTCTTTGTGTATTTGTGCCAAAGCAATGGAAAATGATTCACAATTGGAATAACTGCAAGAAAAGTTTTGAAAAACTAACTGAAAAGACAGTTTTAGACATTGTAAAAAAAAAAAAAAAAAAAAAAAAGTCCAAGTTGACTCAGTGACTACATGCACCCATTTCACAATTGCGTAAAGGCAAGCTATTCATCAGTTTTTGGCATATATGATGCTGGGAAGAGCGCCTTGGAGCTGATGATGGCTTTGCCTGCCATCATGCTGTTGGGGCTTTTGTACAAGAGCCTTCAGTGCTGGCTAAACACTGTGGCCCATAACAAGTAGCTCTGTTCAGAGGAATCTGCTACCCCACTCAAAATCCATATCTGCGTGTGCTTAGAATTTGAGTCACTCCAATAACAGTGGAGCCGCTCTCCAGTGGGTCAGCCTTCAGCACTGACATTTGCCTTAAGCTGATCTGAATTAAACTGAATTGAACTTAAACGGTGACATTTATACTAAACTGATCTGAATCCATTTGAATTTAAATAAAACTACACCTACATCTTCCCATTGCTTTCTGCCTGGCTGACTTGCTGGAATGTTCCACATCCTAAAATATTGTTTTGGTTTTTATTTTATTTTCTTCATCTAAGTTAAGCTGCTTTGTAGATTACATTGTGAAATGCACTATAAAATGAAAGATAAATTAGATTTTTAAGTCGTATACTCTTATTTGCCTTACAATTGCCATGTGAGTTTTGGCCTAAAATGTGACAATACAGTATGTGACATTATTTTCATTCTTTCTGTCAGGCTGGCTGCATGAGTTGGGCAGGCGTTTGGACATGCCCTATATGAACAGCACATTTGGTGGTCCCTCGGTTCGCAGTGCCTACATTGCCTCTCTGTATTTTACCTTGAGCAGTCTGACCAGTGTGGGCTTTGGTAACGTTTGTGCCAACACTGATGCTGAAAAGATCTTCTCTGTTTGTACTATGCTCATTGGAGGTAAACAGAAAACACCACAGTATTATAAACATTTTTTTCATGAAAGTAGCTCTCTGGCATATCTGATTTATGCATTAATTATTTAAATTATCACACTTGATTCGACAATGTACAGTTGTTGCCAATTGTTTACACACACAAATGTCTTGTAACCCCTTTAGATTTTAAAAGGATTCTGTGTCTAGAAAATCTTTTTATCATGGCTTAAGGTTTCTATATCTATAAAACAATTAAAGGCAAAAATAAAGGCAAAATTATTACCCTCCTGTGAAATATTTGCCAAGTGATGTTTTACAAAGCAATAGAATTTCCAGTGTACTTTTGTACTTTTTGTCCCAAAAAAAGTCATATTTCTTTTGGTTTGACTGGAATGAAAGCACATAGAAATGATTTTAAATTATTTTAAGGTCAATGTTATTAGACTCTTCAGAATGTTTTATTTTATTTTTTGCTACAGAACAAGCCACTGTTGTCCAATGACTTTCCTAATTAGCTTAACTTGGCTAGTTAATCTAGTTAAGACTTTATTTGCACTTTAAGCTGAATACTACTATCTTGAAAAAATATTTGTAAATTGTAAATTATTATTATTAATATCACCATTTATCAGTTACTTAGACACGAGTCCTTTTATTATTATACAATAGTAACAGTCACAAGCAAGTTCACTGACTTTGTTTACCCTTACCTTGTTTGTCTCATACAGCTCTCATGCATGCTGTGGTGTTCGGAAATGTAACAGCTATCATCCAGCGCATGTACTCACGTCGCTCACTATATCACACACGCATGAAAGATCTAAAGGACTTCATTCGAGTTCACCGGCTGCCACAACAGCTGAAACAACGAATGCTGGAATATTTCCAGACCACCTGGTCTGTGAATAATGGCATCGATGTCAATGAGGTGAGAAGGTGCTTGGCTTCATTAAGCATTTTTTCTTTCCTTTTTTTTTTTTGTAAAATAATTAGCATTTGCACAGGGGTATGTTTTTGATTGTGCATAGTGTGTTAAATACCATTTTTAATTGTGATGTGAAATTATAACATTACTTGAACAACACACAATACTACTTTTTAAATTAAAGTGTTATGGATAATAAAATGTTCATATTTGTAAGTGTATTGTACTATTCTACATCATACTCCAAGTAATAACAATAACAAACATTCAGTATTAACACATTCCTGCGGAGTGGCAAAATAACTGTTTTGAACTTTGATTGAGGTGTGTGCAAGCTCATTGAAGGTGTGAGAGGTATGAAGGTATGATTAGTGCAGCTCAGGCTGTTTAATTTAATGGATTTCATAGCACATCGCTTTCCGTGTCAGGTATGAAAACCAAGTTAGCCAGTTAACCAGAGACCTGCAAGCTGTGCAGAGAATCTCTTAATACTTACACAACTAAATACGTATTTTGCATGCTACAGAGGGGAGGAAAGCAATCTTTTTAGTCAAACTTTGGATTTGGTAGAAAATTCCTGTCAAATGTGATTCCTGTCAAAGTCTGACAAAACCCCCTGTATATCTATAATGTTTTGTACTGATCTTTACTTTTATAACCAGCCTGTGAATCTTGTATTGTAGGTTGCTCAACTTAACAAGGTATTAGCAACATGCAAGAATGTTGGGTCTATACTTTGGTATTGTTGTGAAAATCAACTTTAACTGTTGATTCATTACATTTTGACCTCATAGTACAGAGCACAGCAACTTTGTTTTCCCTAATCTGTGCTCCCAACAAGTGACACAATGAAATGGCTAAAGTTCAATTTGGAGAGTGACTCATTGAATTATTCTTTCTTTTTCAGAGTCAATAACTTTATACAAAGTGCATTTTCATATTTAAAACTCTACTGGGTGTTTCTATTCACTTAGAGCTAGAAAAAACACTGCACAGTCACACACTGCGTGAAAGGTCATTTTTAAAAATCTAGAATAGGGCACTTTGAAAATCTGTCCATCTGTCACATACCTTTAACTTGTGACATAAATGTGCTTTGTAAAGGATGATTTTTTTAAGCGTTAACAGTGCCAATGTTGTGGGTTTGAATCCCAAGAAAATGAAGACTTGTCTGCTTGGTGTTCGCATTTGTGCTGATTTTGCTTGCATGTACTCACTTATGTGGCTTTAGAAAGTCTCAGGCTATACATATAATTAATTTAGCAAAGATTCAAACATTCAAGAAAAAGGACATGGTCAGCTCTTTTTCTTTTTTTCCTTAATCATCTTAAATAATCTTTCATTTAAAACCCTTTGCCTGAAAGTCTGTATTAGAATAATTGGCAAGTGCATTATTATAAACCCACTAAAGTTTAACTGAAAATCAAATTCATAAAATCTCGAGGTGTTAAAAATAGTCATGGCCAGATTCCTATGGTGTCTCTGTCAATGCATTAGTCACAATTGTGGCTAATTAGTGACAAATTAACATATGGTCACACATCCCAGCTTCACAACTCAATAAGGCTGCTAAGATGGGCAATAAAAGAATATGCTGCTATTGTAAGCTCCACTTAGCTCTCCCACACAATGAAGGTCTGTGAGGCGAGATGACTAGAAGCCAGCCACATTTCTCTTAGAGTAGAGAATTTTTTTTAAATTTATCTATTTTTCGCACCAACAATCTACCGTAGTAAGCACTGCTTCTCAATGTCTTGTTTTTGATAGTCTCCCAAACAAAATTACTTTTTAATTACATATTATTTTTTCCAGAGTAAATTTGAGAGGGACTTGGCAAAAGATGATTATTCACAAACTGATTCGTGAAATGTGAAATATATTCGCATGAGAGCATAACTTGGCTTGTTCTTGCAATAAGGGTGAGCTCAATAGTAAAAAACAACTGTATTTAGCATTTAACAGTTCATGAAGAGGAAGAGCCCTTGTTACCAAAGACCAAGACTGTATCCAAAATCCTCTGTTCAATATTCCCTAATACCTACATTACTCCACTAATATAGTTCACTTAAAGGTGTGAATGAAAACAGTAAGTGATTTCGAGCGGACTTGAAGGGATACCGTTTTGTTTGTTCTTTAATGTTTGACAAATCCCTTAGATGGATTAGATTTAGAAGACAGAGATGTCTATTAGTAATGAGACTAAGTATTTTGATTTCTGTTATTTATACAAATGTTAATTTAGCATATAGAAATTTACATCGTTAGGATTCTGCTGTGGATGCTATTTTGTAGTCATTCTGTACATGAACTCTCACTGTGCATTATGAGTATTGTTATTGTACAAGTAAGGTGCATTGATTGAGTGCACTTTAGAACATCCATAATGGTTTCAGACACCACTACAAATGGCTGCTTTCTCAAATGGTTACTGTTTAAGAATTGTTTAGTAGGCGATTTTGGATATATTCCAAGTCCTTTTTATTCACCATTTTGTGAATAAAGACTCCTCTGCAGAGCTGGAATAGCATGTGAAGAGATTTTGGCATTGGCACGACAACTTAGAGCAAGTACACATACAAGGTTAAGAATATAAGTACAAGTACTGTACACTGTGATTGAATGACTGAACTACCTACTCTTAGATTTTAGGGTCAGGCCAAGATGATGATCTACAGTAGGTCTTAGACCACAACACTTCTTATACAGCTAGAGCTCTTGGTTTACTCATCCATTTGACTGAGGAACTTGCTTTGGGTGTGAGAAAGAACATCTTACTAACCCTCCTACATATCATAAAGGCTTTAAGAGCTCCATATACAAGTATACATCTGAAAAAAAGTGTGCAGCTCTCAGTGGTGCAGCATTTTAGATTACTGACCGTTTGCTTGTTAAAAGATGTGAGAAAAACCCAGCCTGTCTGTCAGGAGCAGGGCTCAAACACAGGTCAGCTCCACCAAAGACTGGCACTTAACAAGTGAGACACATGCTGAAAAAGTCGATCTTGGTTAGAGACTAAGAATAGAAAACCAGCATGTCTGTCTGGAGTAGGGTATAAACTCAGGTCAGCTGTGAACTCATGTCAGGCTGACACTCAGCAAAGATAAGCGCTAGTCAGTGAGCTTTCTCTATTGAACCCTAGTAATGACATAGTGTAGCAGCAGCTTATAGTTCATACTTGTAACCATGCAGAAGACAGCCACAGTCTAAAAACAAAAGTGCTTAAATTGTGCCTTCAAATGACAGGTTGCTATTGAACATCATCCCAAAATTGTTGACTGACAAGGATGACTTAACTGAACATCCATTAAGAGTTCATGAGTATTGTAATTTTTTTCACGATAGTTTTTGGTCTGAATTTAGTAATAGAGAATTATTAATGGTTCATTTTTTAATATCAGCCATACAAATTGTCAGATTGTGAGGAGATAATAGAGTTGTGTACCGTCGGCATAGCAGTGGAAACTAACTCCATATTTTTTTAATGATTTCACTGAGTGGTAGCATATATAATGTAAAAAGCAAGGAACCAAGTACTGAGAGTTGTGGTACCCCACAGTGTACTTTAGATTAACCGCTATGTTCTGTTAGGGATGTTTTCAACCATTCTTGGGTTATTTTGTGTCTTAATCTGGCCATAACTCTTTCTGTTTCATCTAGTAGAATGATTTTTGGTGACAAATCTTATTTTGACACATATTTTGAAAAAATGCTTTGAATAAAAAAAAAACTCCAACAATACATTCTGGTCAAATTATACTACCCTTTTGTTACGTTTAGGGTTTTAAAACATCCACTAAATTACATTGCTGTAAAAATGCATCAAATATATATATATATATATATATATATTACATAGATCTGTTAATCAATCTCAAAACTACTAAATTACAGGATTTTAACTCTTTAATTGCAAAATTCATAAGTGATGTCTCTGATTTGGTGATAAAAACACACAAAATGAAGTATTTGTTAATATAAAAAGTAATTATGGACTGAATTTGAATTTAAAAAATTTTAATTTGAATTTTTCCTCTCTAATTTACTGTTGGTGGCTGTTTTTGCCCCATTGACCTCCATTATAACCACACAGCAAAAAAATCAGTGTACGTCTAACATGATTTGAGTTTAACTTAACACTCCTTGGGTGTACATATGACTCCCTCCATTTTGGAGTTAAAACAACTCTTTCTAAAATTGGAATTTGGAAATTGAAATGTGGAATTTGTACATTAACAGAGTTCATTTCAACACAGTAAGAGTTTATTCTTACATCAAACTAAAGTGTGTGTTACCCTTTAAAGTGTTAATATGTTACCTTTTTTCCTATATTATCAATTGGAGTGTGTGACAGAACAGTGATCAAATATGTTCAAATAGTTTTAATTTAATAAATGTTCATTAATCTTTTTTAGAAATCATTTCAATACATTCAACTCTTTGCATTTTAAAAAGCAACAAGACATGTTTCAAGTTTAAGTAGAACATACTGGTTTGATCACTGTTTGTCTGAAAGAACCAGTTTGAGTAAAAAAAATGTGACTTCCCATCACTAGTGTGAAATACACTGCATATTGGGTTAAAAGTTTAACACTGAATAAAAAAACTCTTAAATATAAGCTCTTTTACACTAATGGATTAAAATGTACTTCGGTTTTAACACTGAACAACACCAAAAAAAAAACAAAAAAAAAACTTACACTGTATATTTAGCACTAAAATTTTTGCTGTGCATGTTTTTTTGATTACACAGTGATTTCTTTTTATTATTATTATAATCACATTTTTGATTGTTGGTGGTTTTCCCTGTTGGGACGAGGTAAAATTTGTAATTATTACTGTTGATCATCAGTTGGCACCAATAATCCTTTAGGCCTGTGCACTGTCAAATGTGGTTATAATGAAAGTCAATGGGGTAGAAACAGCCACCGCCAGTAAATTAGGGAGAAAAACGAGAATCTAACAATGCATCAAAGCCAATGTTGTTACTAATCGTTCACATGTCCAAGAAATAAAAGGTTTTAAAAAATCCAGTCCACAATACTTTTTATATTGAAAATACGTCACAAAAATAATTTTGTGTGTGTGTTTTTTTCACCAAATCAGTGACGTCATTTATGAACTTGGCAAATAAAGAGTTAAATTAAAAGTCCTGTAAGTTTCTAAACAATTTAGTAGTTTTGATCAGGACTGAGGTTGATTAACAGATTTATGCAAAAAAAAAAGAAAAAAAAGAAAAAAAATATCTAATGCATTTTTACAGCAGTTTAATTCAGTAGACGTTTTCATCACTAACATAACAAAAGGGTATCAAATTCAACACAAATAAAAGTATAAGTAAAATAAAAACAGTGTACAAGGGTTAAGAGAGCAAAAATACTCTAGCAAAAACCTAGAATTACTTGGTAATTTTTCAGTTTGTCTAAACCTTTAAACCTTTAAAAAACTATTATAATAATAACTAAATATTTTTTAAAGCTCCATATGAGGAATTACAATATTTTATGTTTATTATTAATTTATCAACAGTGTTAAAGCAGGTTTTCTGTCTTTTCTACAGCTCTTGCATGATTTTCCTGATGAGTTGAGGGCAGATATAGCCATGCACTTAAACAAAGACATCCTGCAACTACCTGTGTTTGAAGGTGCCAGTCGGGGTTGCCTGCGCTCACTGTCCCTCCACATCAAAACTTCTTTCTGCACCCCTGGAGAATATCTCATCCGACAAGGGGATGCATTGCAGGCCAACTACTTTGTCTGTTCTGGGTCACTGGAGGTTCTAAAAGACAACATGGTCTTGGCTATTCTTGGTTTGTAGCATGGGTTGCTTTCTACAACTTGACTGCTTTTTCTACCTTCTATTTGATTTTTTTTTTTTAAACAAAGTGAGTGTAGTCTATTCAAGTTTCATTTTGAGTGTAATACTGTAAAAAAAAAAAAATAATAACCTAAATGATATAAACCTAATCTGCAAATGAGTAACAGTTTCATTAAAAAGCTTATATTGTTTATCCTTACAGGAAGAGGAGATCTGATTGGCTCAGACCTGCCAGGCCAGAATCATGTGATCAAGACAAATGCAGATGTGAAGGCACTGACGTATTGTGACCTGCAGTACATCAGTGTGAAAGGTTTAAGTGATGTGCTTGAACTATATCCTGAGTATGCCAGCATCTTCACTATAGACATCCACCGAAACCTCACATATAATCTGAGAGAGGGCAGTGAGACTGAGGTGAGCCCACACATTCTACAATTCATTGTCATTTTTAATACTGTAACAGCAAATTAGTTTGTTTACTTGACTGCTCTATAATTGTCTTTTTGACAAATTAACAGTGTAACATAAATGTGATACAAAAAGTCTTCACAAATTAGCAATAACACAAATTGTTCATGGATAGTAAAATAACATCAAATGCAAGAATACAGATTCAGAAATGCGGTTCTGAATAGTTTCTCTGCTATTCACGTCTCTGCTGTTCATTAGTGCAGTGAATTGCAGTCTGTTTGTGTTAGTCTGTGTTAAAGTTGGTGGGTCGTGGTCAGTCGAAATAATGGGGATGCTGATGACATTGCATTCGAGAGCTGGTGCCACAGAAAAACAAGATGAAAACAAAAATGTTTACATTTTAAACTTAACCAAAAGGATCTTTCATCTAAAATGTGTGTTACTTTACTGGAGGAGCTATATTTGGTGTTCCAGTGCCAATGGTCCAATGGTCATTCTAGCTTGTCTTTTCCCTGCAGCAGAACTACCCAGACTCCAGTGTCTCATCTGAGAATAAGCGTCCATCTGTTGTCGAAAAGACTGATGATCCAGACAAGTACTTCCATGTTCCATCTGCTTCCAGTACATGTAGGAACCTACTTCTGCCCAATCTAGGCAGCCCAGTGCGGCGAACATCCTTAGGGAACCTTTTAGGAGAGGAGTTAATGCAATTCAATACCCTACGACATTGTCGCTCACCTGTCAGGGGTTGGAGTCCAAATCCCTCTCCAAAACCACCAAACAAAGTTCAGAAACAAACCCAGCCACCTTCATCAACGCCTAAACCCATCCATAGAACACGAACAGATTCTGGAAGTACGGCACGCAAACCTGCCAAACTGCTCATCCCTACTCTCAACTGCTTTGGACCACCAGATCTCAGTCCAAGGTAACCAAGTCTTAAGAAGACAGAGAATTATATTTTTAAAACATCCTCATATGGATTTTTACATCACATTTCAGTTTGTTTAGGCATTTATGACTGCAGAAATCATGCACAGACCTGTAGAAAAATAATTGGTCAGAGATCAAAATAAGCAGATCTCATCATAACTGGAATGTAACTCTGGAGTAAAACAGAATAAATAATAATTTAAACAATTGGAAATTGATTCTGTAGGTGCATCTTAAAATATATATGTAACATCTGCCTTTTCCAAAAGAGGTGCAATGTAGATGTTTTATATAATTAAAAATTATGATGTTTTTCCCAATGAAGCCTTGATTTCCACTCTAAATGATGTACAGTGTAACAGTACAGTACATTTGTATGTGTTTGTCAAATGTCAGCAACAAAAACAATAAAACAAGGCCTAAATAAGCTTTGTAACAATTTTAGTCTGTTTTGGAACAAAGTGACTGATCTGCAAGTCTTAAAATGTCATTAAAACTGCACTGTGTACATTTTTTTTTAATTCCTATGTTGAATACAGGGGTGTTGCTAGACATAAACCTTTACTGGGGCACGCACCTCCCCTCAAAAAATAAGTAAATAAATAAATGAAAAAAAAAATATATATATATATATACACAATATATTTCTACAAAAAAAATAATTATTATAAATAAATAAAAGTATTATTGTTATTATACAATAACAGAAATTAATCCTAAATGTAACTGGAAAACAATGTTAAGATACAACTGGAGTAATATGCTAAAATAATTTAAGAAATCTTTTGCATGATTACTAATTTTATTCATATGAAATTCTATAGAATACAAAAAATATGTTTTATAGAATTATCTGTTGTCTTAGACTTGGCAGAGAAGTAGGTTTATTAAGTCTCCCTGACTCGTCATTTCTCATTTTTGCTTTAAATAAAAATTAAATATCAGAGTAAGGTCACCATTATGTTATTTAAACTTTAGTTTTGTCGACTTGCAAAACTCACTGCTTGCCGACACCTCTGCATAAAAGGCGCTGGCTTCACAATGCATGAGCAGCAAGTAGATCTACTTGTTCGGCGTGCATGTTAACAACCGGGACTCGTAATGGGAGAAGAGCAGCGCATCAGCGTCCAGTGAGGCGCGGGGGTATGGTTTACTGTGCCCATGCGGAGATGCGTCAGTTTTCTTTTTGGTTAAACACGTGCCCCAGTAATTTGGGTCTAGCAAAGCCCCTGGTTGAATATACAACATTCTGAAGTCTGCTTGACTTTTAAGCTAATTGCTGTGGTCAAGTTATACATACGTTTATGTATACAGTTTAAAATATGTTTTTTATTAAAAACTTTTTAATAAAAGTTGGTCAACATTAAAAAAAAACACAGATCTTCAACTCAGTTTTGATAGGATGTTTAAGTAGATCAGGGCTGGGCAACTCCGGCCTCTATAGTTCATTTTTATGCAGTGTTTAGTTTCAACAATACTGAAAGAAATTACAAATATAAAAAAATTAAGGCGGGTATTTTTGATAGAGGTGGCATGGTGGCTCAGTGGTTAGTACTAATCTCACAGCAAGAAGGTTGCTGGCACAAGTGTGGCATTTCTGTGTGGAGTTTGCATACCTGTCAACCCTCCCATTTTTCCCAGGATTCTCCCATATTTTACAGTTCTATCCCGCTATCATCACATAAAGGCATTTTCCCGTATTTCTCCTGTATTTTCAGTCTTTCTCTGAAGGGTGGCAATAAACATTAAAGAGCCAATCCTCTCTATACGCAACCCATACTGCGGAACCACTAGGGGCCGCCCCTTGCTCTTAAATTTGAATCAGTTCTGTGCTTTTGTTTTATTTAAGCATGAAACACTTTGAAATAAATGTAAAACGGCATTTAAAATTTTTTAAAGTGGCGTTGCTCCTCCTATGCAATCCTCAAAAGTCATAACGCGGTGTGTGATTGTCAGTTGACGTCCTCCATAGTGATAAATAGACACTGTTTCCCAAATGGATTCTGTACATGCGATTTGAAGTGTAGCGTGGGTACTGGGTTTTGGGTGCGTGTTTGAACAGACATATTCACATAATTAAAAATAATAATGGTGGGCGAATCCCTTATTTTCACATCCCAATGTTGACAGGTATAAGTTTGCATATTCTCCCCATGTTCATGTGGGTTTCCTCCAGGTGCTCCAGTTTCCCCCACTGTCCAAAGAATTGAATAAACTAAATTGGCCTTAGTGTATGTGTGTGTGAATGAGTGTGTATGGATGTTTCCCAGTACTTAGTTGCGGCTGGAAGGGCATCCGCTGTGTGAAACATAATTGTGGCGCTGTGGCAACCATTGAAATAGGAACTAACCTGTAGGAAAATCAATGAATAAATGATTTTTGATAGACTCTGAAGGACATTGAACCTTGAGGGCCAGAGTTGCACAATAGTATCTGCATGCAGCCTTTATGATGCAAGCTGAGACTGCATCTCTCAGTGATGCAGTGTCAGACACAATGCACTCAATGGAGCTAGTTATGTCACTGTGAGGGGTAGGGTTAGATGAGTCTAATAAAAAACATTGAATGCAGCTCAGATTGCACTGCACCAGGTCCCTCTTGAGTTGCATACCCTTGTATGGACAGAGCACGAGTAAGAATCAATACCTGTGACTGACTGAGTAATTTTAAAGCTTTTTACATGAGTAGTATCTGTGCATAACAGACTAACTTACTGTATTGACTTTCACAGAGTTGTAGATGGAATTGAGGACAATGGGCATGTGTTTCAGTTCAATGTTGAGGACATCTCTACCAAAGGTACTACAGAGACATCAATGAATAGTAAGACACTGGATGGTAAGGATATTTTAAAGGCAATTTTTTCTTAGTGATTTATGCATAAATCAGTTGGGTGATTGCTTCTTTGTTGTATGCAGGCTCTGGTCAGGTGAATGCTTCACTGCTACAGGAGACGAAGGAAGTGAGAGAAACTATTGCCCAGCTTAACAAGAAGGTACAATCACATTATAAAAGTTAACGGTTCATGAAAATAATGCACATGAGACCCTCAAATACTGTGTAAATGTAAAACTTTTTAACAAAAGTGATTAAAATTATACAAAATTATGTCATATTTTGAAGTACATTTTCTCAATAACAGATGGGCAACCTGAAAGAGGAAGTGGCAAATCTGACAAAAGATCTGCATCACATAATGCACCTGCTTCAAGCACATATAGCTGCTCGTCATTATGCTGCACCTTTCTCCTCCTGTCCCTATGGAGTCCACATGATGTCCAGTTCTTCTATCAGCATGTCTCCAACCTACATTTTGGGTTCCAATATCCACATGCAGCACAAAGACCATGTTGTCTCTGAGGGTCTTCTGGGATCCACATCATGGAATCACAGCAGAGCTAGTGGTAAGGCCACAAATTCATTGTAGTTTTTGTTTTCTATTGATGAAACCATCTTAAATTATCTTGGCAGACACTCTACAAAGTCTGAAAGGATTCGTTTACCTGAAGCTGAAAATTCTGTAATTACTCAGCCTCGTGTCATTCCAATGCCCTGAGACCTTCGTTCGTCTTTGAAACACACAATAAGTTATTTTAGAGAGCTCCCTGATCCTCCATGAAAAAGAAAAGACTAACAAGATGTTCAGGTTTCAAAAAAGAAACAAAAACATTTCAAGAACAATTTCCACAAACACTTTTCTGCTCCAGAAAAACTGTAAATATGATTTTTGTTCGCCTATATCTTCTCTTCCCCAACAGTTCTGGGTGCACGTTTGCCATGGGCAATACAACATATTTCCATTAGAGTCAGCAGGGCAAACCACAAGCCACGTATTGCCAATATTAAACATACACCATGATCTGATGTTGAAAACATAGGCGAACAATCTCTTTACCGTTTGTGATGCACACAATTGAGCTTCATTGAGCTTTGCATGATTACAGTTGAACCAGTGAAGTCACATGGAATGTTTTTGATTCCTTTTCTAGACTTTGAACTTCTCGTGACCAAGATTATTATAGTTAACAAAAACGAAAACTAGAATAAAAAAAAGGTTTTGAAAAAAACGATAACTGAAACTGTATAGTGTGTATGCAAAACAAACTGAAACAAACTAATATTATAGCAAATCGTTGTGTAATTTAATCTTTGTGAATGTATTTTATACATAAGGCTTTTGGGTTGAAATAAGATATATTTACTTTGTGCTGCCAGTTTTACACCAAGTGTTTGACCCAGAGGGTACCTCGTAATCTGTGACGTCACGGATATAAAGCATGATGGCTGCAGCCAAATTTGGGATTTCTTTGTATGTAACGGAGTGACCGATAAAAGTAAGTGTCTTGTTGTAGAAGCAGAATCTTTTCACGAATCTGAAAGTCCATTTGAAAAGCTCACGCAAAAAGGCAAACCAAGAGTACCTGGAAAAGCTAATGTTAGCCTCTCACCTCCCTACCCCAAAAAGAGTAGCGATAGTCAGGCCAGGTAACATGGGGAAGGAATGTGATACAACAGCATCCATAATGGACTGCTTCCACCGCCAACCAAATAGCTGCTGGCTAGTAAATACACCAGAACATCACAAACGAGAACACCTTTTCTGTCCAAAGGGAGTCCTGAGGGAGCTCTCAGATTTCATCTAAAATTTGTCAATTTGTGTTCTGAAGATGAATGAAACTTAAGGGATTGAAGCAAAATGGGGGATGAGAAATTAATAACAGAATTTTAAATTTTGGCTAAACTTATTCTTTAGGTATCATTTGATTTAAATGTGCCTCTGGTATTTGCAGGTGGGTCTGGTTTTGCTCAGCACAGTGAAAAACAGGGACACTTTCACCAGCATGAGCCTATTCAACAGTCTACAGTTCCAGCAAATGACCCTTGTTCCCATGACTGGAGTTCCATTCTTACTTCATCCTCTTCCAGTATCAGTCAACATCACTTTTCCACTGGCCCAGGAACCCAAGGATCAACATCTAGAGAGGCCCCAAAACCAGAGGGTTTATTATTGGGTGTTTGTGCTGGAGATGGAGCGCATGCCAGTATCAGCCAATCACAACCTGTTTTGCAGAACCTGTTTCCTCAAAACTTGGATAGTTCCGGTTTGTCCTGTAAGGTCACACCTAGCTCGTATCCACATTTACAAAGTTCCACAGAACCAGCTCTTTCCTACTCCACTCTAACCTTAGGTGAAGTGCACAGGACGTCAGAAGGGGGCCTCGGGCACAACCAGAATTTGGTATCTTCCACTTTTCCACAAGAGCATTCTCCATCTTCTCCAAAGCAATTGGGCATAATTCCCTGTTCACTTGTAGAATCATCTGAGGTAGAGCACACCAGTCAAGAGTGCCTGCTGGGTAACCAAAAGCTGGGTCAAGACAGTGAAACATCTGAAAGCAGGTCCAGTCCAGTGTAGGACTTTGTAGCCAATCTGAGAGCTCAGAGACCACTTGGTGCCTGGATCTAATAGACTGACATGATGAAAGACTACAACCAACAATAACAACACAATGTGACATTTTTCTTTTATTATGAATTTTATAACTTTGTTATTTTATGATTAAATTTAAAGCACTTGCTTAGCAGTTAGTCACATGGACAATCACAAAGCTCCCATTTCACTTATAGGGTGTCTTTGCTGCTGCCTGGTCCCTTGCCATTCCACCACAGAAAATGGCAGTTAGTGAGTGTGGAAGAATTTTAATCTTTTCATTAATATATAATTAAATGGGAAGAAGTCGACTCAGCAGATGATGATTTAGACTGCCACAAAGCAAGATTTCTTACAGTAGTAGGAGCCAAAGGCAGTGTCCAGACTTTCCCAATACGCTGTAGAAAAGGGAAGCTCCAAATCCAGTACCTGGAATCCTTTACCATTCCACTGGAGAAAACAGAAGCCTCGTTGTGTGACAAATTTGAGCCAGAACAGCCTCTAGAACCTGCTAGTCACAAATAAGGAGCCACAGAATGTCAAAGGCTGGGCCCTGATGTCCTTACCAAGTGAGTTTTCAAAACTACAAAATCATGCACATACAAAACTCCGAAGGGCTGTTTTCACTTGTACAAGCAGGGTTTAGTTTAAGCCAGAACAAGGCTTAAACTAAGCTTAAACCTGGCATTATTTTAGAAAATTAAGCTACTTTTATATTTAAAAAAATGCTTGTATCTTGAAACTCTATGACACTAATGAAATTTTTGCAAGTTATGACTAGTAAATCAACTATAGAGGTGTGAACCTACACTGGTCTCACGGTTCGGTTCGGTTTACGATTATCATGCCATCGATTCGGTTCAGTTCGATATCTCAGTGCATCACGGTGCATTGACGATGCTTTCCATACACAGTTTTATATTTTCTTCACGTCACAATAATTCTTGTATTAAAATGTCTAAATATATTTATGTACTATTTGTAATACAATTTTGTCATTTAATACAAACAGTCATATACATAAACTGTACCTTTAAAAACTCAAGTACATGCACAGAACAACATAACACCATGGCAAATAAACAAATGTAAATATCCCACTAGCTTTCTGAGACTTGTATAGTGAGTTAATTCTTACACCCCTACGCGCTCAACATGAAGGGCTGCGATTGGCTCTAACGCTCTGGCGCTGTTCACCGATGATAAACACTACTAAACGGCTGCGGTGATCACAGCTGATCCACGATAGACGTGGAGGAGAAAACTCTGCAGACACGCACTCGTGTCTGTATCCAGATGTATCGCTGTAACCACCGAGAGGAGAGGAAAAGTCACATCAGCAGGTCAGATGGGCCAGAGAGAGAGAGAAAAGGAGTACTTTCATTTTCTCAATCGCAGTGAAAAGGGGACTTCTGCTTTAAGTGTCAGTAAAGGACTGTCCAGCAAACACACATGCAGTGAAATTGTGCACAGTTTCTGAGTTTTTAAGTAATTGGAACATTGTAAATACTTGCTCTCACCTCCCTTGCCATAGTAAGCTACAGAGACATAGCGCAAATGAGGTAAATGATGTCAGTACATAATAACCGGTTATGATCTATTACTGAACTGATACAGAATTTTCCGCGTCTGCATCGCAGTGCACCAAAGAAACAATTAATTTTGACACCCCTAATCAACTATATCGACTAAAGAACTGCTGTATATTAGCTCATACAGGTGATTTAGTTAGCCCTAAAGTCCATGTGAAATCAAAATTGACAATTTTTTATTTTGCAAAAAAAAAGAAAATCACTGTTAGACTTAAGGTGAACAATGAATCAGTTAACTCATTACTTAATTCAATATTATTCATTCATTCATTCATTCATTCATTTTCTTGTCGGCTTAGTCCCTTTATTAATCAGGGGTCGCCACAGCGGAATCAACCGCCAACTTATCCAACATATTTTTTATGCCCTTCCAGCCGCAACCCATCCCTGGGAAACATCCACACACACATTCACACTCATACACTATACGGACAATTTAGCCTACCCAATTCACCTATGCCACATGTCTTTGGACTTGTGGGGGAAACCGGAGCACCCGGAGGAAACCCATGCAACCACGGGGAGAACATGCAAACTCCACACAGAAATGCCAACTGACCCAGCCGGGGCTCGAACCAGCGACCTTCTTGCTGTGAGGCGAACGTGCTAACCACTAGGCCACCGTGGTGCCCTAATTCAATGTTATTTCAATGAAAAATAAAAGTTTGTTTCGGTAACCTTCAATCAAAGTATGACCATTTGCTTTGGCGCTTGGAGTGGCGGTTCTGTTTATATCATGTTGACATATTCAATCACAGTATTCTTAACATGCCGTCTTACAGTTGGTTTGCTATCAGGGAATGATGCACAAAAAGAAAGCTCCTCCTCAATATTGCACTTCAGTTGGAAGTACATCAACATTCATTCATTCATTTTCTTGTCGGCTTAGTCCCTTTATTAATTTGGGGTCGCTACAGCGGAACGAACCGCCAACTTATCCAGCATTTGTTTTACGCAGCGGATGCCCTTCCAGCTGCAACACATCTCTGGGAAACATTCATACACACTCATTTACACCCATACACTATGGACAATTTAGCTTACCCAATTCACCTATACCACATGTCTTTGGACTTGTGGGGGAAACCGGAGCACCCAGAAGAAACACACGCAACCACGGGGAGAACATACAAACTCCACACAGAAATGCCAACTGACCCAGCCGAGGCTCGAACCAGCGACCTTCTTGCTGTGAGGCGATCGTGCTACTCACTACGGCATCGTGGCGCCAGTACATCAACATACTGAAATAAAAGACTCTGGTTACTCCGGTACCTTTTGGGTTCATTTGGACTTTAAACCATGCATCTGAAACCAGGGGTATTTCTTTTCTTTTATATTCAAATAAGATATTATCACAGTAAATATGCAAACAACATCTCAACCAATTCACACTTAGCTGACGCACAGTACCGTACATCTATATCAAAGACTATATAATACACAAGATGTGTCACTTGTATACTTTTGAATGGGGAAAAGTGTAACAGTCAATATGGCGATGAAGCCCCGCCGTCTAGTACAGGAGCCAATCAGCGATCGCTGTATGGCAAACAAAGCCTGTCTTCTACTACAGGAACTAATCAGCAATCGCTATAGAATGACAATTCTCCGTTGGAGGGGCTTGGACTAGACGTGAGTTTCTGCAGATTTTGTGTGATACAAATATTTAGAAATGAAACTAAATAGACAGTTGTTGTTTAATTTTAAGGGTTATTCATAATTCATTCATTCATTCATTTTCTTTTCGGCTTAGTCCCTTTATTAATCCGGGGTCGCCACAGCGGAATGAACCGCCAACTTATCCGGCATTTGTTTTACGCAGCGGATGCCCTTCCAGCCCCAACCCATCTCTGGGAAAGGTTATTCATAATATGTAATGTAATCGTAATCCTGGCAAGTACTTTTGGAGAAGTTGATGCTTGCCCATTCAAACAGAATTCCTGAGCATACTGCCTCAGAGGCGTTTCAAAGATGGCCACCGAGTAAAATGACTTGCCTTAAAGGGACTTTAGCTGCGTCCCAAATGACACACTATACACTATGCACTATGTACTTATGCACTTACACACTCAACAGCATAGTATATGTATGTAGTGTTGTCCCAAATGGAACACTAATGCCTTTTTTACTAAGCGGAAGTTCAAACCGTTTCCCCGATGACATTTGATGGTTGCCAAATTAGTGAAATAAATGACCAAAATACCAAATAATACCTGGCATGAGTATAACCGCATTCACCATCAGGAGGCGCTATAATCACTCTTGTAGGAGGATTTAGCTTTCACAATCCAATATAAATAAAGTTATCCAACATGTGCGCCCAATACCTCCGCCCCTTCCGTTACATGCGCAAAGCTGCAGTCGTTGAGTGCGTGAAGTAGCCATCATTCTGCGCTTCATTTTACCGGTGGAATGAGTGCATCATCCAGGTCATTAAAGTGCACTTATTATTTGTAGAGTTTTCAGTGTGAACGCACTACTTACACTATTTATACTACAAAAATGGTGTAGAATAGTGCATAAGTATGCGATTTGGGACGCAGCTTATGTCTACGTAATATCACATTGCTAAAATGACTACAGCCATTTTATTTCCTCTGTTCGAATTTATAAGTACAATGTGGGATTTGCTTGTTATAGATACAGATTTTTATGACTTTTGGCCATTGTATCAACATGTTTGTGATAACGTGAAGACACTGAATCAGACAGCAGGCCATATTCGATAATAGAGGCCATTTACCACTTTCACACGATAATTAAGTGTAAACTGACTGACTTTTCCAGTAAATGCACAATATCTGCTGTCTATAAAGCAAACAGATTTATATATTTTTATTTTATATTAGTTCCCCTAAATGATAAATATTCCTGTGCTTCATGTCATGTCAAGTATTTTTTTCTATTAAATTTTTTCATGCGTGAAGCACAAATAAAGATATACTTTAACTAGTTTCTTAGCATTTTTGTCTGTTTTAAGTAGACAATTAGCAAAATTTAAAAAAACTTAAAGACCAAGTAAAGATAATATGAACAACCTTTAACCTAAGTCTTCTGAAGAGACCATTATAATGAACAGATTTAGTATTTTTTAGACTTGCATAATGTAGAACAGATACATTCATACATACTGTAGAGCAGGGGTGTACAAACCTGGTCCTGGAGGGCCGATGTCCTGCAAAGTTTAGTTCTAACCTCAATTAGACACACCTAAACCAGCTAATCAAGCTCTGTCTCTGTATACTAGAAACTTCCAAGTGGGTGTGTTGGAGAAAGTTTTAACTAACCCAAGTAGCAAAAAATTCTGGCCCAAATTTGGCATAAAGCTGGCACTGCAGGCATTTATCCGGTACTTGCATATAGCATGTTAGCCAAACATGGCCTAGGTTTGGCAGAAGGTGGCACCGTCTTTAAGGCAGAACACAAGATTTGGCTCAGATGTTAAAAAAATTTATATGTGGGCCACATAAGTTTGGCCAGTCTTGACCCACATTTAAAATACATTTAAAATAATTTTTGAGTCAAGAAAAAAACCCTACTAATCAGGTTGCTTTGAGAAAAAGCACACCCGTAGTGTACCTAAAGCGCAATGCTTCATGGGTTTATTGATTTCTTTGCAATCGTGACACACCAACCTATCTGGCCCAGTTCAGGCCCAGTTATGAGGTATTAACTTGGCTGAGACTTGACCTAGATATGGTCCATGCTTGTTTGTTCTTTTCTTTTTTTCTTCTATAGCGCTTTTAAAATGTAAAGTAGATTGTGTCAAAGCAGCTTCACATGGATTATTGTAAAGTGAAACAGTGTCGGTTTAGCCTTTGTCTGGAAGCCAGATTTGCTCCAGTCATGTACCGTAATTCACTGCGGCATGTGGGCCAAGCAAAACCTGATAGTGTGGGCCAAAGCTGGGCCAAAGAATTTTTTCTATGAGGGAAACTATGCAGGACACCGGCCCTCCAGGAGCGGCTTTGGACACCCCTGCTTTAGAGCATATCAGATATCAGCTAGATGTCCAATCTGAGTTTTTTTCACGATTCCTGGAGGGCCGCAGTTTTACACAGTTTAGCTCCAACCAGCTCCAACTCACACCTGCTTAATAGTCTAGCAGTTATGAACACCTTGATTAGTTTGATCAGCTGTGTTTGATTAGGGTTGGAGCAAAACTGTGGAGATCTGCAGCCCTCCAGGAAGTGAGTTTAAGACCATTGGGTTAAACTCAAACTCAATTCTGTAACTGCTTTTTTTTTCAGAAACACGGTTCCTGGTATTCCATCTCAATCACAGAAGCTGTACAACTATGCAAAGACGCATGTGAAATGGAGAGCATCTCTGTTAAAAATTTGTGACTGTTTGTTGTCAGTACAGTAAACGTTTTAGTTGTTTACTGCGGACATCCAAAGACATTACATGAGTCACTTTTATTACTTATTAATTTATTTAACAATGGTTTAAAATGTTTCTTCCTTTAAAGGAATAGTTTGTCCAAAAATTAGCACATCATTTTCTTCTGTTGAACAGGATATTTTGAAGAATGCTTGTTACTCATCAATGTCCATGATAGGAAATAAATCATTATGGAAGCCAATGGGTCCCAACAACTAGCATTTTTTGTGTTCAACAGGAAACTCAAATTGGTTTGAACAAGTTAAGGATGAGTAATTGATGATGTTTTTGGATGAAATATTCCTTTAAAAACATTCCTAAATGTTTAAATAACTAACAAATGACTGTAGATAGTAAAATAGTTGCACTTATGGAATATAAAATGAGTTTGATTTGTAATTTACTGCCAGCATCTCACTGTTCTCACATGCTGTATACAGTAATTTATGTATATGATGGACTGCCATCATTTTATTCCTTATATTTCTAAGAAAATTATTCTTATTTAAGTTTTGTCAATTAGATCAGTGTTTCTCAGCCATGTTCCTGGACCTTTCTTTTTCACACCCATTACAGGTCTTTCAGTCTCTTCCAATGAGCTAAAGATCTGAATCAGATGTGTTTAGTTAAAGGTCCTGTGTGTAAGTTTTTGACTATTATAAAGCATAAAAATAACATAATATGTTAACAGATATTTAAGAAACATGCCAAGTGAACATGCTTGTTTATCTGAAAAACAATGCTCAAATCAGATTTTCTGCTTTGAAAATGTGTTTTCTGTGCAGGAACACTGTCTTTGTTTTGGTAATTTTAACCTGCCCAATGCCAGTTTAGCCAATCTATTTCAGCACCGCTGGTTGCCTTGGTGAAAAACCGCATACTTCGTTCATTCAATCATTCATTCATTCATTTATTAATTCAGAAAGGCTCTGAATGCATGCCTCCGTGACCAAAATGCGACCTCTTCTGGACAGTAGCAGACTCCGAAATGAGATGCAGATACAGTTTCACATGAGGTTATTAATCAGCAAATGATATAAATATTATGAGCGTAAACATTAGGTTAGGAGGTTCTATTGTAACCGGGTGTCCTAACAACACACTTTGATCGATACACAGTGATAGGCAATCAGGCTGTTTGCACCAGACAAAACACTACAGAATGGCAATAAATGTAGCGTAAAATGGTATTCAAACTCACATTGTTAGCATTTAACAATGAAATGAGGTTTACATGAGGTGATCATTGTTATAGTTTTCTGTTAGTCACCCGTGAGAAACAGAAGCCGTTTCTAATATATTAATTCGAGGTGTTGGTTAGGACAAAAACAGCTTTTAATATCAAAATACTTCTCCTATCGGGTGCCGTTGCTTTTATTTAAAACACGCTTTAAATCACTCACTCCTGTCGTCAATCTGGCAATCTGCGCTTGCATTTATTTTGATCCACTAATGCAATACCTAGTTCAACCACTAGGTGTCTAACTTAAATTCTGCACCTTTAAGGTGCAGTGTTGGTGGTCCTCCAGGAATGTGGTTGAGAAACACTGAACTAGATGACCTCATCATTATGTTTTATTTAATAACCATGTAGTACTGGAAGAAAGGTTACCATAAAAAATTAAATTAGAATTCCAGAATGTTTCTACAAATGTAATATTCTCTGTTCAATTCAGAACAGATATAATTAAAGGCACTTTAAATCATATTCAAACATAGCACAAAAACACTGCATGCAGGATCAATTAACAAAGATTATGTATTTTTAATTTACTGCTGTATCTGGGAATGCTGCATGTTGTTGGGAATTATTAATGCTTCAAGTTCAAAATGCTGCTGTCAAAATTCCAGTTATTATTTATTGCACTAAGTATCTGAATTTAATACTTGGATTAAACAGACTCAGGGCTGGTTTTCATTTGCACAATGTGTGATTCTTAAATCGATGATAAGGAGATGTTATAATTTAATTGATTGTATATTATGCAGGACTTATATTAATAATATACTTGTATAGACATATTGCAATCATAGTTTATGAAATTAAGAAAGCTTTATTTGCTTGAGCTTGAAATGCTCATTCAAGTTATCATGAAAGTAGCATTGCGGTAGCAGACTGGACAAACCTGTTTTCACATGTGTGTGTGTGTGTTTAGTGTTCTTTTAAAAAAAAAATAAAAACAAAGAAACTGAATACTAAATACAGTACATTTTTACTATTATAAAAAGGATTGTTTATGGTTGTGTTGTTTAGCAATCAAGGGATGATTTGTAAAATGTAAAATGACCTTCCTGCATCTTCCTGTTTGATTTAATTTTCTCATTTTGCATGGTAACTGCAATCATTTACTGCTTATGTGCATGCAATTCAATAAAGATTCAATAAAGAAAATACTTGTTCCTTGGTATGATTTGTATTTTTCAGTTATTTGAAACTGCCTTTAATTATATGCAGAAACTACATTTGTTCTGCCCGAGTTCTGCCCAAATATAAGAGAAAAAACATATTTCTTTGATTTCAGAACTTGTTAAAATAAGATGTTTATGAGTTTAATAGTTGTTTATTAATAATTTAATAGTTGATGGATGTATGAGGGGTCTTACAGCCTACGTAAAAGGGCCCCTGGTAGATGCACATCCCGAAAGTGCTCTGCTGAAGAGATTTTATTACTGGAAGTGATTTCAGTGTAGTGAACTAAAAATCGTTCCAGAAATCAGTTGATATGAGCTTTGTGTCATGGCATATTATGCTTCAAGAAATATCTATCACAAAGTGGATACACTGTACTCATAAAGGAATGTACAAGACAAGTGACACTATTCAGGCAATAAAAATCTAGAAATGAATACATATAATGAGTGCATATACTGTAATACAGTGATGGGTGTTGGACTTTTCCTACTCCTTCCAGTTTAAAACATCAGTCAGAGGCTTTAAATAAGTTCAATTAGTTTAATTAATTAGATTAATAAAGATTACAGAACTCTGTCAGAGTACAGCAACACAGGCGGTCTGCACACCCATTCCCCCCACCCATATTTATTGTTGTCTTTCTTTAGCCCCTCCCGGGGCATAAGAAAGGTCCTCCATCAAGATCACCAGTTGTCAGGCAGAACACCTAATCTGCAGAAAAAAAAGTTACACGTACACGTGACAGAGCACACAGGAAAGTGAGCCTGCCATCCGTGTTTCTTCTCCACTCCTGCTAGTCAGAAAAAACAAATGCACTCTGAAAAAAAAGTATAACATTTTGCTGAGAGCGACTTCGCGAAATTTAACTTCTCCCTTCTTTCACTGCACCCTGGTTATCAGTCACACAAAGCCACAGCTGTTATGGAGCAAGGTTATATGAGGTTAAAGACATTAGGTTAAATGAGAATAAACACATCAGCAAAAGTTCATGTAATTTGTTAAAAATAGAATTAAACTATTAATGCAAGGATTAGGCTATTAATGCAAATGCCAAAGTTAAAATCATCAAAATTCCTTCATGGGCAACCTGTTTGGAAAATGTAGTGAGCTAAGCTATTAGTTACTCTACATAAAATGCAGCTTAACCAGTGCTTAATTGCCAGATCTTGCCGGATCCTGTTCTGGAAAATGTCAGATATTCGTGTTTTGCGTTCCCGTATTTATTTTAATGAATCCGGCATTAAGTTGTGCGTGGTGAATACCTAAGTGTGTGTGTGTAAAAAAAAGATAGAGAGAATGTGAATAAGCGCAAGCCGGTGCAAGTGAAGGCTGTGTGGATTGTGTGTGCACGCACACACACATGATAGTAGTCACTATGCACAAAAAGTTACGTTTAACTATTGGCCCTCAACAATATTTTCAGCCAATCGGCTTTCTTATGTTTACAATGACTCACATTGGTTGGTAATTGTTTTGCACGCAGTGAGCAGCCAAAATAAATAATAGCATAGTGGCCTATCTAAATAATATATGTACTTTCAAAATGGCACAGGCAGTGAAGCTTATTTTCATGAGAAGATGGTACTCTGCCCCTGGATCAGGATAGCTGGAGACAAAAGTAAAGGGATCTCAAGTGAACCAGAAAACAAGACAGAAGGCTCTTTTTTAAGATTAGACTGAGTCATTTAATTATTTGTTTTTTCACTTGGCACATAATAGTGAAGTGAACTGAAGGGATAATTCATACGATTTATGTTTGTAGGTACATGTTTATATTATCCATAACTGTCCTATAATCTCATGTGGCACAAAATAAAGACAATAAAGAAATGTGATGCTTTTTTTTCACGCTATCACAGTTTAATGACGTCATGTTCTGGGAAAACTGAAATTTTATGGTGGACATCAGTCACAGTAACTTTAATTTCCTGGTGTTATTCTGGGAATTATTCATTTGAAAATTAAGCACTGAGCTTAACTAGACTAAAAACAACCCCCTGGGAAATGTAGCAATATAATATGGTAGCTACCTGTAATGGCTACATACAGTAAATTACTGTAATTTATTCTTTGCACTACACAATTTCATACAAAATCTGCTCATTTTACAGTAAAATACTGTTTCCATTTATTACAGCCAAACATTGAATATTTTATGGTTAAATAACGCATAATTTACAGCAAGGGTTAACAGTGTACAATTTAAATAACCACCACATGAGAAGACATCTATCTAACAATATATGGCCACCTCCACCCCCTTCCTTTTGGAAGGACATCTATTTTTCATTTATTCATTCATCCATCCATCCATCCATTCTTAACCATCAGTTTCCAGTCATTGCTGAGGGGTGTTATTCCTATTTTACTCCACATGCTGCATTACCGTCTAAAAGACAAAATACAGGACTAATAGAGCTCATGCTTGCTGAACTCCAGCAATGCACAAGATGTTCTCCAGTGTTCTTCAGATAAATCTCCACCGATGCGCTTGTGAGTTTCTTCTGCCTGTTCTGTGTTCATACAATACATCTAGCTAACGATCTAAGCCCACCACCACCCTCTTCCTCTTGGAAGGACATCTATTTTTCATTCATTCATCCACTCATCCATTCAGGAAATACCTAATCAGACCATTAGTTTGCAGTCATTGCTGAGGTGTGATTACAATTCTCCACATGCCCCAGTCTAATCTGCAGAAGACAAAAACAAGACTAACAAAGCTCTTCTTGCTGGCTGATCTTCAGCAATAGACAAAGTGTTCTCCAATGTTCTTCAGATAAATCCCCACTATCCATTGTGAGTCTCCTTGTTCTGCTCCACACGAATCTGCAAAAAACAAAGACAGCACCAACAGAGCCCTACCTGCTGGCTAAGCTCCTGCAATGCACAAGCTGTTCTCAAGCAATTGTTAGATAAATCTCCACCGATGCGCTAGTGAGTTTCCTTCTGCCTGTTGTGTTCATTCCTGGAAAAAGAAACACCTGCCACATACAAGACATCTAGCTAACTATCTAAGCCCACCGCCACCCCCTTCCTCTTGGAAAGGCATCTATTTTTTATTCATTCATCTACTCACTTAAAATATTTGGGTTAATAATAACCCAACAGGTAACCCAATGATGGGTTAATTTGGCACCGACCTTCTGTTGGGTTATTTTAACCCAATCCATTGGGTTGTTAGGTTAACCCAACTATTTGGGTTACAAAATAACTAATTTGTTGGGTTATTTTGAAAAGTGGCTTAACCACTATATAATAATAAATTATTATTATTTTATTATTAAAATAGTAGTAGTCATCTTTATATGTAAATACAAAAACACAGCTTCTAATACATTGGCAATGCTTTATTTAAATCCATGAATTTAGTGCCACTCAATAACAACCACCTGAGAGCAGTTTAGATCATTCCCAAGCAGCAGGACAAGAGGGTTTTTGTCTATGTTGCTGCTCCTCCTCTAAGTACTAAATGAAATACAAGTATGCACACATGAATTAGATAATGTCCAAATTTTATTGTTATAAATATTACACCTAGTGGTCGCAAAGCAACAAATTCTTGTTTTGCCTCCTGCTATGAGGGTGGCACAATCGGTATGGCAGTGAAGAAAGGATAGCTGGCAGAGTTGTTAAAACACCATCTCCAAAGCTGGATCTTCAAGGCTGTCTTTATATCAAACAGAAAAAAACACAATAATTAAACTCAAAACAAGCCTCTTATATCAAAGGTGGAATGCTACAAATTGGGATTAAAACAGCTGTTTATACAGGATATTCTCACCAGATGAAATGTTTGCTTGAACTGGTAGATCCAAGGTTCTCTTCTCTTTTTTGCAATATGAGAGAATCTGCAGTGATGCATCTTCCCAAACCTTAAAAACTTCATCTTTGATGTATGGGTATAAAATACCCGTCCTGAGCAATCTAAAAACAAATAAACAAAAACAGCACTTAAATCCATGCCACACAAATAGTACACTGCATTTATTAAAAGGGATATTTTACACAAAAATGGAAATTCTGTCATCATTAATTCACCCTCCCCTTGTTCTAAATCTCTCCTCAGATGAACAAAAAACATGATATTTTGAACAATATAGGTAACTAAACCATTCTTGGTCTACATCGAGAAACACCCATACACCCATTCACACTCGTACACTACGGTCAATTTAGTTTATTAAATTTACCTATACTGCATGTGTTTGGACTGTGGGGGACATGCAAACTCCACACAGCAATGCCAACTGACCTAGCTCCAGGACATGATGGATTCGCCTCTGCTGCTCCTACTCCTCCATTTACCAAATTATGTTTGCTTCAACCTTAAAAAGAAATTTTACATTGTAAATTTGCACATGTATGCAGGACCAAACAACAACAAAAATCATGTACTTACCCAGTTTAGCAATGGGAAATGATAACTGGAAGGCTGCAAGTGGTCATCTCCAGGGGTATCTTAAACAGACAGAGAGAGAGAGAGAAAAAACTATGAAAATGTGCACTTTAAGCTGCATGATTAGTATTTTATGAGAGTTCTTAAGGTGCATCACATATGCAAATTTGGAGGGCAAATAAGGTCCATTTTACATGGTCAACTGTGCACAGAAACTTGCAAAAGAGAGAAACTCCTGATCACAGATTTCTACTGGGATAACTGAAACCTGTCAGTAAACTGTCATAATGGAATGATTAATATAAATAGGTTAATGTCTGTAATATCTCAATTTATTTGGTCAACTGTTCCAGGAGTTCTGAATTTTCTGAACTGTGCTTAGACTTTATCAGTCATCAGTACTTACCTGTGGCCTCATGCGTGATACAGAGTCTAATACCATAAGGCACAGAAGCATTTCTGAAAGAGGCATTTGTGTCTTTCCACACTACCAGTGCTGTTCAGAGATGTATAAATGCATTTACAGAAGAATTACAAATGCATAAAAGTTGATTTTAAGAAATATGGTGACGTAAAGACATATATAGAGCTGTTGTTTTCTCACCTTTCTCAACAAGATTATCAAGGAGGTCCAAAGCTCGCTCAGTCCAGCGCAACCTACAATGAACAAACAAAAAGAAAAGATTAAACCACAAATTAACGTGAGCTGACAGACAACATTTATTAGTTTAGTGGTCACAGCATCACTAAAATCTCACCTGAACTGAAAACGGTGCAAGGACAATGTATGTTTAAGGGCTTTGTATTATTATTATACAAAGCTAACAGATGTCACAATTATATATTTATATATATATATATATATGATTAAACATTTCTATTAGCATCTAACATTATCAGGGTGTGGTTTCATCCCTGTAGATTGGTATAAGATGTAGGGAAAATGCTATTTTCAGGGCCTTTAATATAGTACAGAAAAACAGTAATAATAACATTTAACTGTCAATAGTTAATAATCAAGTACCTTGAAATGGACAACGAATCCTCTTTTGATAAAATATGAAATAGCAAGCTTCTGCTCTGCTCTCGTCCAGGACTTCTTCTTGACTACCGAAAGAAACATTGCGATCCATTCAGCGCCCTCTAGCGAGTAACCAATCATATTATGTTCCGATTCTGTACTTCTTGGGAAAAACCAGCAACTTCCTGAATAAAATGTAACATATTTTGGTGTCTATATTAGCATTTAGATGTTACAGTATAATTTCCTAGCGAAAGGACAATGTTTTAATAAAAAGATAACATACTTTAACCATGACCTTAAGAAAGACTGGACGCGACTCCGGGTTTATGTCTCTGCTGGGTCTTAAAGGCAAGAATGACGGCCTAATATCTTAAATATGTGTATCAGTTCCTCCAAACAACTGTAGAGATAAACCCGGGAGGAAGAGAAAGCGTTTCTATCCGCAGATAGATCGGCTATGAAGCGCGCGTTTGCATCATCACTAATTAAGAGTCCAGGTGAAACTGATAAATTTTTTTTTTTTTAAAACACAGCACGGTTGAGAGGCACTTTGATAAAGAAAAGAGAAAACAATATTACTGCGTTTTGGAGCTTAAATAAATTTTATAACGCTAAACAACATCACGTACGCATAGCTGTTCTGTGTCAGTTAAATCAGTTGACTGTTGAAATTAAAAAATCTTAACCCAACTGGTTGAGTTATTAAATAAATAACCCAATAAAAGGTTAAAATAACACAACAAAGCACCAAATATTTTTAACTCAACTATTGGGTTACATAAATAACCCAACGTTTTTTAGAGTGTACCCAACCATTCACGAAATACCTAACCAAACTATCAGTTTGCAGGCATTGCTGAGATGTGATTCAAATTTCTCCACATGTCCCAGTCTAACCTGCAAAAGACAAAAACAAGACCAACAAAGCTCTTCTTGCTGGCTGATCTCCAGCAATAAACAAAGTGTTCTCCAATGTTCTTCAGATAAATCTCCACTATTCCATTGTGAGCCTCCTTGTTCTGCTCCACTCCAATCTGCAAAAGACAAAGACAGCACCAAAAGAGCCCTACCTGCTGGCTGAGCTCCTGCATTGCACAAGCTGTTCTCCAGCATATGTTAGTTAAATCTCCACCGATGCTCACATGCTGTGAGTCTCCCTCTTCTCCCTGTTGTGTGTCAATTACCTACAATGTAAATAATAGCCACAGAGAAGACATCTATCTAACAATCTATGCCCACCACCACCCCATTGAAAGGACATCTATCCATGCACAAATCCGTCTGTTTCTTAAGGATATTCCTGACCATCATTTTCCAGCCATTGCTATGGTGTGTGATTCCTATCTGTTTCCACATGCTGCACTCCAGTCTGTAAAAGACAAAGACACAACTAACAGAGCTCTACATGCTTGCTGAGCTCCAGAAATGGACAAGCTGTTCTCTAGCGTTTTTCAGATAAACCCGTGTGTCCATTACGTAAAAAAAAAAACACCTGCCTCAGACAAGACATCTATCTATCTAAAGCCAGGCTCAGACTACAGGAGTTTTAGCCCATTTTATTGTCACCTCCCAAAAATCAGAGATGAAATTTTGTCAAGGACTTTGATCGGTTCCGATTCTCAGCACAGATTATCTAGTAATGTGAGCCGTTTAAAGATAATATCTTGCTCCTCGTGATCTTGAAAACAAATCGGAACCTCTCTGATCATAGACACATGTTCGATATCCAGAATTTTAATACAGGCTGATCACAGCTGTTCCAACCTATTCCGTATAAACAAAGCCAAGAGCTGGGGCAAATCTTTTTGCTTTCAATAAATTCATTCATTTATTAAATTTATTTTCGTCTTAGTCCCTTAATTAATCTGGGGTAGCCACAGTGGAATGAACCAACAACTATCCATCTATACATATCCAGCATATGTTTTACGCAGAGGATGCCCTTCCAGCTGCAACCCATCTCTGGGAAACATCCATACACACTCATACACTACAGACAATTTAGCCAACCCAATTCACCTATACCACGTGTTTTTGGACTGTGACCGGAGCACCCAAAGGAAACCCTCATGAATGCGGGGAGAACCTGCAAACTCCACACAGAAATGCCAACTGACCCAGCCGAGGCTCGAACCAGTGACCTTCTTCCTGTGAGGCGACAACACTACCTACTGTGCCACCACGTCGCCTCTTTCAATAAATAAATAAATATATATATTTTTTAATAAGCTTGAATTATCCTTTATTATTAGACAGATTTAATGTTATTCTTATAACGGCAATGCAGATATTTATGAAGTGTAGACGGGTACCAAAACGTTGCCAGTTATCTCTATAACCCAAAATGATTAAACGTACTAAACTGTGTTTTTAGAAATTTATTTATTTATTTTGTAATGGGTATAGAATTAGTTCAATAGTCTATAAAATGTCCTGTAAACTGAGAAAAAGCAGGCTAAATCAACAAGACAATATTCTAATCTATAAGAATATTTTTAGAGAGAGCCATAACTGAAGACCAGGGGTGTTGCACTGAGTAAATTATTTAAATTTTTTCTACATTACTTGGCTTATGTGCAACAGGTACAATTTTGCTTTTGAAGAGGGTTATAGCAATCTAAAAGCCGAGCTATTGTCAGTCAAACACAGCACAGCCATAGCAGCATGATGGAGAGATTTAATTTTTTAAATAATTATTAATATTATTGGACATTTGTTAAGACATATTGCGCAAATCAACAAGCATCATTTCTTCATTCTGCAGTCCACTCCCTGCATGTCATACTCTGATAAATATGCAAAATGCCTAATATTATTAGCTATATTTATGAAACAAATGTTTGTGTGTGAGAGAGGCTTACCTTGCATGTGTTTATTTATTTTTATAGGCTAACTGCAAGAACAGCTATGCAAACTAAGACGTGCAGGCTATTAGTGTTTTCCTATATTTGGCAGTTGGTCAAATATTCCGTTCGGGGCTGTGACAATGGCCTCCAAGCATCACTGAAAAGAAGAGCTGGGGAGAATCAAATCAGTTTTACAAAGTAAGTAAATATAGGTTATTTATAATAAGCTAAAATGCACATTTTTCATTAGCCACTAACGTTATTCTGTGTGCGAGAATATTTATGACCCAGATGTAGCTGGGTAGCAAGGCCTACTTACATTGCCAGTTATCTCCCAGCTAACAAATTTAGGTTGTGAGAACGTTCTCATAACGTTATCTGTAACGTTCTGAGAATGTTGAAATGTCCAGTTTGCTTAATGTTGCTAGAACGTTTTTTTAAGGTTAGAATGACGTCCTTACAACGTTTTCAAAACCTAAATTTCCACCAAAATAAAACGTTCTAAGAACATTAATATGTAACGTTCCAAGAACGTTGAAATGTCAAGTTTGCTTAATGTTGCTAAAACGTTTTTTTATGGTTAGCATAACGTTCTTACAACGTTCTTAAAACCTACATTT
>CAIGQQ010000153.1:4872054-4923396 GCA_903798035.1 Danio albolineatus
TGCATGCTGGGATTTTTGTTCTCTGCCACACCCAGCATGAATTGCAGCATAAAATATTTTAATTGTTACCATTGTTGAGGTACAAGGTCTGATTCTTGAGGTCTGAGTGTGTCATCAAAACAGCTGAACTGTTTTTTTTTTAAAAATCTTGTTTACTCTCTCTGCCGGAAAATAAGAAGCACAATAAGAGCAAAATAGTTTACGTTATAACAAAGGTGTTTGGTAATCTCTGAGTTACAGCACCCAGAGTTTAACTAAAGTCAATAAGTCAAGGGTGAAGAGCCCAACTAAAGCAGTCACTGACCTCCATTATGGTGACACCAAACTAAATAAAACACCAAAATCTCTGTTAATTCTCAATAAGAACTGTGTAGAAGTCAAAGCAGTCAGTAATAAGTGAATCTGCTGAAGCTTTGTGGAGTTTAATTGTCTTCTGCAATTCAATTCAATTCAATTCATCTTTATTTGTATAGCGCTTTTACAATGTAGATTGTGTCAAAGCAGCTTCACATGCATTATAAAAATTGAAACAGTGTCAGTCCAGTTTTCAGTGTTGAAGTTCAGTTTAGTTCAGTTCAGCGTGGTTTAATAATCACTGCTGAGAGTCCAAACACTGAAGATTAATCCATCGATGCGCAGCCCTACAAGTCCCGAACCATGCAAGCCAGAGGCGACAGCGGCGAGGAAAAAACTTCACCAATTGGCGAAAGTGAAGAATTAAAAAACCTCGAGAGAAACCAGGCTCAGTTTGGGCCATAGACTGTAAAAAATATGGACGTAGTATCCGTGACGTCACCCATAGGTTTCTGATGAACCCAAAAGAAGCCACTAGTAGGCGTGGCCAACCGTCGCCATTTTGTTCACGCGTCATCGCACCAACCGAGGCATACCAAACAAGGGCAAAGAGGCGGAGCGTGGGCGGAGCATGAGCGGAGCTACGGGACGCATGCTGGCATTAAGCTAAGGGCTTTCTTATGGGAGAAACACATCATATTTCATTATCTGCGACACGTTTGTGTTCTTAACACACGTGCTTGGTTGTACACTATATCAATAAAGTGTTTAGTCTGTTGAAAACACTGCTGTAATACATCAAGCCACTTAAAATCGTTCTTAAGACGTTTTTCAACAGGAAGAAAATGCGGATTAAATCCAAATACTTCAGATATAGTCTGTGTTAGTAAATGCAGGGCTATTTAGGAAATCCAGGCAGAACACTGTATGACAACGCTTCATATGACGATTTTATAGCCTACAGCTGATCAATCTGTCAGATTCTGGAGTGCATTAGAGTTCTGAAGAACATTATAAATCATAAATTATCCTAAATAAAGCAATTACACTTATAGAGATGGTATAAGTATATAATTTCACTCACCTGGGAAACGTGAGTCCACGTGAATGGTTTGTGAGCACAATTAAGTGCACACAGCATGCCATATTATCTGATAATTGCAGGAAATAATTCCAAAAGGCGACTGACTGTGTAAAGCCATATAAAACAACACAAAAATACGTTGAATCAGCCGGAATCAGCTGAGGTGACGTGACGGCGACCAGCGCGACTAGCTGTCACTCAAGTGGCCACGCCCTTAATTATGCAAACTTAATTTAGCTTAATATAAAGGAAACGGATGAGTTATAAAAAAATTCACCCCCCTCACAGTTGTCATGAAAGGTAATATAAGCTATATGAACCAAAATCGCTCTTTGTACCAGGCTGTAAACACCTTTTTTTTCTGCTGTAAAATTGGCCATTTCGCCAGTGGGCTCATTGGAGATTTGCTCTATTATGGAGCCAGGACAGCCAGGACTAGCGGAATTTTCGATGAATTGCAAGTCTTAGTTACTTCCGTATTGGCTTCCCGAGGGAGAGCGGGAGGTTGCCGCTTGGTTTGGGCACGACCATTTCTCCTATGGCCAGACGTCTTGTGCAGAGCTGCAGTCTATGGCGCCGGGGCTGGAGAACGCTGGACGTCCATCATGGAGAGACCACAGGCGGGTCACCGGCTGGTCATCAGGCTGGCCCTTCGGGAACAATGCGAGGACTCGTCTGTCACAGGGATCGTCTTACAGCAATCTGTCTCATGCTCTCCACTCCTCCATGACCACCACAGCAGCTGCTCAGGATGCGGCATGGTCCAGAATTATGGAAACCTCGGGAATAATAAGAAAAAACAGACTAATATGAGCAGAGATGCCATTCAAATTATAATGTCTTTTGGGAAGTGTACCCGGCTCCGGTTGCCCTAAATAAAGCAGACTAACAATTCTTTAGAGGATTTGGATTCCAAAGCATTTGTGTTTTATGTGTATGCTAATGTAAAGAGATGTGTCTTTAATCTAGTTTTAAACTGACAGAGTGTGTCTGCTTCCCGAACTGTGTTAGGAAGGCTGTTCCAGAGTTTAGGTGCCAGATAAGAGAAAGATCTACCACCTACAGTTGATTTTGATATTTTGGGAATAATTAATTGTCCAGAATTAATTGAGCGTAGCGGACGTGATGGACTATAATAAATCAGGAGCTCCTGCAAATACTGGGGAGCCAAGCCGTTCAGGGCTTTGTAGGTAGTCAGTAAGATTTTAAAATTTATACGATATTTAATAGGGAGCCAATGCAATGCTGAAAGAACTGGAGTAATATGATCATATTTCTTTGTTCTAAAAAGCACTCTAGCAGCTGCATTTTGAACTAACTGAAGTTTGTTAATTAGGCCAACAGGGCAGCCGCCTAATAATGCATTACAGTAATCTAATCGAGACGTCATGAAAGCATGGATGAGCTTTTCCGCATCAGACATTGATAGCATGTGTCGAAGTTTGGCAATATTTTTAAGATGAAAAAAAAGCAGTTTTACAGATGCTTGAAATCTGGCCTTCAAATGACAGGCTGCTATCAAAAATCACCCCCAAATTTTTGACTGAAGATGAGGACTGAACTAAGAAACCATCAAGGGTTAGACAGTGTTCTAAGTTTTTGCGTGTGAGATTTTTGGGACCAATAAGCAAGACCTCAGTTTTATCTGAATTTAGTAATAAGAAGTTATTAGTCATCCAATTTTTAATATCAGCTATACAATCTGTTAATTTAGTAAATTCAAACAAATTACCAGGTTGAGAGGAGATATAAAGTTGTGTATCATCAGCATAACAGTGGAAGCTAACTCCATGTTTTCTAATGATATCACCTAGCGGTAGCATATATAGTGTGAAAAGTAAGGGTCCAAGAACTGAGCCTTGTGGTACCCCACAGTGTACTTTTGATCTGTATGATGTCTCTTCATTAACTAATACAAATTGATAACGTTCAGATAGATAAGACCTGAACCAGGCCAACGCAGTTCCTGTAATACCAACATAATTTTCAAGCCTATCAAGGAGAATATTATGATCAATTGTATCAAATGCAGAACTGAGGTCTAATAGCACTAAGAGAGAAATGCAACCACGGTCGGACGACAGAAGGAGGTCATTTGAGACTCTTAGGAGTGCAGTTTCTGTGCTATGAAATGCTCTAAATCCAGATTGAAATTTTTCATAAATATTGTTTCTTTGTAGGAAGGAACATAGTTGAGCAGATACGATTTTTTCTAAAATCTTTGATAGAAAAGGCAAGTTTGAAATTGGTCTATAATTTGCTAGTTCTTTAGGATCAAGCTGTGTTTTTTTAATAAGAGGCTTAATGACAGCTAGTTTAAAAGTTTTAGGAACGTATCCTAGGAGTAGGGATGAATTCAAAATGTTAAGAACAGGTTCAGAAACTTCTGAAAACAATTGTTTTAATAATTTGGTCGGTATGGGATCTAGCATAGACGTTGTTGATTTTGACGAATTTATCAGCTTAGATAATTCTTCCTCACCTACTGTTGAAAAAATTTGAAGTTTATCCATTAACGGTCTACAAAGCTCTAATTGGGATGAGGCTGTAGGAGGCAGACTGTTGGTGCTTATTTTATCTCTAATATCATCAATCTTGCGTGTGAAAAAGTTCATAAAGTCATTACTGCTATGCTGAGAAATGCATGTTGATGCTTTATTTTTAGTTAGATTAGCTACCGTGGTAAACAGGACCCTAGGGTTATGTTTATTTTCTTCTATTAAAGTTGAAAAATAAGCAGATCTGGCTGACGTTAAAGCTTTTCTAAAGTTAAGCGAACTTTCTTTCCAGGCCAGACGAAAAAATTCTAGTTTTGATTTCTTCCATCTACGCTCCATTTTCCGGGCTGCTGTCTTTAAGACACGTGTGTGCTCATTGTGCCATGGCGTCGGATTTTTTTCCCTAATCTTTTTGAAGTGTAACGGAGCAACTATATCTAATGTATTAGAAAGGAGGGAATTAATGGTTTCAGTTACAGTGTCAAGCTCTTCTAGACTGCCTGGAATGTTATAAAAATTAGACAGATCAGGTAGGTTACTAACAAAATCATCTTTAGTGCTAGCGGTGATCGTCCTGCCATATTTGTGAATAGAAGATGATTTTGTAGAGCTATCAATGCACAATAAACAGGAGATTAAATAGTGATCTGAAATGTCATCACTCTGCTGCACAACTTCAACATTATCAATATCAATACCATGTGATAATATTAGGTCTAAAGTGTGATTATGTCGATGGGTAGGCCCTGAGACATGCTGTTTCACTCCAACAGAGGCTAGTATGTCTAAGAAGGCCAGCGTTAAAGCATCTTTTTCATTATCTATATGAATATTAAAATCACCAACAATTATAACTTTGTCTGTGGCCAGAACTATTTCAGATAAGAAATCAGCAAATTCTTTTGTAAAGTCGGTATGGTGCCCTGGAGGCCGATAAACAGTTGCCAGTACAAATTTAGATTGAAATGTATTGTTTAAATTGTTCACTGAAATATACATCACTATTACTTCAAATGAATTATATTTGAAGTCAGATCGCTGAGTAGCACTAAAAATATTACTGTATATTATGCCCACGCCTCCACCTTTGCCTTTAGGACGCGGCTCATGTCTATAATGATATCCTTCAGGTGAAGACTCATTTAGGGGCATGTAATCATCTGGTTTTATCCAGGTTTCTGTTAGACAGAGAGCATCTAGCTTTAGATCAGTTATCAAATCGTTAATAAAAAGAGTTTTAGATGACAGCGATCTAATGTTCAATAATGCGAGTTTTATCTTTTGGTTAGCTTTATTTTTTATTTTTTGAACATCAATTAGATTATTACTTTTAAATGGATTTGGGAGTTTTTTATATTTAGAGGCTCGGGGAACAGACACAGTCTCTATGTTCTTATAACTAGGTGATTCTATGTGCTGCAGATTATTTGAGTTGGGTAAACCGTGGAGACTAGCAGACGGTTGGTTAAGCCAATCTGTCTGCTCCCTGACCTGGGCCCCAGTTAGTCAAATGCCAGCACTAAGACTATATGCCAGATTACTAGAGAGGAGAGCTGCTCCAGCCCGAGTGGGATGAAGACCATCTCTCTTCAACAGGTCAGGTCTACCCCAATAACTTGGCCAATTGTCTACAAAACCTATGTTATTCAGTGGGCACCATTTTGACATCCAGCCATTGAGTGATGAGAGTCTGCTGTGAAACTCGTCACCACGATAAGCGGGCAGGGGACCAGAGCATATTACGGTGTCTGACATCGTCTTTGCAAGATCACACACCTCTTTAATATTACTTTTAGTGATCTCCGACTGACGTAGTCGAACATCATTAGCACCGACGTGGATAACGATCTTACTGAACTTACGTTTAGATTTAGCCAGTACTTTTAAATTTGACATGATGTCAGGCGCTCTGGCTCCCGGCAGACATTTGACTATGGTGGCTGGTGTCTCTATTTGTACGTTCCGTACTATGGAGTCGCCAATCACAAGGGCACTTTCATCAGCTTTCTCAGTGGGTGCATCACTGAGGGGGCTAAACCTGTTTGATGTTGGAACGGACATACAGTGTTTTCTCCCACTTCTAGTTTCCCTCACGGTGACCCAGCCGTCTTTCTGCAAAGACGCAGCAACCGGAGCCAAACAATGTGAATGGCTTGCTAGACTAGTCACATCCAAATTCTTATCTAGAGACCTAGGACTCTTACTATCCTTAATTAAAGTTTGGATGTGTGTTTCTAATTCTGAGATCTTCTCTGTCAGCCTAACTATTTCCTTACATTTATCACATGTGAAGCCCTCCTTGCTGACAGAGAGAGATACACTAAACATGTGGCCTGAAATGCATGTGACAAGAGCAGGAGAAGCCATTTTTACTCACCGTGAGTCGAAGTAAATTCTGACTTACCACAGCAGCGTATAGAGTTAACAGGAGCAGACGGGTTTCTGTATAGTCAGCTGTAGTCAATGAAAAGAGAAGGAGGGGAGAGAGAGAGAGAGAAAGAGAGAGAGAGAGAGAGAGAGAGAGAGAGAGAGAGAGAGAGAGAGAACTGGAGAGAGAGAACTAGAGAGAGAGAGAGAACACCTACACAAAGTGATTTATAACGTAATATAAAAGGTGTAAATAGGCGGAAAATGTGATTAAACTGGCCGAAGCACGTGAGAGAATAGACGCGAGCTAGTTAACTAGAAAGTGAAAGCAAAATAAACAAATAGCGCGATAGGCGCGATCAAAATCTGAGTGAGATATAAAGGTGAAATACGAGGGTGCAGTCGGGCACGAGTCAGCAGATAAACTACGACACTCGTAGGAGGAAAAAAATATGCGCGAATCAGCAAACAAACTGGAAAAGAGAGAGCAAAAGCAAGCCGGAGTCTGAGTAAAAGCCCAACGGTGAGCTGTTTACACGTGAGCTGCTTTGCTGTGACCGTGGAAGAGATTTAAAATTAAAGAGCTAGTAATTAACTTGATCGACAGAGTTTTATAGTCTTAATAAGGGGTTGTAAACTGTTAAATCGGGCAGAGAAAACAGACGAAAGATCAGCTAGAAAGTACTTACAGCTGGATTGTTGGAATGTTAGCTGCGATGCTAACACAGTGAGCTCACAGTTGCAGTACTAAAATTTATGGATTTAGTATATAAAATGATCGGCGGCGTTTGATCGCGACGTCTAGTAATCAAATTTAAAATAAAAACTGAACTTAGCAGCAGACGAGCTGAGCTAGAGGTACACTCGGCTAGAGAGCAACAAACACACAGCTACACTCGGCTAGAGCAAACAGGAAACAGGTGCAGGCCAAACAGGAAACAGGTGCACAGAGCCAAGAAACAGGTGCACAGAGCCAAGGAAACAATCCTGCAGTCTGCAGAGACTGAAGGTGTTTTATTTCACGTGATTTTATTTGTTGCTGCAACTGAAGTCCCAGTTTGTGTTTATTCTTTCTTTTTCCTTCAGTGATCATGATTATTAACAGCAGGTGTTCATCAGTGTCTGAATTCACTCATTTGTGTTCATTAACTCTGTCATGTGAACTATATCAGGGAACTAGTGTACGTAATAATGAACAAGGGCACAAAATGTGATGTCAAACACAGACTCTGAGTGTCGACTTTGAGCTCTGTAAACTTACAACAAGATTACCCAGAATGCATAGGTTTTTTTACAAAATATCACTGTTTTAGTGAAAAAAAAGAATTTTACTGTAAAATGTCGCTGTTTTTTACAGCAAAGTTTTACAGTGTATTTTAATACACTTAATAGGTAAAACTGTCCGAGATATGAACAAAAGCATGTGATACATCAAAGTTTCATAAAAAAATTTTTTTGAATGGTTACAAAAATCTTTATAATCATTAAAATAATTTATAAAAATAATAAAAATAACTAGTTTATTAAACATCAATAATGTTAATGATATGACGTAGTTCCTGAAACTTTCTACTTCTCTGTTTATCTGTCTGACTTTATGGTCAGTTTCATTTGACCGCCCCGTCTTTTAAAGAATATCACAACGGCGAACGCGGCGAGTATAAAAGCCTTGTCCGTTTCGCGAGGTGCGTGCGCACTCAGCGGAGGCGCGCGATGCGGCGCCAGGCGAAAGTACAAATCCAGCTTAAGCCCACCATCCCCTTGTTCCCGGAGGTACACAGTGAGCTCACGCAGGCATGGAGGGTACATTTTTTTGCCTGGACCTCATGCGCTCCCACTGTCACCGCCCTTGATGGTGGAGCATCCAGGGGGTATGAGGCGATTCCTCAGGTGGAGCACGCTACTGCAGTCCACCTGGAGAGGTCCACCTAAACTCCCATCCAAAGCATGCGAGTTATCTGAGTCTCTCACAGCCAGAGCCTACACGGCTGCGGGCCAGGCTGCATCTGCCCTGCATGCTATGGCTGCCTATAAAAGCTACCAAGCGGAGAAGTTGGCTGAGCTGCAAGAGGGTGGTTCTTCCCTGGGCTTAATGCACGAGCTCCATACGGCAACTGATTATGCTCTCATGACCACCAATTCGGCTGCCCGTGCCCTGGGGGATACAATGGCCACAGATTTACTCAGGAGTTCTCAGGCACCATGAAAGAGCAGTCAAAAGCGAGGGGTAAAGTCATCTACCAGTGGTTTCAGAAAACTGAGAGTAACCTCTCCCCGCTGCCCCATCTACCTCAGCTGCACCTCGCCGAGGGTGCCCACCCACAGTTACAAGACCTGCTTCGCCTCCTCTGCCCACTCCACCAACTAATGGCAGTGCCACCGGCGGGACTGGAGCACCCCTGCCCCAGGGCGCCATTAAGTGTGGTAAAAAGACTGCGAAGTGTACCTGAGACAGGCCACCCGGAGAAGAGGGGACCTGCTCTTTCCTCATTGGGGGGCCGAGGACCAATTCTAACATTAATATCATCGACAGTAATTCCACTGCTGGCCTCCAGGCAGGCGGTACCCAAAATTTCAATAAAAGAGCAGCTTCCTCTCCCACCAGGTGTGCAAACCTGAGCCTTGCCAGTCTGGAACACTCTGTCTTCCAATTCACAGCACTGGGCCATATCGCCACAGGCTTCCAGAGTGCAAGAAGCCATTCTCCTTTCTCTCCTCTTTCATTGCGGGATCCAGGGAGGAAGGAAATAGACAATCTCTTATTTTCAGCTCTTCCTCAGGCCACTTTGTTTCCCAGGGTAAGCACTCCCTTCCCGAGCTGCCCCTCCGCTGGCACATCTGTGATCGCTCCAATGATGCCATTAGCTCAAGCTCTGCCAGCCTGGTTAGCCCTGCTCAGCCTGTCGAGATGGCTCATGCAGATGGTCAGACTCGTCTACACAATGCAATTCACTTCTTGCTCTAGAGAGTCAGTCCTGTGTCAGCCCCTGTCTTGTGAGAGGAGATTGCTGCCCTCCCGGTGAAGGATGCAATCGAGCCAATCCCTTCAGCCGAGATGAAAGGCGGGTTTTACAGCCCGCTCTTCATCAAGCCCAAAAAGAGCAGAGGGTTAAGACCAATCCTAGATCTACGCAAACTGAACTGTTATTTACACAAAATGCCGTTCAGGATGCTCATGCAGAAACTAATACTTCAGTGCGTCCATTCTCGGGATTGGTTTGCAGCTATAGACCTGAAGGATGCGTACTTTCATGTGTCCATTCTTCCACACCACCGTCTTTTTCTCTGGTTTGCATTCAAGGGTCGAGCATGGCAGTGCAATGTTGTCCCCTTCAAGATCTCCTTCTCCTTCTTCGCGGGTTTTCACAAAGCTTGCAGAGGGTGCCCTAGCGCCTTTACGGCTCGCGGGCATACACATACTCAATTATCTCGATGTCTGACATATACTGGCTTCGTCCCAGGATCAATTGATAATGCACATAGACAAGGTGCAGTTGCGGCTTTGGGTCAACCGAGAGAAGAGCAAGCTCTGCCCCGAGCAGTCAATCTCCTATCTCAGGATGGAGCTGGACTCTCTACCATGGTAGCGTGCCTCTCAGAGGAACGCGCCAGGCTGGTGATATCCTTTTTATTCGACAGGAAAACAGTGGTCCAACTGAAAACCTTTCAGAGGCTCCTGGGCATGTGTCCTCTGCAGCTGCTGTCACGCCGCTCTGATTGCTCCATATGAGACCACTTCAGCGATGGGTTCACGATTCAGCCCTTGGACGGATCTTGCTTTCCTATGGGCCAGTGTGTCCTTAGAACAAGTTTCCAGGCATGTTGCCATAACGACAGATGCCTCCAACAAGGGCTGGGGGCATGCATGCAGCCGCAGATTTGTGGACCGGACCCCGGTTACATTGGCACATCAACTGCCTAGAGCTGATGGCAGTGTTTCTTGCTCTCCACCGTTTTACTATTTTTTACCACCAGAAACATATGCTGGTCAGGACAAACAGCATGGCAATGGTGTCATATATCAACCATATAGGAGTATACGCTCCTGTTGCATGTCTCAGCTCACTCGCCGTCTGCTCCTCTGGAGTCACATGCGGTTGAAATTGCTGCATGCCATATCTCCACCATTTCCCTTGTGAGTCTGCTTCTTCTGCTACACTCTAACCTGCAAAAAACAATGACAGTACCTACTTTTCCCCACCGATTTTTTAAAAGAAATTCCTGACCATCAAATTCCAGTCATTGCTAAGGTGTGCGATTCCCTTTTTCTCCATGTTGTCCATTCCAATCTGCAAAATACAATATAAATATAACAAGTCCTCAATTAAGCTTAATACATTTCTTTGGAAACGAATATCATTCTTCCATCGGTTCAAGCCATTTTACCTGCTCTAGATCTTTAAGTATATCTCCCCCGTTCCCCTTGTGAGTCTTCTTCTTCTTCTCCACTCCAAGCTGCAAAAGACGGTGGAGATGATAGTGGACTTCAGGAGAAACCCTCCTGCACTCCCCCCACTCACCATCATGAACAGCACTGTGGCTGCAGTGGAGTCATTTAGGTTCCTGGACACCACCATCTCTCAGGATCTCAAGTGGGACACTCATATAGACTCTATTGTGAAGAAAGCCCAGCAGAGACTGTACTTCCTTCATCAGCTGAGGAACTTCAACCTGCCACAGGAGCTGCTCGTGCAGTTCTACTCAGCTGTCATCCAATCCATCCTCTGCACTTCAATCACCATCTGGTTTGGCTCAGCTGCCAGATCTGACCTCCGTAGACTACAGCGAATAGTCCGGACTGCTGAACAAATAACTGGCACTACCCTTGCTGCACTTCAAGAACTGTACTCTTGCTACTGTACTCTTCCAGCGTGAGTAAAAGGGCTCGCAAAATCACCCTGGACGCCTCGCACCCAGCACACTTCCTGTTTGAACTGTTACCGTCTGGTTGGCGCTACAGAGCACCGAGCACGAAAACAGCCAGACACAGGAAAAGTTTCCTTCCTCAGGCCATCTACCTCATGAACAGTTAATATTTTTCCTATTGTGCATTAAACGTGCAATACTTTCTCATACGCATTTGTACACAGCACCTTATAACAATATACAATGCAATACTTCTTACGCATCTGTACACAGCACCTTATAACAATATACAATGCAATACTTATGCATTTGTACACAGCACCTTATAACCTGTATATTTATAACAAATCTGTACATACATTTCAACATTTCAGATAGTTGGACAGACTGCATCTCTGTTTAATGTCTATCGTCTTCTTTTTTTATATTTATTCTGTGTTGTCACTTGTCACTTTTCGTACAGAATGGGAAAGCTTCTGTAGCCAAAGCAAATTCCTTATCTGTGTGAAGGAGACTTGGCAATAAAACTGATTCTGATAATAGTTATTTACCAACCACAAATTCAAACCGTTTTCCAGATGATTTTTGACAGTTGCCAAATTTGTGAAAAAAATTACTAAACTATCAAATAATACCTGCCACGAGTATAACTGCATTCACCGTCAGGAAGTAGCATAAATACTCTCGTAGGAGAATTTTGCTTTCATAATCCAAAATAATCCAACTTTAGCACCTGATGGCTCCACCCCTTCTGCTACATAATCTAAACTGCGGCTGTTGAGTGCATGAAGTGTCCAACAGTCCACACTTCTTTAAAACGGTTAAATAAGTACATCATCCGGGAATTTAAAGTGCACATAATCTTTTTAGAATAAAAAGAATATTTCAGTGTGAACACACTATGCAACTATTTATGCTACAAAATGGCATAGAACAGTGTATAAATATGCTATTTGGGACGCGCCAATAGACAGCACTGACAGAGCCCTACCTGCTGTTCTCCAGCATTTTTTTAGATAAATGTCCACCAATGCTCTTGTGGGTCTTCGTCTGCCTGCTTTCTCTCCATTACCTAAAACCTGACACAGCAAGGCCTAATTACTACTTATACCAACCACCACAGCTTCATCTTGGCAGGACATCCATCGATTCACCCGTCCATCTTATTTTTTAAAAAATAAATTCCTGACCATCCAGTCGTTGCTGAGGTGCGTGATTCCTTTTTTCTCCATGGGGTTCATTTCGATCTGCAAAATGCAGTAGAAAGATATTCATTCATTCATTTTCTTTTGGGCTTAGTACCTTTATTAATCAGGGGTCGCCACAGTGGAATGAACCACCAACTTATCCAGCACATGTTTTACTCAGCAGATGCCCTTGCAACTGCAACCTATCACGCACACACTCAGATACACTATGGCCAATTAAGCTTATTCAGTTCACCTGTACTGCATGTCTTTGGACTTTGGAGAAACAGGAGCACCCAGAGGAAACAGGTAGAAAGATATCAAGTCATTAATTAAACTTAATACCATTCTTTGAAAGTTTCATCTACCACTGTAAATATTTCGCAGCTATAAGAAAATACTCTACCTATAAACTATAAAAACTATAAATCTATAAGCTTAGAATAGATAAATGTGTCACAATAGTTAGTAAAATTATAAATAAAACAAACAATAAAAAACTACAAATATTTAACAGGCAGACAACATAAACTACAAATAAATAATACAACAGCCAGACAATCTATCCAATGATAGACACGAAGTAAGATTCAATGTGTTAAAGCTGACAGCATACAAATAAATTATAACAGATTAATTTATCTGATGATATAACAAATAACAGTCCGCAAATGTTAAATTAGATAGCAACATCCAAATGAAGCATACAAACAAACAAAACATATTGTATCTATCTCTGTCTATCTGGAGAAGGAAATACCCGACCATCACTTACTGTCACAGTAAGACCAGGTTCTCCACCCACTGAAGCACCACGAACACCCTCACCTGAGTCTAATTAGACACACAACTGACAATCACCACCATCACAACACTATAAAGACTCCACTCACATTCACTCAGTGTTCGGCCTCTTCGCTTGTTAAGAAAGGACTAAACTCCCTATACATCGTCAGTGTTGATTTTATAAATATCAGTTTGCTTATGTCTCCTGTGTCTTCCATGTCTCTCCTAGTGTGGTGTCTCCTGGTTCCTCGTCTGGTCTTCGTCCAGTTTGCCATCTGTGGTATTTGTCTCCAGTCTCCAAGCCATCACAGTTAAATATGCAGTTTATGTTCATGGACTTATCATCTGCATTATTACACTCAACTGCTAATACACACATGCCATTCTGTATATAAACATTGTTTATATTACTCACTCATGTCCCTTCTGTGCCACTCTCTAATAATTAAATTGTAGAATTTTAAAATGTTTTCTAAAGTTGATTTGTTTCAACTCAAAAATTTAAGGCAGAACCTAATTTATTACGATGCACTTGTCATTATTGAGGTGTGTTTTACTGTTCTTGCACATGCTCCCAGCCAATCTGTCAAAGAGAAAGGTATCAAGTCGTTTATTAATCTTAATACATTTCTTTGGAAACTAACTCATTGTTCAGTAGGTTCAAGCCATTCTACCTGCCTCCTGAGCTCCAGGTCATCAAGTATATCTCCACTGTTCCCCTTGTGAGTCTCCTTCTTCTGCTCCACTTCAATCTGCAAAAAACAAAGACAGCCCCAACAAAGCCCTACCTGCTGTTCTTCAGCATTTTTTAATTCCTCTTGTTTCTTTATTTTCTTGGAAGTCTCCCTCATCTGCCTGCTCTCCATTAGCTGGAAAAAAAACCCTGACAGAGACAAGGCCTAACTACAGTATCTATACCAGTGGTTTTCAAAGTGTGGTACGCGGAAGAATGATTAAATAATAAGTAAAAATATATATTTTTGAACACTCTATTACCCTTTGACGCGTACACACCGATGTGATCAGCATTGGCTGTTCCCTGTACTGTGTGATCACACCATTGTGATTAGTATGTTTAGTGCATCACATCATCACATGCTAAAAATCTAAAAAAAAAATTGTGGAGCTCTTGAGAAGATATGCACTAGAGAAGTGCTTTTGCAGACCAGTCTTGTTGGCATTTCAGTTACAGCAAATTCAGGAATTTGCATAATTGGTAAAATAATTATCACAAACGTGTTAATATGCGTGTTCGTAGTTGTGTAAAATAATGTGTGTTTTCAATATATAGCCTAAAGTCATTTGTTCTGTAAATAGCCTAGCAGTGTGGCTTTCCATTTAGTTTGTTACCTCAGATTTGAATGAATGGATGTTATTCAAATGGTGAGGCTACAGAACAAAAACTCAAGCAAATTTACTAATTTAAATATAGGACTGTGCAATATAGAAAAATAATCATATTGCGATTTTTGGAACAAAGATTGCGATTTTGGCAACCGTTTTTGCTTTTTCAAACAAGCTACATACATTCTAAATGTATTCAGTGCACAACATTTCACAATGAAATAACATTGTATTAAGTTTAATAAATAAAACTGTAGTAAAATTGTCTTTAAAACAGACAACATAAAATAAATAATTAAGATTAACTAACCTCTCCTTTAGTTAAAAACATACTCGACACAGTAGTACTAACTGCTTGATAAACAAAACTGTAATAAATTGTCTTAAAAACAGACAACATGAAAAAAATAAAGATTAACTAATATAAACACACACACACACACACACACACACACAAACAATTTGAAAATATAGCAACCTCCCAATCTGCAATTCCAACCAACATTCAGTACAACCTACAGTCTAACCGAAAAAAAGTATAATAAGTATAATAAGTATAATAATCTGAAACGATATGACAGAGAGAAATACTAAAAACTTAGGAGTCCTTCACCAAAAGTGCGTCGAATCAATCAAATATAATAACCTAAAATTATACCATAAGAAACATCTTTACATACCGCTAATGTCAGCGATTGTCAAACACTTAATGCAGGTCACTTTTGTTTCTCAACGCCATCGACTGTTTTACACCACTAAGGTAACAACAGGAACGCCGTGCCGCCATATTCGATCATCTTAAAGGTGAAGTGCGCGATTTCAGTGATGCACTGTAGAATATAATAATAATAATAATAATGATGGATGTGGGTCCCTATAACGCGATAATAGCGATAATAGCAACTTTCAGTTTGACTATTTTTTGTATGTTTATATTCTATTTAGCATGCATAGGCCTATACATATTTCAGGCATGTAGTAAATGAATCTGTATCTAACCTGTGATCTCTAAAAAATTGATAACATTTATTGGGAAAAGGGTTGAAATTGAGGATGAAATAGGATAAATAAAATAGATATTTCGATCTAAAAATCATATTAAAATATTACATAAAAATGGGAGCTTGAGTCAGAGAACTGGATGTTACCAAACACTAATATTTTAGAATATCATTATGCTGTTTAATACATGTCATATACATAAATACCTACAAGATTTGAACAATCTTTTTTGATAGCTAATCCAACCCTTTTCAAATAATGAACACATTTAAAATGTGCAGTAGTGTAGTCCTCCACCATTAAGAACCATTGTTCTAGTTACAACAAGCAGATCTGCCAACATGTTTCTTATCTGTACAACTTGGACAAACACGTATTTCCAACTCATGCTACTGTTTGAGCAAATATTATTGTGAATGGCACGTGCAAATATTTAAACAGCAATAACAATCTTTTTAGATGTATGAACCCACCAATGGATTATTTACCACTGTCTGTATATATAAAACTAGTATGCAACAAAGCATTTTTCAAATTGAAATGCTCATAATGCCCTCTGCAGTAGAAAGTCTGCAAACTCTTTCCTGCGTATCACACGCTGCATTTTGAAGGTGTTCGACGAAACACTGGAGAAGGCCATCATGTGATCTTTCAGTTCTTGGAAAGTACCATTGCGGACAAGCTGAACTCTCATTGGTCCAATGCTGCCCTTGATCCTATAGGATTTGTAGATGGAAGAGTCCTCTTGCAGGGACTGGTCTAACTGTTGGGTTGAAAAATCAATAAATAATATAAAGAGTAGTTAAAGAGAAAGGTCTCTTAAAAGGTCTTAAATAAACATTATCGACATTCACCTTGTATCTTTGTTCTTCGGAGAGGTTCCTCAAACCCTTTAGCTCAACAAACACGAGATAATGAGGTTGAGCTATTCCAGATGCATTTCCTACAGCAAGCACAAACACACACACACACACACACACACACACACATATATATACAGGTTATGGAAGTTTAGATCTTGTTCCAGATTCAATACAACTAAAGGTATGTATGCACTGTATGATTTGTAATAGTTCAATTGCTACTTGTCAGACTGTACAAACATTCCCAGCTATTAGCCATATCATATTGTGGGATCTCAGCAGAAATACAGTGATGTGTGATGTTAGCAGTATAATAGTGTTGTCGGGTTATGTGGCCAGATTGGTTTCTGGTTTGAAAGTTGGACCAAAAGTCACATGTTCAAGTCCCAGCACTGGCAGGTATTGTAGGTATTGTAGATGTCATGTCTAACCCCCAACTGCTCTTGGTGTATGTTCATGGGGTGTGTGAGTCACTTGTGATAAAAGCATCTGCTAAATATCAAATGTAAATGCATATGAAAACTTTTCCCACTGGCAGAATATCAATAAATCTCAATGGCCATTAAGGCGCGATGAGCTTCTTTTTGATTTGTAGGTGGGGGAGAAAATAGAAAACAGAACTCTCTTTCTCCCTCAATACAATGGTTGATGTCATATCTAACCCCAACTGCTCAGGGTGTGTGTCATGGGGTGTGTGAGTCACTTTTGATAAAATCAACTTCTAAACATCAAATGTAAATGCATATGAAAACATTTGGCATTGGCATGATATCAATAAATCTCAATGGCAGAATTGAAAATTATCAAGTTGTCAAAACAGCTTGTTTTATATTTTTTCTTAGTTTGTAAGTACAGGTACAAACTAAGAAAAAATATTTAAAAAATATAACATCAGCAGCTAAAATTTCCTGAAATTGAAGTTACCTGTCAAAAAGTACAATCTGTTTGAATTGTTTGTAGGTGAATACTCTTTCCATCCAGCACTGCACAGTTTACTGTATGTGTTCTTAAAAATGTAAGAATACTAAGAATCAATTTCATTTGATTCAGTGAAAAAGCAATCTGTAAATGAGATTATACTGAGCTAGCCATGAAATTTGTCCTTTTCATTGTAAAATAAATAACTAACTCTAAAATTTGTGACATACTGGCATCGGTGGTTCGCACATAACGTCTTAATTACTTCCATGCAAAATAATTAGTAGCCTGGTTGAAATTTACAACCATATGGTTTAGCCACATTCACTGCTGTAAAAAATTGTATCTGATCATACTGACCCCAGAACAGTACTGAAATTTACAAAAGACTGTAAAACACAAACCTAGAATTCCACTCTCGACACAGCTGTAGTCTATGAGCCTGGCTCCTGGCCACAGTATCAAAGCCCGCTTAAGAGCTCCCAAAAACAGTGATTCAGACACTTTTTCACCACGAACGCTCAACATCTGACCACGCCTGAACAGAGACATTGAACAAATGTTAACACAGTTTTGATTGACTAGATTGACTCCCAACTTGAACCTTTCCAACACTGGGCATATTTAATGAGGCACAGTATAATGCAAAAGGCTTAAATAACAATCAATGTTTTAATGACCATCCATATTTATCTTTTTTTTCTGTTAAGACATAATAAACAGAAAGGACAGGAAATATTAAATAATATAAATTTAAAATAATAAAATAATACAATAATATCGATTTAAAAATGTGAAAACCTCTTGATTAAAAAACCCTTCATTAGATTATGTATAAAATAAATAATTACCTGTACTGAAACTCCACTTTTGGACACTGGTTATGAAACCCAACTACTTTAACAATATCTCCAATGCGATACCTGAAAAACAAAAATGTGCAGTAAAGACAACATCTATTAATATCCAGCATATTTTACCTTTCTAATAATGAAATGTCTGATTACTGTTCTCATTATTTGTAAGAATCAGTACACAAAAACTTGACATCATCTTATGTATGTTTAAAGAATTGGGCTCAAAAAACAATATATAACACCACCTGAATTGACATCAAATAGCAGTGTTCACAAGAAAACCAAGTGTAATCATCAGGGTCACACTTTACAATAAGGTTCATTAGTTAATGTTAATTAATTAATTTACTAACATGAACAAACAATGAACAATACATTCACTACAGTATTTGTTAATGTTACTAAACGTTAGTTAATGAAAATACAGTTGTTCGTTGCTAGATCATGTTAACTCACGGTGCATTAACTAATGTTAACGAGCATGGACTTGGATGTTAATAATGCATTAGTAAATGTTCAATTATGATGAATAAATGCTGTACAAGTGTTGTTTAAAATTAGTTCATGTTGGTAAATGCATTAATTAATAAGCTTATTGTAAAGTGTTACCAACAAATTTGCACAATGTCGGAAAGCTCTATGGTCTTCATTGGCTGCTCACTTACATTTACTTAAACCAACCCTCTAATATTGTAGCTGTAGTGAGGTCTGGAATAATTTGTGCTGTCAGCATGTTGAAAGGACTTCCAAAAGAAGAGAATATTGAATTGATGTCGTAAAATCAACGAGATTGTTAATTGCGTTAGGTTACTTTATTTATACCCGAAGGTAGATTTGGTTTGCAGTCCAGAGTCCTCATCTTTTAACAGTGCCATACAAAAAGCTTACATAATAACAACAACAAATGAACATAAAGACATAAAAACAAACAAGGAAGAAAGATTCTAAGGAGGAGGAAGAAAGATTCTAAATTGATCTGACAGACTATTAAAAGAATTTATAAAGACTATAAAAACTGAAAATGTTTACACTAATTAAGAAAGAAGTACTGCACTAGTGCCTGATGCCATTTAGACTTCAATTAAGCTTAGGCTTATTCCTGTGAATTTCAATTTAGATTTTATAACAACAACCATTTCTGAAAAAAGTTAATTGTCATACATGTAAAATCTGTGGAAAGTAACAATATCTTCATGGTAAAATAATATTTTTAGACAAATCTGAACAGAGACAGAAGAGCATAATTTGTGATCTTAAAACTAACCGCAAACATTACTTATTTGATGTTTTGATCATATACCTTACCTGAATAATCCAGATGCATTTGTGACCAGCAACTCATAGCTGTGTCCTTCCTTAAGTTGCTCCATCAGGAGAGTTTTGGGCTGCTCTGACTCCAGATCCTCCTCTGGAATGAACTCACAGAACATGGAGCGAGGACACAAGAGATACTGTCTGCTCTCCTGCAGAGGCCACAAGTTCACACCTATCAATCCTGAAACATGAATTGCAGACAATTACACACAATTAAAATCTGTGAAATCTGCCCATTGCAGCTAAATGACCCATTCACACATTTGCTGCGAAATGTTTTCAGTTGCTGTACTGCACTGTGCACGCATTGCAAATTTTCAAATAAAGCAATAAACCCTGTGAAGTCATGGTTTACACTGATAACAGCTAATCAGTGTTGGAAAACGCAGAGTTGTTATAAATTTACTGTATATCAGAGAGCGCCATGGTGGCTTAGTGGGTAGCATGTTCGCCTCACAGCAATAAGTTCGCTGGTTTGAGCCTCAGTTGTGTCATTTAGAATTTCTGGAATTCTCCGAGGTCGTGTGGGTTTCCTCCGGTTTCCCCCACAAGTCCAAAGACATGCGGTACAGGTGAATTGGGTAGGCTAAATTGTCTGTAGTGTATGAGTGCGAATGAGTGTGTATGGATGTATCCCAGAGATGGGTTGCAGCTAGAAGAGCATCCGCGGCGTACAACCTATGCTGGATAAGTTGGCGGTTCATTCCGCTGTGGCGACCCCAGATTAATAAAGGGACTAAACCAAAAAAGATAATAAATGAATTAATTTATATCACAGCTTTATAGGGTTTATTGCTTTTATAAAAGGGTTACTCCATGTAAGTAGTAAGGTTACACAAAATGAAGTGCAAAGTACTTTTTTTTGGCTCATTTCTGATGGAGAAATGGTTGATAAGCAACAGTCACATTAGAAATTACTACATGGCCATTAGAAAAGTATGTTCTTTATGGTATAAATGTGAGTAGTATGAATGGAATTCGGACGTACTACATCCACTATTTGTCATTATCATGTGACCTATCCATGCCAGTCGCACTTCACTCCCATTTTTGAATTCTCTCGCATGACATCATCAATCTCATCGGAAGTAATAGGTCATCTGGGTACTTTTCAACATACTGTTTTTCGAATTCTATGAATTCGGACATGCTACTTGGCTCTCATACTGTTTTTAACATACTAAATAATATGGCAGCATGTGACTTCGGACGCAGCCTGGGAGTTTTCTGAGAGATACAACTTGTTGTATCACATAACCACTGACGAATCAGCGAAAAATTGTGTTGCTTCCAGTAGGACAATGTAATTAAGGATTTATTTCATAGTATTTATGTTATTTTTATTCCTGTAATTTATTTCAAGTAGGTATCGCTGCAGCCTGGAGACCTCCAAGTGGGAGGGACTTAAACCGCAAGTAGGTTGGGTTTAGGTAGTGTAGGTGGAGCGGATAATCATAAAACACATCAGGTTACTGTGAGGTTGTGTTTAGGGTTGGGTTTAGGTGTAAACGTTAAAAAAAACACAACAGGTTACTGTGAGGTTGGGTTTAGGGATGGGTTTAGGTGTAGACATTAATAAAACACAGTATTGGACTCTGTGTCTCATTAAATAAACAAAAATTCCAGGTTTGTACAGCCCACTTGGAGCTCGAAGGCCCACCTACTTGGAGCTCAAGTCCCACCCACTTGGAGCTGGCTCCGACCTCCGTTTATACCCTTCTCATTTATTTTGCCAAAGATATGCAGGCAGAGTAACAAGTTTATTTTGCCAACTGTTGAAACAGATAACCCCAGTCCAAGGATGTGAACATTACTGAGTTGAATGTCACATATTATCATCTCGGTATTTATGCATTTAAGACAAGATGTACAGTAAATGCAGAATTTGTAGAGTAATTTATAATAAATGTCGCCAAAACTATGAAAATCATTAACCAGAACTTTTTAATTTCTGCATAATTTCTCAACATGCAGACAAAGAGAACCAATTATCCATTATCTGAACTTATTGACTACCAAGAAACATTATTTTTAATTTGTGCTTCTCATAGATTGTACAATCTCATTCTTATATATGTGTACATCATAGTCTTTAAACACATATGTCTTTAAACACTTTGTAATCTGCAGTAATAGCTAACCTCGCCCACTGTACCTAACTATGACCTATTATAGCTGTAAGCTGATGAGCAAGTTTACAACAACAATACAGATAAAAACACACCTTCAGTTGCAGCATAGAAAGGGGAATAGAATGGCACATCTTTACAGTAGTGCTGCCGTAACATCTCTCCATAAATCTGGTTGGAACCAGAGTCCACTGCCAGGACCAGGTGTAACTGAGGCCATAATCTGAGAGCAATTCCCTCAAATCCTTCCTCAAACTGAGCTGTGAGTTCAGCGGCTCTCTCTGGATCTGGCTTCATCAGCTTTTCTAGAGCACAGCGCACATCAGCCTTTAGGTTCAGACCATAGCTGATCATGCCCACTTCCACATCCATAACAAGATCTTTCCAATTTTCCTGAATAAAGATGGAGGCAGGTCACATTCTTTAGGTCAAATAGTTCTTATTAGTGTTAGTTACACAATAATTGACTGGGCTGATCTGGAAATAAGATTTAAGTGTATTGAGAGCATGTTTGGCCAATAAACACATAAGTAGTACTGTATCTGTCCAATTTTCTGCATTCCATCTAACTGTAAAAATAATTATGGTGATTCAAACAATTTGGCACTACACTTAAAATCTGGGGCCATATTCACGAAACGTCTTAAAGCTATAAGTGCCGGTCCTAAATCAACAATTTTTAATTTTTGAAAACATTTTAGTGCTTCAACTAGATCCTAGACCAGTGAAAAATAAGGAGTTGTGAAGTCACAAAATCATGGCTGCTGCCAACAACCTGTTATGAAAAGAAAACATTAAAAAAATAATTAACAATAAGCTTTTAACAAGTTATCAACTAAATCATGGAATATAGCGATATGGTATTTTTGAGAAACATACTTTGTAGTTCACAATTTTTCTCTCAGCATTTTAAAATCTTTCAATCTTCACTTGAATATGGCAACACAATATTGTGGTCTACAGAGTTTCTATGAATAAATCTCTGGCAGTGGGCAAGTCTCAATCAGCTCCCTAGCTCCCTAGGTTGTACATCAGTAGGTTGTGTACTCAAATTTGAGCAATGGAAAGGACAGTGATGAGCTTGGTTCACTACACACTGGGAAAGGCTGGGAAACACTACCAGCAACATTTCAACCTTTAAACAATTAAAAATGTTTGCTAGATTTTTCCTAACCTACAGTGCTCAGCATAAATGAGTAGGCCTCATTTTGAAAATTAATATTTTTATCAATTTTTCAGTGAATGTGGGTAATGTATATATATATTGGTGCATTTTAACAAAACAGATTTATTAAACAGATAACTTATTAAAATAATTATTATAGTCACAGAACATATTTAGAAATGAAAAGATAATACATTTAAATTCACGCAAAATATTGCAAAAAACAAAAACAAAAAACAAACAAACTACATTTCAACAAAATTATATATATATTTTCCTTCTCTTGATTTTTGCTATCTTTGAAATTTTTATTTAATTTTTTTCCTAACATATAAATTTGGGCTACTAATTTTTGAACCATTATTGCAAGTTATTTTGCTAGATTAACTAGATTTGACTTCGATACGGACTAATGTATATGCACAAATATAATATTATAAAGTATCCTATAGAAAATATACATTTAAATGAGAGATTTGTGGGGGTGTACTCATAAATATTAGGCACTGTATCTAGCTATGATCCTTCCTGGTAAAAACAAACAAACAAACAAATAAATAAATATTTCTTTTTATTTAGAAAAAAAAAATCTCTTGTTGTCAGGAACTTCTCAAGGTGCAAATGTTTAAGTGCACTGGATGAATTTTGTGATTGAGACAGCAAATAAAATGGCTGGCAACCTGATCAGTGTACTGACTACTGAACAAGGGTGCTGATTGAAACTCCTCTTTACCAATGTGTGCATCGTTGGTAATCATGGTGGCATCATCAATAGCAACAAGGTCAACCCCACACTTAAAAGGCCAGTTCACCAAAAAAGACAACTCTGAAAAGTAACCTGTATGGGTTTCTTCATTCTGTTGGACACGATAGAAAATATTTTAAAGAAAGATGGAAAACTGTAAACTTTGACTTTAATTGTAATTGTTTTTTCCCTGTATGTAAGTCAATGGTTACAGGCTGTTTTCTAGCTTTCTTCAAAATATCTTTCTTAGTCTTCAGCAGAAGAATGAAACTCATAAATGTTTGGAACCATCAGGGTGAGCAAATAGTGACTAAATCTTCAACTATTCCTACTTGCTGCCTCATCAGCCAACCAGGTAATAAATTAAGTTTTTTTTTTTTTTTTTATTTAAAATGAATTATTAATTTTTTCCTTGGTCTCTAAACCAATAAATTCCGCATTTATATGCACCTGTCACTTTTTAAAGTGGGTTTCTGTATAATTTTAAACCTAACTTAAAAAATAACATTTGAAATTGATTATAAGCCTTTTTTAAATACTGTTATAGGGTTTACAAACAAAAGATGCTGATTTAAAATTAGAGATCTACTAGACTACTAGATGACGTCAACTTATCCAGCATATGTGTTACGCAACGGATGCCCTTCCAGCTGCAACCCATCTCTGGGAAACATCCATAGTAGTACATACTGTAGGTTATAATGTTGATCATTATAACCTATGTACTACTATGGATGTACTACTAGATGGTTGATCAGCATTAAAACATAGGTTATATTGCTGATCAACCTACATAGGTTATAATGCTCATCATTATAATGCTGATCATTTTCAATGAGTAATGTGATACCATAACACTGATGTACCTCGAGAGCTCTGAAGGCATAAAAGATGGTGGAGCAGAAGTTTGATTCCAGCATGCCAAGATTGCGATCCTTCAACCCAAACAACAGATGCAGATACAAAGCATCTCTCTCATTAAACACCTACAGTACAGACAAAGACAACAGGGTATTTTAGTGTATGCACACTAGTGTTCTGATTAAATAAAATGTTTGCGTAAGTATTTAATATCAATAATTATTATGTATATTTTCTTCCAGTATATTCACAGTAACATTTTGGACTTGAGCTGCATGACTTGACTTGGACTAGAATCTCAACATAATCAAACATAACAATCAGGACAATCAAACAGACTTTTAAAACAGATACAAAATCTGTATTTTTTTTAAGTATGTTTGCAGTCTGAGATCTCCAATCCAAAAGTTAAACTAAATAGAAGGAAATAAAAGCTTTGAAAAAAAAAATTCATTCAATCACTGATGATTTCTTTTGCAACCAAAATAGTGTATTTGTAAAATGTCACATCAAGATGAAAGGTTTGTATTTACATAATATGTAAATGTGTACACTATGTATATGTTTATGTATATATAAAAAAACATATTCATGCATTCATTTAAGAAAATGTTTATTTCAATTTAGATATAATATATATATGTACACTATATAACAAAAGCCTATCCAGGTTTAAGGAACAACAAAAAAAACTTGACTTCTAGTTGATCATTTGGTATCAGAAGTGGCTTATATGAAAAGCAAAGGCCTCTAGATTACAATTACTTTACCCAAATAAAATATGACCATGTCATGATTTTTAATTATTTAATTAGGACAGTAAGGTCTGACTTTGCTTAGACACAAAAGTCTTGTCACTTAACAGAAATAATGTATAGCAAAGAATATAAATTCATGGTGCAGAGGAAAAATAATTAATATTGTGTATGACTCCCATGAGCTTGGATGATTGCATCCTTACATCTCTGCAATGACTGACTGCAAATGACTTATTAATAAAGTCATTTCGGGTGGCAGAGAAAGCGTTCTTGCAGGACTCCCAGAGTTCAGTAAGATTCTTTGGATTCATCTTCAATGCCTCCTCCTTAATCTTGCCCCATACATGCTTGATCATTTTTAAGTCTGGTGACTGGGCTGGCCCATCCTGGAGCACCTTGACCTTCTTTGCTTTCAAAAACTTTGATGTGGAGGCTGAAGCATGAGAAGGAGTGCTATCCTGCTGAAGAATTTGCCCTCTCCTGTAATTTGCAATGTAATGGGCGGCACAAATGTCTTGATACTTCAGGCTGTTGATGTTGCCATTCAATCTGCAAATCTCTTTCACACGGAATGTAACCCCAAACCATGTTTTTTTTTCTTAAACCAAACTTTACTGATTTCTGTGAGAGTCATGGGTCCATGTGGGTTCCAATGGGTCTTCTGCAGTATTTGTGATGATTGGGATGCAGTTCAACAGATGATTCATTAGAAAAATCTACTTTCTGGCACTTTTTTCAAATGATCAACTAGAAGTCGAGTTATTATTTGTTGCTCTTACAACTGGGATCAACAACAAGACTTTTGTCAGGTAGTGTACATGATACCGTCTATATATAAACTTAAATATGTAGATATCTTTGTTTTGTAAAATTTAGTTTTTATGTATTTGTGTGTATTACATATACTCAATAAATATATATAATTCACACAAATATTATGAAAAAACAAATGTATATTTTGGATGCAACTGATCACAATTAATCTTTGCTCAGCACTATTTTTTTTATGTTTCCTGTCAGGGTTTGTCTCCCTATTCACACCAACATTTGCACATTACTAAATCTTGTGTTATATCATACTTTAAATGCATATTCATACCTTCCACCTACCTGATAGACGGGTGCTGGTGTGGTGTACAGATGGAGCATGTGTCTAGAGGACGCAGGGGTTGAGGAGTTGGGGCCGATGGGAATACCTGCCTCACTTTGACGAATGAGAGGGGAGTAAAAGAGCTTCAGGGTTTTCTGAAGACATTCAGTGGCTGGAAAGGCTCGTCTCATGGCATCAAGACAAACAGTAACCCCCTGCGGAAAAATTAGTAGAAATAATAAATCACTTGATCAATGCTTCTTGCTGATGCCTTTCAGAATCTAATAAAGACATGATGGCTGTTAGAGTACACACTCAATTCTGTCTGCCAGATCAGAAGCTTAAAACTTTCACTGATTACAAAACACAGTAACCTAGCTTAGCTTTCTTTGTGTACATAATCAATCCACTTGTTGCTAGATATAATACAATGACCCATGACATTAAGTCATATGACATATTGAAAAATGCATTTGTTTTTTTGAGCAAATAGTTGGCTTAACCAGATTCTTCCAGGTTGTTGGAGCAATTGAAAGACATGGGGATTTTTTCAGAAAACCTGTTTGAGTTTTGTCATTATTAGGTGTATGGTGCCACTGGTAACTACTCACTTTAGACATATAAGAAAGTGTAAGTGTTGTGACCTGTAGAAAGAAGTCTGTGTTGGTGTCTTTGGTGCTCAGAAGCATACGGCTGGATCCTGACGTTCCTGATGTCATAGCCAAAATAAGTGGATTCTCCGATATTAAAACCTTCTGCTCTCCTTTAGCCACCCGATCCACAAACTTTTCATAATTGTCATAATTTGTGACCGGATGACGCTGTTTAAACGTTTCGGTGTCTGAAATAATACAATAGAAAAAAAACATGTCTTTTATTTAAAGACAAAATGGTGGCACACATCACAGTTCACAATTTTTATTTTTATTTCCAAAATGCACCCAATAGTGCTTTAAAATGTAAAATATTTAATTATCAAACCATGATTGATTTAAATGTACTGTAAATAACCTAAAATCTTAACCGCACACCCACTTCAGTCTGCCCTCAGACCCTTCAACTCTTGGAAGAATGGCACGACAAAATATGTTTTTGCATGCTTGATTTAAAAACAATGATTTTCAGCAGAAAACAATATGTGTGTATTAGGGCTGGGCAATATGGACAAAATAATCATATTGCGATTTTTGGAACGAATATTGCGATTTTGGCAACTGTTTTTGCTTTTTCAAACAAGCTACATACACACATTCTAAATGTATCCAGTGCACAAGAAGTGCATAACAAAACATTTCACAATGAAATAACATAGTATTAAGATTAATAAATAAAACTGTAGTAAAATTGTCTTTAAAACACACAACATAAAATAAATTAAAATGAACTGTCCAGATAGGAATCTGATACATGGAAATAAATCAAATGTCATAAATGACATATATACACAAGTTATTTTTTGGATTTTTAATACATCAAAATATATGCAAGATTTATTTTTAAATAATGCTAAATAAATAATGCATAAATTTTAACCCATTGGAATTACAAGTATGTACAATTGAATTCAGAATTTTTAGCCCACCTGTATGTTTTCCCCCAATTTCTGTTAAACAGAAAAAAGTTTTTTTTTCCCAACACATTTCTAAACATAATAGTTTTAATAACTAAATTATTTTATATTTGTCATGTTGACAGTACATATTTTATCAAATACTTTTCAAGATACTAGTAATCAACTTAAAGTGCAATTTAAAGGCCTAACTAGGTTAATTATGCAAGTTAGGGTAATTAGGAAAGTTATTGTATAATGATGGTTTGTTCTGTAGACAATCAAAAATATATATTGCTTAAGGGGGCTAATAATGACCTTTTTTATTTTAAATCTTATTCTTGAAACAAAAAATGACCAATAAAAAGGCATGAAACACAAAAAGCGTACTGTATTAAAATTTATTTGAATACTATTTTGGTTAAAATAGTCAAATAGTGTGGTTATGATGACCCTCCGACAAGCTAATTCAGAATAGTGCTTAAAATGTCACTAAAATGTAGTATTTAAATTTCATAAATAAATAGAAAACGGGGTGTATAATTGCAAAACTGTCAAAAAAAAAAAAAAAAAACTCTTTCACCAGGCTGGCTACAGGCCTGTATCACTCCAGCTCCTGCATTCATATGCGATTCTCATGCAAGTGTACTGCTGCTTTTTTGCCACAAAATGCATTTTTGTGCATACATTACAATTGTAGTTGTTCAAACTTGGCGTCAAATCACAGCAGTGCTGAATGATATACAACCATATCACACTGCTACCTGTGACCATATGACCATTAAATAAAATTATTAGCATTGTCAAGAGATTAACCAATATTAATTACATCCTAAATTTGTGCACTGTGTGTAATAGTCTACATTCTACTTTAAAAAAAATTATTAATTTGCATTTCTATGAATGAAATAAGTATTTGATCCCTTTGAAAAAGGTGCTTTAGTACTTGGTGGCAAAACCTTTGTTGGCAATCACAGAGGTCAGCTGTTTGTTGTACTTGGCCACAAGGTTTGCACACATCTCAGGGGGGATTTTGGCCCACTCCTCTTTGCAGATCCTCTCTAAGTCATTAATGTTTCGTGGCTGATGTTTGGCAACTCGAACATTTAGCTCCATCCACAGATTTTCTATGGGATTAAGTTCTGGAGACTGAATAGGCCACTCCATGACCTTAATATGCTTCTTCTTGAGCCAATCCTTTGTTGCCTTGGCCATGTGTTTTGGATCATTGTCATGCTGGAGTACCCAAACACGTCCCATTTTCAATGCCCTGACTGAGGGAATGAAGTTCTCAACCAACATTTGACGGTACATGGCCCCATCCATCCTCCCTTTGATGCGGTGCAATTGTCCTGTCCCCTTGGCAGAAAAACACCCCCAAAGCATAAAGTTTCCACCACCGTATTTGACAGTGGGGATGGTGTTTTTGGAGTCATAGGCAGAGTTCCTCCTCCTCCAAACACGGACAGTTGAGTTGATGCCAAAGAGCTCGATTTTGGTCTCAACTGACCACAACACTTTCACCCAGTCAACCTCTGAATCAGTCAGATGTTCAGTGGCAAACTTCAAACGGGCTTTTAGATGGGCTTTCATAAGCAGGGAGACCTTGCGGGCACAGCAGGATTTCAGTCCTTCACAGCGTAGCGTGTTACCAATAGTTTTTTTGGTGACTATGGTCCCAGCTGCCTTGAGATCATTGACAAGTTCCTCCCGAGTAGTTCTGGGCTGATTCCTCACCGTTCTCATTATCATTGAAACTCCACGAGGTGAGATCTTGCATGGAGCTCCAGACCAAGGGATATTGGCAGTTAATTTATGTTTCTTCTATTTGCGAATAATTGTCACCTTCTTACCCAGCTGCTTGGCGATGATCTTGTAGCCCATTCCAGCCTTGTGTAGGACCACAATCTTGTCCCTGAGATCCTTGGAAAGCTCTTTGGTCTTGGCCATGGTGAAGCATTTGGAATCTGGATTGATTGATTGCTTCTGTGGACAGGTCACTTTTATACAGGTAACAAGCTGAGAGGGCTGCCAATGTCAGCTCGTTACCTGTATAAGATCCACCTGGGAAAATAATACTTATAATAATAATACAAATACTTATTTGTAAAATAATACATATACTTTTTTTTCATTCATAAAAATGCTAATTAAATTCTAACTTTTTTTTTAAACACATTTTTCTGGATTCTTTTTGTTAGTGTCTCTCACTCTTATTGTGTTCTCACCTACCATTGAAATTATAGACTGATAATTTCTTTGTTAGTGGGCAAAATTACAAAATCAGCTGGGGTTCAAATAATTTTTTCCCTCACTGTATTTTAATTATATTACATATAAACATTTTACATTAAAATATAAAACATTCCAAAATATACACAGTTGATGAGGCGAATTACGTACAGCATTAGTTCATTTAGATAAAGGATTGTAAGTTGTAATTAGTTTGGGTTGTTTTGTCACTTCCTATACACAGGGAGTTAAGTGAAAACTACCTTTAATAGAGCTGAACTCGTATAGTTTGCCATAGACTGTGTCCGAGTGTTTGCGCAGGCGCCTGAGCAGCGTTTCCTCCTGAACGCGATGAATTTCCTGGGTGTCTTTTTCCAGTCTGTTTCTTTGGCGATTTCCCAGCCAGCACACTGATTTCATAGCCCCATACTGAGTCAAAAGACTCAATAAAGAGCGATTTTCGATCTTTATCTTCCACAGAAGAGCCATTATGCAGAGACACAGGAGCAGAAGTAAGAGCGCAGGAGCTGTTACACAAAACCATAACAGTATTGACAGAGACTAAACAGAAGAGGGCACTAAAAACAAATAATGCATACGTTTCAAACCTCTTAAATACCCATTAATCTTTAACCGCTTATGTGAATATTTTAAATATAATAGCAACATACAGACACAAACAATTACGTAATTTAAGAGCATCCAAAAATATGCAACTATAAATTATCCAACTATAAATTCTATCTTGTCTTTAACTGAAAAGAAAAGTTGCAGCATAAACTGGATCTTAAGTGCTCTTCAAATGACACCAATGTAGAATGTGAATTAATATGATATCTAACCTCTGGGTACAGTTGTTAAAGCCAAGTTCTAAATAATAATAAAACATAAATACCTGCATTTTTTGTAATCAGAGAAATGGTTACATAAACTCACCACATGCTGCTGTCACAGCCAAAAACACAATACAAACTGGTAAAATGATCCACAAGCGATGTGTGTGCATCATGACGGACAGTAAGATAAACTGAAAGAAAACAGACAACAACTTCTTCTTCTTTTGTGGCACTGCAGGCGCATTTGCGCCACCTAATGTTCCTGTTTAGTCATACACTCGCTAAGCTGTAGAATTTCAGTGTTCTTATAATTAGCTAGTCTTTAACAACACTATATGTACTTCCACAGAAAACGAAAGGCAGCAGTCAAACAACTCTGCTGTATGATATTAAAAAACAAAAAAATACATTAGAATCATAACAGCAGTTTGTAATATTCTCTACTACAAATACCATTAAAACTGGTACATTTTACATTTACGTTTAGTCATTTTGCAGATTGTTAAGTCAAAAGGAACTTTCAAATGAGGAAGGCACTTAATGCCATATCAATATTCAAATACAACGATTGATACTAAAGCTAGGTTTGGAAAGGAATTGTGAGGGGGAAGAAGCAATATTTATTGATGAATGTATACAGTCTTGTGCTCGCAGCCTCACAGAAAAGATGAGTTTTAAGCTGCCATTGATTTGGCAGTTTGTGCAGGACTGGGAAAATTGTTTGACCAGCAAGGAACAGTAATGAAATGTTTCAGGATTTAGAGCCTGTATGTGATGGTGTGGTACTGTGAGGTTTTAGAAGCATAATTGCAGTATTTCCTTGAAGAACTATATAAAAAATCCACTTGAGGTTTAAGGTCCGAAGTGTCCATCAGTTTTATTTTTTTTTCCAAAACCCTTCATTCTAAAATGCCCATCAAAGTGGTCAGTTTGAGCACTTTAGTTTTAAAACAACACTTCAACATGGCAACAATGATTTTTTTTTCAATCTTCCTTTAGGAAGGTGACATTAACAGCTAAGATGATCTTTTCAATAAGCACATATATTGATAACTTAATGCCAACTGTCTTAGCCAATCAGACTCTTACTCAAAATCTTTGGAGGGAAGGGGGAAAAAATTGCCAAAATCTTCACAAAGTTTCTAACTAAAACCAGTAACAGAAAACATAATTGTTAAAAAAAAAGAAAGAAAAGAAAAACTAAAATAAGCAAACACTATAAATGTGTAATAATCTTTTGGAAAATACAAATATTAGGTTACTTTGAGATATATGTATATATATATTGAGATATAAAAGTGCCAGTAGGTAGATTGTTCCAACTTACTGTATCAACTGTTGAACTGCATCTCAATCATCACAAATACTGAAGAAGACTTATTGGAACCTGCATGGACCCAAGATTCTCACAGATATAAGTCAAGTTTGGAAAAATGATGGTTTGGGGTTACATTCAGTATCAGGGGTATGAGAGATCTGAAGAGTGGATGGCATTAACAGCCTGAGGTATCAAGACATTTGTGCTGCCTATTACATTAAAAACCACAGGAGTAGGCATGGGCCGGTATACGATTCTGACTGTATGATAACCTTGGATAAAAATATCATGGTTTCACGGTATTGTGATTACTGCTCTAAAATATATTCTTTTTAAACATCTGGCTAAAAAACCTTTTTCCCCCTTGAACACAATATATTTTATTTTGAGAAACATTTAAAAGTATCTTGTGGTAGTAAACATGTCAGGCTAAATAATTCAAGTGAATCATTGACTCCTGCGGCATTCATTTGTCTCAAAAACACTGATGTCTTTACAATTTACACCAAAAACTTCTGTATAGCAGAAAATTTTGGCGGTATTAAAACCTTTTCCAAACCGCGGTATACCTTGAAAACAGTTATCGTCCCATGCCTAAACAGGAGAGGACAAATTCTTTAGCAAGATAGCGCACCTTCTCATACTTCAGCCTCCACATCAAAGTTCCTTCGGGGTAAGACAAAGTAGGAAGCATTAAAGATGAATCCAAAGAATCTTGATGAACTCTAGGAGTCCTGCAAGAATGCTTTCTTTGCCATTCCAGATTACTTTATTAATAAGTTATTTGAGTCATTACAGAGATGTACGGATGCTAATTAAATTATTAAAATTATTCATATTTTATTTTGGTAAAACAAGCTTAATCTAGAGGCATTTGCCTTTTATAAAAGCCACTTCTGATACCAAATGATTAAATAGAAGTCAAGTTATTATTTATTGTTCCTAAAACTAGACAATAAAACTTTTGTCAGGTTCAATTTGCATATATACATTTAAATTACATTTAAAATTTGATTATTGCTTTAAATTTTAACTGGCACTGTTACCCTATCACTGGTTCTCCATGTTCCTTTCACTTAATCCTTATACATATTTTTCAGTGTTTGGTAGTAAATTGTGCTGACTCAGTCACAGTAACAATGTTTCAAGGAATGTGATTGACTGTTCACTTGAATGTCAAACCTTCATGTGCATGCGCTCCATGAACTCAAGATCAAAGCAGTTAACAGAGAAAGTTAATGATCAGAATGATGGTACAACAAATCCTCATTGGACTGGTTTGAATATGCGAACTAAACAAATCTTGTAATCCTGACTTTGCTGAGCCAAGTTTTAGGCCTATGGCGAGAAAGCGCCCAACAGAAACATATTCAATATACAGGGGTTTGTCTAAATAGACAATTACATGGTGGCCAACTCCATCAAAACTTGTACCACCCACACCTTTAGGAAAAAAAGGCCAGTCACAAATTCTGACAGACACCATGTGATGCTCAAGCACTGGTCATGTATTGAAAAACATTTAATGTTAGCCTTTTTAAATAATATAATCCTTTACTTGATAACATTACAAAAACATTGCAAACTATGTGTTTCAAGTAGCAAAAACGTAATACTGCCTAATTTTGTGCCAGGGCTGCTACAACAATAATGGACTTTTGTAAGTCTATTAATGTCATTTTTACATGGCTCAATGAATATTTGATCAAGTGGTCATATATTTCTGAATAATGACAGCTAATCCCTGGCACCTGTTTGCTATGTTCTAACCCTCATTGCAGAAAAAAACAATTTCAGAAAATCAGTTTTTCTATCTTTATTTGTTAGGTAGCCATATAAGAGAGTTAACATATAGCCAGCCAATTATATATATTTTTAAAAATCCAGGATAACCCCTGCACTTAGTGACGGGTCCTGATCACCCTGTGGGAGTTATCCCTTACATACAGAACATATTATGATGTTATTTCCAACACAAAGAAAATACAAATTTTATCAAAAGAGCAAATATAAGGAAAAAAAGACACTAAAGCCAAACCATCAAATTAGTTTCACATTAAAATCAAGTTACACTTATTCTATAGTCAATTCAAACACAACTGAATTGCAACACAACATTGTATATTTCTAGATTGTGTTAGATCTTTTTCTCAATATATTTATATATGTATTCGTTTTATATAATTCTGTCTGCATAGGTTCTGTAAAGACATCTCATTGATGTGTATTTTCCTGAGGTCTGTTCAAGGGAAACGAACTATCCTGACTGACACTGTTGAAATTGTTGTTTTTAATTTTTACATTAGGTGTTTGTTTGTTTTTTCTTAATTGGAACTGCCCTTTAAAGTAAATATTTCTGATTAACAGACACTGACTTTCATTTCTTTAAAATCAATTTCATAACACAGGCAAAAAGGCAAAAGAATGACACATTCTATAAACAGGTCTTGATATCTGAAAATTTGCCAATGAGAAAATAAATAAATACTCAGAGATTTCTTTACTGGAAACAATATGTTCTGCAGCTTCAAATTTAAGTATAAGTATCTAAATATCAGAGGGGATTTAAGTGTTCAAAAATAAGCAAGGTAACACTATCCTTTGGTATAACTACTGGACAAACCTCAGCTGTTTAAGGCACGGGAAGAAACGACTCAGCTAAAATTGGGTAACCAGGATGGGAATTTGTTTATACAAAATTATCAAAAAGATGCAGAACAGATCGGACACTAATAATAATAGCTTTTAACTGATTGTCAACTTTCATTCAACCAATGTAACATGATTGCCTGTTTATCAGAGAACATTGTTTATGACTCACATGTGCAAATAAATCTGCTATCAAATTAAAATATACAGTTGAACTTGAAAGCTACCAGCTTAAACCTTAACCAAGGAGCTAATTTAAGATTCAAATAAAAATAAAGTTATTCAAAGAATTTGGATTCCTTAATTGGTTTTCAAAGTATATATCTAAAGTTGACAAAACTTGATTACATTTTTGAAAACTCTTGATAATTCTAAAAACTCAAAACCAAACTGTGTCAATTGCTACCCATACAACTAAGGCTGCATTTATACTGCAAGTCTTACTGCACAGATCTGATCTGTTGATCATATGCAATACTTTTTAAAGTTCTGCATTAATCTGAAAGCTGTAGATATCGGTGCTGCAAAATTTGACTGAAATAATTTAAAAACGAACAAATAAAAAAGTTTATATCTGCAGTTTGTATATATCAAGAATTAAAATTAAAGTAGCACGCAAGATTTGCTTACATTTGTTTGAATGCATTAAAATAAATTAAAGAAACAGAAATTGTGTGTGAGCCTGCATGTGTGAAACTTTGTGGGCAGGTGCGTTGCCCTACCATTACGGTGGCTGTTTATTAAGACAGGTCAGATATCCAGATACTGGATATGTATCTGATTTAAAACCACATTTGAAAGTGGGTCAGAACAGATGTGAGAATAAAAAGTAAAAGAAAAAAGTCGATATTGTGCATGTCTTTGTTTTCATGTCTGCAAAAAAACTAAATTTGAATAAAATTCAGATTGTTTTGTTGTCAGTGAAAACGCAGCATAAATATGTATGTCAACCGTTGATAGTGTCCTTCCAGACAAACCAGAATATGTTACATTTTAGTAGCTAATATGTATGATAAGTGTAAATGTCTAGTGTGCCTCTTGTGGCCAAAGGAGTGAAATTTGCTTGCACAACTGACAATATCCAATGCTATGTGTTTGAAAGAAATAACAGAAAAGCCAGTATTATGTGATTGCGAAACAGACAGACAGAGGTGGAAACGGAAGCAAGTCACAACACATCAGAATCGGGCAACAACTTAATACTCTTAAATGTGGGAAAAACAATCAGAATAGCAGTTTCAGGGGCCATTCACACAGTGCAATGCACATTATTTGACATTAACGTGCGCCAAAGAGGCACTTTTTAAAAAAACATGCTGTCTCCAACGTTTCTAGAAGCAATGACACATTCTGTGTGAATAGTCGTTTAACACACTATTGTGGCTGAAAAACTGCACCACAGAGTATTATGTTAGGCAGGACCATCATTCATTTTGATTAAGCACACTTTAGCACACACTGAAGAGGGCCGAGACAGGCAGTTGTAAACTGATTGTCTAAAGTGCAAGTTTTCATGAAAGGTGTACAAGTTAAGTTCCAATGTGAATCATAGTACAGTTCAGCACATCGTGGCTTTGCTCGGCTTGGATTTGCATTGCAGTTTAGAATAACTTTAAATGGGTGGGTTTACAGTGCTTCCCACAGGTTTGAAATATACTTGCAGTGACAGCTAGATTGAAACACACCATTTACCCACATCACATACATAGTTAACTATATGCGAAAAACTAAACCTAATTTAATTTTTAACATTAAGTTTAATTATTATGACACTGTTATGCACTGTTTCTTTTCAATAGATTAAAGTTAAAAAAGACTTTAAATAATAAAAATATCCACTTTTATGTTATTCAGGAGCCATGTGCACTCATTGACAGGTAAAATCTGCTTCTCTCTTTCTTTCAAGTTCAAAACAAACTTAAATGCCAAAACATTTTAGGCATGTATATAAAATAATCAGCAAATGAGACGTAAATGACAGAAAAGACAAAAAATACAGACAATATCTCTAAAAATTATAATGATTACAAAATTAAAATGTGTAGATTATTTAAATAAGGCAAATGCGTTGATTAACCAATACTAATGGTATACATATATTTTTCAGCCAGTTTAGACCAGTCATTTCCTTCTTTCCGAGTACATAATAAAGTTTTTCTGAGTCATTTAGATTAAAAAAATGAACTATTTAACGTTATCCAGGACATTGAGGTTGGAAGTGTAATTATGAATCTCTACTAAATTTTGGTAATGCTACAGCCAGTGGTGTAAAGTAACTTATTACAAATACTCAAATTACTGTAATTGAGTAGTTTTTCTCAGGAATTGTAATTTACTTTCCCTTGAGTGCATTTTTAGTGCAGTATTGGAACTTTTACTCCACTACTTTCCTTCAACCAGCAGTCACTACTTTATTTCTTTCTTGTCTATGGTCATTGTCTAAAGTAGAAAAATCAGTCCTGTGATTCCTGTTCAATTAAATCACACATAGAAAGTAAATTGCATTATACTGAACAACCTCAAGACATGGGCGCTTTATAAATGCAGCAAACCTTTTGGAAACATTAAAAATGTCCAAGAAGATGTCCAATATCTTTACACAAAATGATCCAGAGACTTTTTATAGACTGCATGTCACTGAAAATTATGGATGTCGACTATATAATGACTGAAATCACCAAACAGCCTTAAACAATCACTAAATGGAACGAATGAAGAATGGAAGGAAGGGCCGAACAAGGAATAGAAGGAAGGATCGAAGAACCAAATAAATGAAAGAAGGATTCAAGGAAGGACTGAACAAACTAAGGAAGGAAAGAAAGAACGAACGGACGAATGAACAAAGGACCTAATGAAGGAAGGAACAAAAATATAAAAGAAAGAATGAGCGAACAAATTAAAGGAGGAAAGAAGAAAGGACCAAACGAGTGAAGGAAGAATTCAAGGAAGGACTGAACAAACTAAGGAAGGAAGGAAGGAACGAACAAACAAACAAACGAATGAATGAACAAAAGGACCTATTGTAGGAAAGAACAAAAATATGAATGAACGAACGAGTAAATGAAGGAAGGAGGGAACAAATGAATGAATGAAGAAAGGAGAGAACAAACAAATAATTGAAGGTTGGAAGGAACGAACGAAAGTAGGAAGATCCCTAAATACACAATGTGTTGTTTGTGCAGTGATGTGTAAATGTAACAATAAAACTTACATAACAAAATTTGAACAATATGTAATTTGAAAAAAAATTATATAATATGTGGACATTTTAAGGAAATGCCATATTATTTAAGGTTTATAAATCAACAGGTTATTAACAAAAATGTGGCTATAATTAGCCTTGTGTTAGTAGTTAGTTAAGAAATCTGGTGCACTGGAGGCTTTATTTCTGTTGTGACTTGATTCTGTTGTGTTTGCTTGGTTTTAGCTTTTGTACCACTGGGCCACCATAGAAATGCCACACTGCAGATATAAAACAAATTTAACTAAAGATGGATAAATTATACTGAGAGCTCAAATGTCATCTAAGATCAACCGTTTGAATTGATTTAAAGATTTGATCATCATACAATATTTATAAGATGCCTATAACAAAAGCAGTAAAAGTTAATGAAAGTTACAAACCAACATTAGACTAGAAAAGCAGCCATTCACATCCAGCTAAATTGAAGTCCACATTATCAGTGTACAAGAAACTCTACTATCTTTTGCTGGTTAATAGGAAATTACACATCAAACTATCATAAAAGGCAAAGGCAGTTAAACATCCACTGATCAGCTTAGACAAACATAACATTTCACATTTCTTAAGATGAAATTATGGAATGGAACCATTGAGTTTGTGTAGTTGGGATGAGAGATCAGAGGGTTAAAGGTCACGATTGTTGTCCACTCCACGTGGTTTCCATGGGTTGCCTGAGGAACTCCTCCACCTGTCGGGCCATGTCCATGGTCTCGTCCAGGTCAAATTCTCCCTCTGCTTCTATCATGGTGTCATTCCTTCAGACATACACATACACCCACAGTTATAATGAACTGATTTTGTTATTGCAAAGATTGACATAAATAGCATAGGGAAAAACAATCAAGACCATACAATTGTACTTACATTGCTGGATAGATAGTGAAGTTATGGTGTTGATTAATGGTGGGAGATGCTGCATGGTCCATGAAAGCATTCCCAGGAGATGGTTCAGGATTCGGTGACGAAAACCTGAGAAAAAATGCATGAAGGTCAATAAATTTGATGTATAACTGTAATGTTTTGAGATTAATATATTCAGATGAATTTGTAATGCTTCTGGTATACAGTGTCAAAAAGCTGGGGCCTCTATCAAATGCAACCCAGAAGGACATTACACTAAACACACATCAATAATCACTTAAGAAGATTTCAAGACAAAAACACTGGAGAATTCTGATGTGGCCAGGACTGAGCCTAGATCTAAATAAAATTATTTTTATAATTGTATTTACATATAGTCTGTGTTGTAACTTTCTTAATGAATGACAAATCTGTTACATGTATTTAACCTTGCTAAATTTGTGAATGAGCCATGCATGGGATTAGAAAAGCAATATTGATTTCCTCTGATTCTGCCATTACTGGTAACGAGATATGTTGGCTACAGAAATTATTAAAAACTTGCTGACAGCGACGTTTAATCTGTTATTCTCAGTGGTGCGTAATTTGAATGTAGCACTTACAAAAAGTATCAATCCAAGTCCTTTGACTCATTCGTCAACAAGAAAACTATTTTTTAGAGTGGAGCATTATGCTTAATGTGTAATGAAGTTGTCTAACTAGCATCTTGCTAAATGTGTAATGTGTTTGCATATAACTGTAATGATTTTGTCTAATATAAACTGTTTGTTTATATTACAAAATGTTTTTTGTAGAATAATGTTGCTATTGAAACTAAAAAAAATATACAAGTCTGTTATTTTTTTCTTAGAAAAAATAAAGAAGATAATAAATCACCTATATGGGGTATGGATTTTTGTTTCTCAAACATATATATGCAGGTGAAATCTACGTATAATACCACCTCGACCTCGTTTCGAACCAAGAAAACCAATAAATAAATATACATTTATTTTTATTTTTGGTAGTATTGTGTACATACGTACTCAGCAAAACAACCTGACTGAATGACTTTCTCGAGGAAAATGTCAAATGTGACACATTTACAAGATGATTTTATGACATAAATCCATCGTTCGAAACAATACATTTCCAATACCTGTTCATTCATGTTTTCATCTTGCTACAACTAGTAAATTTCTTACATTTTTAACTTTGTCTCCTTTGCGATATCTATCTTATCTCTGGAAGTGGTGATGATGCAGGTTCTGCCTTTACTAACTGCAACTTGACTGACATGAAAATATGATTGGATGTATTTTCGATTTAAAAATTACACTACAACATGACCATCTACTATTTTTTGGGCTTTTATTTTCACTAAATAGAAATCATTTTGAAATCAAAATTATAGAAATATAATGACAGAAATATGACATGTGACAAACATTTCATGTTTGTTTTACTATGCAGAATTTTTTGTTGAAATAATCATTTGTATGTATTCTTGATTTGTATAAAAACAACAGAAAAATACTCACTCAACCTTCACCACCTGCTTGATCTCTGGTTTAACATATCCATCTCCCACTGCTTTAGCTGTAAAAAAAAAAAAAAAAGAAAAGAAAAAAAAGAAAAAAGAAAAGAAAAGAAATTCACATTATAGACTATTATAGATTAAGGCCTCAAATTCATAAGGTGAAACCATTATTATTGTTACTGTACATATCACTGTATTGAGGAAAATGAAATTAGGAAAAAGTAATGGGAATATTTTTCTGACACTTATGTTGGTTGTAGAACAATCACAACATACTGGATCATCAGAGCACATTATGCTACAAGAATACAGGGGTTTGGAGAAACCAAATCCTTGAATGTACAACTTGATACACTGAACATACTGTGTAGAAGACCTCCAAAACAAAATTTGGAGCCTTAAGAACAGCATAATTGGGATCTAAATTCAAAAAGGAAATTTGGTTATTAATTACTGGCCTTCATGTTGTCCCAACCCTGCGACATTCATTCATCTTTACAATACAAACTAACATTGTATTTCAAATAAGAGAGGACTTTGATCTAGAATTGCAGAAAAGGAACCAAAAACAGTTAAAACATTCCATGTGACACCTGTGGACTCCAAAAACACTTTTTTTGTGGCAAAAACAAACTGTATAAACAACTTTGCCAATTTTTTCTCTTGCTTGTAAGGGTGCATGTTTACTATGGGCAAAATGAAGTTTTGCCATTACAGTCAGCAGTGCAACATGAAAGTTAGTAAATGTGCACTGGGTAATGTAATGTAATGTGACTGAAAACTTTGAAACCTGCACACTCATCCACTCATCTAATGAAAGAACAGTGTATTTTTTCTAGACAAAAATACATTCAACATGACAAACTAACAAAGTTAATATCTGTTATAATCCACAAGCATTGCAGTGTTCATTCATCAGATAACTGGATCAGTGTGCACGTTCATTCGTCAGATGACTGGATCAGTGTGCACATTCAGTCATCTTACTGGTTCAGTAGACCTTTTTTTCAGTTTATGTCAAGCCATTTGCTGACGAAACTAACATTGGAGGACATAAGCAAACAGTCTTTCTTAGAGTTTTACACTGCACAATTGTTTTCCTGGAGCTTTGCATGATTAAAGTTCAACCAAGTCACATAGAAGCTTTGAAATGTCTTGGTTCTTTTTCTGAACTTTGAACAACTTGCAACCTTTGGAAGGTCTATGGAGGGTCAGAGAGCTCTTGGATTTAATTTAAAACATCTTAATTTTTGTTGACAAACAAAGGTCTCAGGGGATTGGAAGGAAATTAAGTTGAATAATTAATTACATTATTTTTTGGGGGGTTAAACTTTCCTTTAAACACCTTAAGTTGGCTATGGCATTCACACACTCAATGCTACAAAAACACATTCTAAACAGAAACCTTATCATAAATATATCTAGGTACATGCAAATTTTGCATTCTTGAAGGCTGAGAAACACTGTGCAAAGTAACAAACTATGCTGACAAACAAGCTTAGAATATTTCTGAAACATCTGAAAAAGAAGACATGCATACAGTTTGGAGGTGTGCAGTAACGGGAGAAGACTTCTTCTTTGGGCTGACTGGGATAGAGGAAGAGCAGATGGTTCAGATCACTGATTCGATCGGCCAGAGAGCGGATGGAAAAATCTTTAGTAGTGAAGGGCATTAAGTTCCACACCATCCGTTCTCCTGTGAAACAAAACACACACGTACACCTGTACTTAACATGACGGCTTCTGGGTGAGGTCATGCATTTTCGTTCATCAGCATTCTCATTAGCACAGTCTCAGCATCCCATTTCTTACCTGCTTTGTTCGGGTTTTCTGCGACCCATGCAATAGTGATGCCTCCAATTTCAGAGTCACTGAAGCGCAGGAGGAACGTGCCATTTGGTTTGGACATCAACATATCTTGAGCTTGCTGCTTGTTCAGAAAACCCAGAATCGCTCTGCAAATGAATTTACTACATTTTACCAAATGTACAGTTATTACTGACTAAGTGTGCTGAATCAGTTTTTACCCATCATTCCAGTGAGACTTTAAGTGTTTTTTCATTAATTCAATGACTCCATCAAACCACTGCCAAAATGTGAAGTTCCTGCCTGGTAAACTCTCCTGTCAACACAAAAATGCCCAATATTAGATACCGCATGACATTCATTTCACATGTTTTTCAAACAATTTTACGTTCAAATGTAATGTTTTAAATATAAATACATTTTATTATTTTAATGAAAAATACTAGCAGCAATATTCAGATGATAACAATCATAACAAAAAAAGATGTAAATGCATAATGAAATATTTGTGGTGTATACACATTCTATGAAGGACGATAACAGAATTTATTGTTGTCTATCTGTGCTTTAACCAATCATTTAATGACATTATGTAAGAATATAATTGTTGTTGATTTGTGATTGTAAGCCGAGCGGCCAAGGAACTCATTGTGAATGTTAAAGCTGGCTTCTGCTGATGAAACTGCAAACCATCTTCAGTAAACTTTATTTATTTGAATCTCCACCTCTTCGACTCCAGCTCTTTTTCATCTGACAAACTGGTTATCCCTTAGGTTCAAATTATCTCAAAAAGGGCCTAAATAATAGCCTTTCTGCACTGAAATGCAAAAAAATATTGCATATTTCATGTATTTACTGGCTGAATAATGGTGTTAATTCCATTAGTTTTTAAATAATTTACTGATTAAATAATAGCCTACGACTGGTGTTACATTTTTAGACATTATGAATCGACCACTAAAATATCTACATACTGTATATGTTTGCCACAAGTTTGAAAAATATTTGCTTTTATATTTCAATCAACTTTTCTAAAATATATTTTAGACTACTTGTACTTTAAAAAGAAAATTGGTCTTACATTAGAACATCGTAATGTGTTGACCATATCAAGTGTCATAACCAGAGTTTTCTGAGTTTTTACATTTAAAGTACACATGAAATCAAAACTAACCATATTGATTTTGTTGGCTCACACCATCAAAATTTTATCTAAAATTGAAACCTGTAATTGCACTTCCTATTTGTTTTAAGTTCAATTCTTATATTACAACTGTCTGAGGGATTGGGTGTGGTTAACAGCCTTAACAACGTCCCTCCAACGGTCAGTTTTGACAACACTATGACAAAAAACAAAACTGGTGAGAAGGAGGTGTCTGTTAGGTTGTAAGAACTCTCCAGAAACCCTTTTCAAGCTCTTTCTGAATGAAATGATTACTTACTTAAATGATTACTTACTTATTAAATGGTCAGCTTGCAATAGGAAAAAAAACAAGCCACACTCACTGTTTTCTCATTTAATATTCCATTTCTCTAAGAACTGCATCACAATGTGAACATAAAAACAGCTGCAGGTTCATGCAGACTTTAAAGAATGTTACTTTATTCATGATACACATTTAAAAAAAACATCATTATCATGAAAGAGTCAAATTGTGTTCAAAACAATGTGTTCAGCTGATATAACTGCAGATGAATAGATACTGGTATTAGTGATGGTTACCCTATTAAACTGAGACCAGGTGATGGTCATGCTGCTGTAGTCGTCAGGATTATTGCTGGAGCTGCTGAAGGCTTTCTGAGCGAGGAACACCAGATTATCTTCTGAAAGGCCTCTGTCGCTCTGAACCTCTGATTTATATTTCATATTAAGAGCCTCACACAGCTGTGGCCACAGCACCTTATCAGGCACCACAAATGGCACTCGACCCTAAGGAGACATAATGAAGAACCTCAGGCAATCTTTTGAAAACACTGTAGTAGGTCGCAAACCCAAAATATTTTTAAGAAATAGCACATCATTGCAGTTTAAGTTTTTATATAAGACATATGCAAGACCCTGTTTAAAGAACTGAAAGAAATAGTTCACCGAAACATGAAAATTTACACCACATTTTGTCACCCTGAAGTTTCTTTCTTTTACTGTCAATGGTTTAGTGACCAACATTCCCAACAATATCTTTATATACAATATCTTAACTTTACAATTTCAGTGACTACAACTACATGGGCATCAATATTCAACATTTTTGCCTTAATCTGAATAAGACAATAATATGATTAAGGTGTTTACACAAGTTACTTTTTGACTGTTCTTTTCATGATTCCGTTTTACATGTTATGGCACATAGATTGATTCACGTTGTTGCGTCACCATGCTATCCATGTTTCCTCTGGAGTTCCAGGTAATTTCAGGTGTTTCATTTTTAATTTTTTTTAACTTAAACTGCAGTTTGGCACTTTATTCAGGAACAGAGGTATTTGATGCATGTATACAGTAAGGACTGGTGAAAGAGTGTTGTGTTGATGGAATTTGATACTGCACACCAAATGAAAAAAAAAAAACTCAGAATTTTGCGATGCGGGTGGACCTTTACTTACTTGTTACTGACATATTGACACTATTCTCTGTACCTACAGAGTACAGCCGTGTGTGTATATGGAATACCCTGTCACAAAATCCAGCAAAAAGTCTACACAATGGTATTAGTTTGATTGTGGTGTTTACTTGTCTGTTCTGGACTTCAATAATTTGACTAAAATTGGCATACTTCACATTTCTTAAACCGATTTCTATTTAGTTTGATTATGACTTAAGTCAGATTAAGGTCATCAAAAATTGCTGTTTACATGGTAGACTTTTAATCAGAGTATTGTCTTAGTCATATTAAAATTTAATTATTGGTGTCCATGTAAACATACTGAGAATGGACAAGTTCAGTGAAATAGAGGAGAGACAGTCAACATGAGAGCTACTTTTCAGACCATGTTATTTCACTCTAATGGTATTAAAGGCATCACAGCTCCAAACAAATACGCAGAGCAACGTACCATTACACACAAAACAAATGTGACAAATCTAAAGTGAACTTCCATTATATTAAAAATACAAATACATTTTGACCACTTTGATTAAATGTTCAAATAATTGCATAGCCGGGCGCCACGGTGGCGTAGTGAGTAGCAATTTTGCCTCACAGCAAGAAGGTCGCTGGTTCGAGCCCCGGCTGGGTCAGTTGGCATTTCTGTGTGGAGTTTGCATGTTCTCCCTGTGGTTGCGTGTGTTTCCTCCGGGTGCTCTGGTTTCCCCCACAAGTCCAAAGACATGTGGTATAGGTGAATTGGGTAAGCTAAATTGTCCGTAGTGTATGTGTGTGAAGGAGTGTGTATGGATGTTTCCCAGAGATGGGTTGTGGCTGGAAGGGCATCCGCTGCGTAAAACAAAATGCTGGATAAGTTGGCGGTTCATTCTGCTGTGGCGACCCCGGATTAATAAAGCGACTAAGCCGACAAGAAAATGAATGAATTATTAATTGCACAGCCATTTGTGTATTTACTACGCATTTAAAAGATATATGTTTGGTCAGAAAGAGCTTTAAAGACCAGTAACACAAAGTAAATGAAACATGTTTGTATCCCAAACCTGGGGGAGTTGTAGGCTACAGATTAGAGATTCAGACTTCCCTTAAGGAAAAAAACTTTATTCAAGTGTACTATTAGTATACGTATTTTAAATAAAACAAAAAAATAATTAAGAAATTATACTTTTAATATTGAGCCAGCTACACTCTCTCATATGTTTTGGGCTTGTTCAAAATTAAAAGATTTCTGGCAGCTAATATTTAAATCTCTCTCAGACGCATTAAATACCTATATAGAACCTGAGGCCATAATTTCAATTTTTGGTATCACACCACAGTCCCTATGTTTTAATAAAAGCACGATAAATGGGATTGCTTTTGCTACGCTTCTAGCTAGAAGGTTAATATTGCTGAAATGGAAAGAAAAATTTCCTCCAACCTTTAAGCAATGGCTTATGGAACTCCTACACCACCTGACTTTAGAAAAAACACGATATTCTGTAAGAGGCTGTGCTGATATGTTTTTTGTCATCTGGCAACCTGTTTTAGATCACATAAAGAAGATGGACCCCTCAGTCATTTTAGAAGAGTAGAACCCTTTCTTGTTTTTTTAGTATTTTTTTTATTTATATATTTATATTTTTTATATATATATATATTTTTTTTATTTTATTATTATTATTTTAATTTATTATAATTTTTCTCTTTTTTCTTTCCTTTCCTTATGTATGAGAGTAAAATATGTTCTACTTAACATTATTATTCATTTGTATTTTATCTTAATATTATTTATATATTTTTATAGAACCTAAGTATATGTGTGCGACGGGTTTTGTTTGTTTGTTGTGTAAAAAAAAAAGAAAAAGTGAAAAGCTATTTGTACTGTATGTTTCATATCTAACATGCTTAATAAAAATACTTTTGAGAAAAAAAAAAAGAAAGTATACTTTCAATCTACTTTTTATGTACTTCTCTGAAATGTACTCTAGATATTTCTCAGAAATATACTTAAAATTGCACTTGCAGAAACGTCTTAATATATTTGGCATATAAGTGTTCAATGACATATACTTTAAAGTTTAACAACATATTCACATGCTGGGTTCACACCAGATGTGAAGCACCACATCACTTGCTCTAATTTATCTGTGGGATATTTTTCACCTCATGCTAATTCTTTGCTTGAGTTTAATTATTTTAACTTGCATGGTAGACACGATTGAGGCGAATTCTGCTTTCACGCATTTGCATTGACTTTACTTGCAGTAGTGAATACTGCATAAGGTGTGAACCCTGCATAAATAAACATGGATTGTAGTTGCGTTTAGTCTTAGAATGAAAGACCTATTAAATATTTTGTCAAATAATATTACATACTGCCCCGGTTTCAGAGATTTAGACTTTACTGGATGTCTAACTGTCTAAACTGAAAATAACTTGCAGTTACATATATGCATACATATATATGCTAAGTATACTTCACTTGTAGTCAGACTAACTGTCAATATAATTTAAATTAGGGATGCTAATCTTAGTTAATTTTCACAACTGACAACAGCCGCTCATTAAGCAAATATTAACCGTTAACCAATAAGACTAATATTAAAATTACTTTAATAAAAAAATTGAATTAATGTGTTTACTATTTTTTTTAAATATTGCATTTTAAAATATTGATGTATTTTAACATGCGAACAACAGCATACAGAACATATTAATGAATATGAACTGGAATATATTCACGCACCTGCAGTGTTTACAATAGAAGAGAAAAATAAATGAAAAGAATAATAGGCCTAAAAATAAAAAAATGTTGGTTGTTCACTAATTCATTAAAACTATATCTGTTGTGATTATGATGAAGTAGTGCCACAGTGCACTCGGACTGAGAGAAAACCTTGACGCTCTGACTTGTTGCCATTTCCAAAACACATTTTCAGAAAGTTTTGCTTTTGCGGCTTCTTTCTCCACTTATGTAAAAGGTCTTTATGACACGGAACCAGGAGAGAGGCAATCACCATTAGCACAAACTGTAAACCTGTGACAAGCAATGTCCTTATTTTAGCTCTTTTCATAATGTTTTTTTGGCAAAATACATCTGGAGGCACGCGTGAACGCATTTAATTGATACCATTAATACCATTAAAAATGCATCGTTTTGGTTAACAATAAACTGTCAATATGAGCATCCCTAATTCAAATGTGTTAATGATTAGTTCAACTGAATTGTGGAACAATTCATTTTGAACTAATTTTAATTGCAATTAAATAATAGTAATGCATAACTTTTAATGTATTTAGTATACTTTTATGTGTTTAACTGGAATAAGACTAATTGATTAGTCATATTAAAGTGTACTTCATTTGTATTACAAGTAAATTACAAATCATTAATTTTGATTTGTAATGATTGTTGATGGTATGGTATTGTTGATGGACTGTGTATGCACTTCAAAATGTTAAATGTAATTTAAATGTAATGTAAACGTAAATGTAATGTAAATGTAAATGACTTTAAAAACTACAAGCATTACAAAAGTAAATTACGTGAAGTTTCACAAACTAATTTCGAGAGGAGCACGTGAAATGATTGACTTCAGCTGATCCCTATTGCTAATCATTAGCTAGCCTATCAGATCATCCTAAACTTACTATATACATCCTGCCTAAACTTCATTCTACATCTGCGTTTCCGGAAGAAGGCTCCCGACAGGGCTGCTCCAGTTCCTTCACGAGTTTAAGAAAACTCTCTCTACAAACTTTTGCAACTTCAACAACAACAACAACAACAACAGCAACAGCAACAGCAACAGCAGCAGCAGCAATTCATTTGGAGCATTCATAAACATGAACATGAACAGGAACAAAACTCTGCTCTCCCCGAAACACCAGCCCAGGGTTTAACAACATCAAGCCCAGCCCGGAAGCCGGCTAAACACTGAGGCTCCTCAAAGGCCATCCGCTCAACCATGACAAGAACACAACACCGCATTCAATCGTCATCTTCAGTCACTCCAATCGCCACCTACCTTCTCCAGCTTCTTCCTACGCATCTGCAAAATCATCATCCCTCATTTCCAACAAGATGACCGCATCAGAAATCCGCCAGCCTCTCACATAGCGGAACCAACATCCCCCACCTGCTGCGATGATCCAATCAGCTATAATTCTATGGACCAACTCTGCACTCGCTCCCGCCACGCCCCCCTATCCTCAAGCGACGTAGCGGTGTCCCTACTATCGTCGGTAGAGAAACCAAATTTGCCAGACTCCGTAGGCAAATAGATGCAAATAAGAAATGTCTTTATTTTCCAAACAACAGAACCCAATGCATCTTATCACAGCACTATTTCTAGCTTAAAGTTTCATAACAAACGCTGAGTCACGGTCACAACCGTGCTTCCTGCTAAAACTCTCTCTCTCCACGCAGTGCAGGCACCGTAAGGTAATGTTGTACTGACACCTTGTGGCCAATCGCCAATTTACAATCTTGGCTCCTACAAGGGACACACCGGAAACAAATGGGACCAGCAGCAATACTAGCAGACGATGGATCTAACCTTCACATCAGAATTTTCTCAGGATGCCGTATTATTTCCTATGCGGTCTGCTGCAAAAACCTGCTCAAGACAAGCTCCTGCCCCTTCATAATCCCCTTCTCTGAAAGAACTTCAGTTCCCAAAAATCCACCAGCAACGTCCCCAGCCCATCTACCTCTGCTAAACCACTCTTCTTTCTCCCTTTTTCTCAAACCCTCTCCCCCCCTGTCTTGCAATAACCCTAAGGCTACAAGATGCCTTCGTCACACCTATATATATATATCCGCACATTTGCAATTACTGCGGCGGCGCACACGTGCACGTCGTATGCCAAGTATTGAAAACAATATAAAACACAGGAATTATTTGTTGACTCCTCTCAATATCTCTATACTGAAATTTGTTCATACCCTGATACTAATTTTTCTGAATTTCTCATTTCAGGTTTGTCTAAAGGATCCCACTCCAGTGTCTTGACTCTCCCGTCCTACAACCTTGCCAGCCCCAACTAACAATCTGACATCGCCGAACCAGAAGCGGTTGAGCAATAAATCAAACCCCCCCCCTACGTGAAGCATATATTGCATCAGCACCATCGGAGTAGCAACTAGGAAGTTTCTGGCAAAAACAACTGTTAATTCAATCTTTTATCTCTAATGATTCTGCCCTTTCCAGCATTAACAGCATTAGTCTACCCGTCGAATCCTCATTAAACTACCACGACAGAGACCAAGCGATTTTCTTTCATTAAACTAGTCGGCTGTAACGCTTGGCTCACTAAAGTCGACACCAAGCCAGCCTTTAAATCATACCATTACATCCTGATTTCAGGCATCCTTTTGACACTAATTGGGAACCACACATTTACTTCACAGCCTGTCTAATCTATAATATTCAATATGCTTTAGAAGGCATATGCTGGATTTTACTAATAACTACAGGATTCCGCATGTAGTTCACCTCATAGATAATTTCCTCATTATCTAGCCTCCCCAATAGTAGAATCTCCATTCCAATAATATTCATCGGCATTATTCGAATTCTACTCTTTAGTAGCTGTGGCTATATTACAGGGAGACGAATGGTCCGTCTCCAGCACCCTCGTCCACTGTGACAACAAAGATTAGTTCACAGCATTAAAAGAGGGCGTTCTCATTTCTCCTGCTCTAATGCCGTTACTCCTTTGCCTTATTTGAACATCAGCCAGAAACAAATTATCGTGACTACTGTACATTCCCTGGTTTCCATAACCAATAGCTAACTCTCTCTTTTGCTTTCATTTCAGAACGGTGTCAGAAGCAGAGCTGCATCCGACTCCCAAACATCCATATCTCTTATCCTTCAGGCAGTTTCTCCCAGAACCCTACAATCACATCTCACCGCATGGAAGACACTTAAACATTTTCCATTCCCTGTACAACATTATATTTCCCCAATTTTTCCCTACTTCCAATCACTTCATTACACATCTTCATTCACTCAAACACATCCAAGCTAATTCTATCAAAAGCTATCTAAGTGGAATTCATTTTTCACAAGCTTATATGCGGCTCCATTTCCGATTCCATAGCCAATTGACAAACCAGCCTTCTTAATAAAGGCATGCAAAAAGCAAACCCCTCCCTCCCAGACCCCAGACTACCCATAACACACAACATACTTTCCAATGCTTTTCCCCACTAAGGAAAGGCTATCTATCCTTCCACACAGACCACACCTTAGATGCAATTTTTACACTTGCCTTTTTGGATTTCTCAGATGCTCTGAAACCCCAATTCCATCTTCATCCAATCCAAACATCCACCCCACTATTTCTGACCTGATTTCGATTGACGAGGAAACTACATCTTTCCTCATCAAACAAAGTAAAACAGACCAATACAGAAAAGGACACTTCAGATACATATTCAACATCCCCTCCCCTACAAGCCCTTTCCAAACACTCCTGGCCTACATACACTACAGGAAAACACCAAGTTCTAGTCCCCCCTCTCATCATTGATGATACAAATCACCCAGTAACAAGTTTTGGTTCCAAAAAAAAAAAAAAAAAAAAAAAAAAAAAAAAAAAAAAAAAAAA
>CAIGQQ010000153.1:4947066-4958612 GCA_903798035.1 Danio albolineatus
ATATGTATATATATATATATATATATGTATATATATATATGTATATATATATATATATATATATGTATATATATATATATATATATATATCTATATTATTTGTAATACAATTTTGTTCAAAAAAAGGGTTGTCAAGCGATTTCGGAGGGTTGGAGGGTTGTCAAGCGATTTCTTACACCCCTATGATTGGTCAGGCGCTCAGCAGAAAGGGCTGCGATTGGCTGTAACGCTCTGGTGCTGTTCACCGATGAGTGACACTTATAAACGGCAGCAGCAATCAAAGCTGATCCATAATAAACGCGGAGGAGAAAACTCACTCTGCAGACACGCGCTTGGGTCTGGATCCACAAGTATCACTGTAACAGCCGAGAGGAGAGGAAAAGTTACCTCATGCCAGCAGGTCAAATGTCCACAGTGAGAAAGAGACAAATTAATAGATTTTACTTTCATTTTCTCAATCGCAGTGAAATAGGGGCTTATGCTGTAACTTAAGTGTCAGTGAAAGACTGTCCAGCAAACACACGCAGTAAATCATGCAGAGTTTCTGAGTTTCAATTACTCGCGCTCACCTCCCTCACCACAGTATTCTACCGCAATATAGCACATGAGATAAATGACATCAGTACATAATAACCGGTTATGATCTATTACTGAACCGATACTGAATTGTCCGCGTCTGCAGCTTCTCCACAATAGACTTCCAACGCTTTCCAGCCTCCAGCACCTAGACTGCAGCTCTACACAAAAAGTTTGGCCAGAGGAGAAATGGTCATGCCCAACTGAGCCCAGTTTCTCGCAAGTTTTTTTTCTTTCCCTTTCGTCAATTGGTGAAGTTTGTTCCTCACCGCTGACGCCACTGGCTTGCATGATTCAGGACCTGTGGAGCTGCACTTCGAAGGATTTGCTCTTTAGTGTTTGGACTTTCAGCAGTGAAAATTAAACCACACTGAACTAAATTAAACTGATCTTAAACTCTTAAAATCTTAAACTGACACTGTTTCAATTCACTATAATCTTCTATGTGAAGCTGCTTTGACACAATCTACATTGTAAAAGCGCTATAGAAATAAAGATGAATTGAACTGAATTGCACTGTGGTGCACTGAAGAAACATTTAATTGATTAATTAATTAAAGACATCCCTAACAAAAAAGTTTAACAATTGTTTTAAATAGTAATAAAGCAGGCAACATGTTCTTGTGTGCTATAAGCATTCAGCAAATTTGCATTTATATCATTTAATAAAATATTTCAATGACTAAAAATAATGACTTTAAATAATCTAGCTCCTGTTTATCTAACCAACCTTCAGTCTCACTACCATCCAACCCGCTCTTTAAGATCTCAAAACTCAGGGCTTCTGGTAGTACCGAGAATAGCAAAGTCAAGCAAAGGAGGTCGAGCCTTCTCATTTATGGCGTCTAAACTCTGGGATAGCCTTCCTGATAATGTCCGAGGCTCAGACACACTATTGCAGTTCAAAACTAGATTAAAAATCAATCTTTTTAGTAAAGTATACATTCAATACAGCACATAGCAGTAGGATGCATGAATGTGCTCCACGCATCTCGTTTATATACACTATGAACAGCAGCTACGCTATCTATTCTCTTTATTCTCTATCTGCACCTGGGGATACTCATCCCGAGGCAATGCAGCACCACAGATGTGATCCAACACCCGCGACAAGACGATCCCAAGGTTCCATAATACTGGACCACGCTGTATCCTGAGCAGCTGTTTGGTGAATGGAGGAGTAGACAGCATGAGACTGATTCCTGTGACCCTCAAAGGACAGACAAGCCTCGAGTTCTCCAGCCTCCGACGCCTAGACTGCAGCTCTACACAAGATGTCTGACCATAGACAGTTTCACTCGAGGCTTTTTAATTCTTCACTTTCGCCAATTGGTGAATTTTTTATTTCCTCACCGCTGTCGCCACTGGCTTGCATGGTTCCGGACTTGTAGAGCTGCGCATCGATGGATTTGCTCTTGAGTGTTTGGACTCTTAGTAGGGAATATTAAACAACACTGAACTGAAACTGAACTTCAACACTGAAAACTGGAGTGACATTGTTTCAATTTATTATAACCTTCTATGTGAAGCTGCTTTGGCGCAATCTACATACAAATAAAGGTGAATTGAACTGAATAGGGCTGAGCAATATGGACAAAATAATCATATTGCAATTTTTGGAACGAATTTCACGAGTGTGATTTTATTTGCGATTTTGGCAACTAATTTTGCTTTTTCAAACAAGCTACACACACACATTCTAAATGTATTCAGTGCACAAGAAGTGCATAACAAAACATAGTATTAAGTTTAATAAATAAAACTGTAGTAAAGCTGTTTTTAAAACAAACAACATAAACAAATTAAGATTAACTAACCTCAATTTCATTCATAACAATAAATAAAAACGAACGTAAATCAAAACCACCTATTCGATTCTCCCGCTCTCATCGAGCGCAGAGTGAGCTTTGATTGGTTAACATCTTTCTCCCGCTCAGCTTAGCTGTAATTGCCCGGTGTGCAGTGTCAGCTCTAATTGGTTAACAACATATTAAAATCATGTGCACAAGAACGTGAACAAAAATCTATGTAAATTAATAGATCAAATTTCAGCCTTATGTGATTTAGAAAATGCATGTGCTTAAATCGCTATTTTTTTTGCGATTGCGATTAATTGCACAACCCTAATAATAAGCAAACATTACAAACTTCTAATAAAGTGTGCATTTTTATCCTGCATAATCTGTCCCCTATGCCAGTGGTCCTAAACCCTCAGGCCACGGATCGGTACCAGCCCGTGGATCAATTGGTACCGGGCCGCAGAAGAAAACAGATGTCTTTGGAAAGTTTCTTTTCGAAGGGGAAAAGGCCTAGTGAAGAACCTACAAATTGCCAAAAAGATCTGCAACCCCTTTGTCAACAAATCAGGTGAATCCAGCATATGTGTGCAAAAAGATCAACATGCTGGAGATAGCAAATGATGGCGGCCTTCTACATATCGTGTGTTTTCCATGCGCAAGTTTGTACATGCATTTTGAGAGCGACACGGTCATGCCTTCCAGATGCACTAAGTTGAAAACACCCTTAGAATGCAGCAAGCGCACAGCGAGCCACATGACAAGAACTGACCAGTCAGCTTCATATTTTGTATGTAATACACACATTTCAGTAGACTATTTATCTCAGACAAACACTGCAGTGCTTTTTAATTTTCTCCAAAAATAAAACTTGTATCAGAGTTGCAGCAATGTTTTGTCAAATTGTCATACTCTGAGAAAACAGTTGATGGCTCACCCCATTTTGCTTCAACCAGCTGCTCAAAAGAGTCACGGACACCTTCATTAGTTGGATCCACTGTGTTTAATGAGGTTTGAAGTATAACTGTGCAGAGTAGGCATGGGCTGGTAAAAGATTCTGACGATATGATAACCTTGGATAAAAATAGCACGCTTTCATGGTATGAGGGTATTGTGTTTACTGCTCTAAAATATATTCTTTTTAAATGTCTGGCTAAAAAAACTAAACGTTTTTCCCCTTTAAACACAATATATTTTACTTTGAGAAACATTTAAAATATTTTGCGGCAGTAAACATGTCAGGCTAAATAATTCAAGTGAATCCTTGACTTCTGCTGTCTTCATTTGTTTTAAAAACACAGATGTCTTTCTGTAAATAAAAATGTAAATAAAAAAAATCTTACTTATACCTAGGGCCAGACGGAATCTGCCGACATTTTTTGCTATTTCTGCGGAGTATTTTGTTAAAAATCTGCGGATTCATGCGGAATGATTTTGGGAGTATCCTAACTAAAATCTTAATATATGAAATAAAAAGTAATACCTTTTTAACTTTTATTTAATGTTTACAATGCAAATCTAATTTGATCCACTTTATTTGGTAAGCAAAGCAAGTCTCTCGTATAAAATATCTACTAAAACACTGATAATAGTACTTTACAAACTGTATTGTAAATAAATCACATGAATATTTTTATATTAGTCAATATTATTACTGAAATTAATTTGAAAACAGATTAAATATGCATTTACACACAATTACACAAGTAAATAAACAGAATCAATGATGGGCTAAAAATCTGCGGAAATCTGTGGAATTCTGCACGCGCAGATTCCGTGTGGCCCTACTCATATCTTAGGAACGTTATAGCAGAAAATTTTAGCGGTATGAAAAGCTTGACTTTTCCAAACCGTGATATACCTTGAAAACGAATATCGTCCCATGCCTAGTGCAGAGCTGCGGCCCTCTAGGAATTGAGTTTGAGATCTAGAATTTAGAGCAAATACACAAAAGTAAAAAATAATCCTGCTTGCTTTTTGAGCGAGTTGTTGAACACCTATGATTGACCATTGTGTTCACACACTCAACAGAAATGGCAACAGTTGGCTCTAACAATTACAACTGTTCACCAAGCAGTGATATGGACACTGAAGAACTATCAGCTGATTCATGATAGGTGTGTGGAGAAAAAAAAACTATACAAACATGCTCATGTCTGAATCCACAAGTACTGCGGATAGAGGAAAAGTAATCACACAAAGTTGCCAGCAGGTTAAAGGGCTCACTTGAGACTGAAAAAGGGGCTCCTGGGGTCTACTTTACCTTCAGTGCAAGTGAAAGACTGTCTTAGCAAACTCACAAGCGGTGAATTGTGCACAGTTGTTTGCTTTTTAAGTCGTTGGAGCACTTTAATTACTCACACCCACGATAGTACGCTACTGTGACATAGCCTGTATGAGGTAAATGATGTCACTACATAATAACCAGTTATTATCTATCATTGAGTACGTTTACATGGACACCAATAATTAGATTTTAATGTGATTAAGACAATACTCTGATTAAGAGTCTACCATGTAAACAGCGATTTTTGATTAATTTAATCTAATTAAGGTAATAATCGAACTAAAGAAAAATCAAATTAAGACCAGTGTTTCCCCTAGGTTTACAGGGGGGTGGGATGGGTGTTGGCACGGCGCGGTGCATGCGTGAGGGTTGGCAACCCAGATGTCTATTTGTTTTTTAAGAAGTGTGATATTATATTTATTTTAAACATAAAATAAAATACAAACAAAAACAACTATACATTTAAAAACTAGACAGAGGGCCAGTTTGTCTCCAGCATCATTACTACTAGTACATTGTTATTAGTATACTTACTAAATAAAATATTTAGACTTAATCTTTACTTAAATATACATTTTTTTTCTAAGGATGTATTTACTGACTTACTTACCAAGATCAGTCTTGTACAGCCAGGGGGAGTATTGCCGCTCTGACAGCCAAGTTGAGTCAAAGCCTGATGACTGGACTTTTTCTGCCTGTCAGGGGAATGTTGTGCAGCACTAGGACCTGGAGCAGGAGAGCTACTCCGGCTGCTACACGCAAAAGAACAAGTTCTGCCATCGTCACTACACTGGGAGCGTTGAAAGAATTCTGATATTTTTCTGTTTTCTGTAGGTTGACGCCACATCCTAGCCAGCCAAAATCCACGTGTGTTACATAACGTCAACGTAATCATGATCAAATTCTCGTTGTTTGACGTAACCTCGTGCCAGTCGTGGTTATGTTATGACATGTTATGACACGTAATGGATTTAAAGTTTAGTTAAAAGTTAGCAATACAAATAATTTATTTAATATTCTATGGCTGGAAATGCAGTGGACATGCAGTACAACTAATTACAACTGGTGAAGCAAAATTTCCCTTCAAAACAACGTTGTTATTGCTGTCAGACGACATTCTGACATTCAGAGAGTGGCTGTGTGGGACTCGACCGTGCGCGATTTAGAAAGCAGAAATTTGTAAATGCGCGACCGTGTAGAGACAGAAAAGACATGCCGTTGTGTAAATGGGTGGATGGCAGGACGTTGGATGCTGGAGGGGTGTCGTGGACGAAAGTGAGGTGGAAGCCGTTGGGACTGTGGTAATACTATGGTAGTGGAAACACTGAAGACGTGGAGTATGCCGATTTTAATCGCATTATTAAAGGGTAGCGCAGACATGTAAACACCTTAATCAAACTGTTACCCTCATGTAGGACTTTTCGTCGTGTTTTGATACACACACACACGGCTGTTTGACTATTCTTTGCACCTACTGAGTCAGTGAAGACCACAGACACCTGCATCGTAAAATGCATAGGTTTTTTTCTTTTATTTAGCATACGGTATAAACTTCCATTAAAACAACACAGCAGTTCATGGTTGCATCCAGTATCTAGTTTGTCACGGTGGGCATGCATGAAATGTTCCTGAGTAAAAGTGAAAGTGCCAAACTGCAGTTAAAGTTGACAAATTAAAAATTAAACTACATGAAACTCTGGAGGAAATGTGGATAGGGCAGTGATGCAAAGATGTAAATCGAATTATGCGTTAGAACATGTAAAACAGGATCATGAAAGGAACATTCAAAAAGCAACTCATAAAAACGCCTTAATCTTATTATTGTCTTAATTAGACCAAGGCAAATAATTTGATTACTGATGTCCATGTAAACGTAGTCAGTGAGCCAATCATGAATTGTCTACATAAAAATGCATTGAAGAAACAGTTGATCATTACACCTGTAGTTCATGAGCATTGTGCACTGACGTACACATGCTCCATCATCTCAACTGCACCACTGAAAACAAACAGTTTGGTTTGAGTATGTTAAAGGGCCACGAAACCCCCCAGTCTCAGCGTGGTGTTTTCACACCTCTAGCTTGGAAAAGCTCAGTAAAGTGGGCGTGTCCAGCTCTGTTTAGGTAGGAGTGTCGGGGAAGGGGAAAGAGAGAAGGTTTTGCATAAAAATGGGAGTTTCCATTTGTGCACGCGCTCATTTTCACACAGACTGTGTATACATGGACATCAGTAATCGAATTATTTGCCAAATTATTAATTTGTCGACTTTAACGGCACTTTCTCTTTATTTTCGGATTCGTGTGATTGGCAGGGCTTCTGTCTATGGCTTGGTGACTGTAGCTTAATTGCTAAATGGCTAACAGGTGTTTTATAGAGAGAATAACTGTTTTATGTGCTTTATGAAGGCTGTATTCCACTGATAGTCTACTGATGAGGGCTGATAGTCCATTAGATTATTTCAGAGGTGCACGGAGCTCTGTGAGCTCATAAACTCCTCCAGAAACTGAACCTGGATGATGGAAGCTTTCAGCGGTGCTTCTGACCGAGCCGATATTTCCCTCAGGACACCAACAACAACAGGCGCTACGTCATAATCACACCCCCACAAGAGCAAGCTCCTGATTGGTTAATGCGGCGCGAACGTCCGCTAAGCTCATTTTCATTTCATTTTCAAACTGAAGCGATTCGCGCGAATTGCGGCATTAAGTGCGTCAAACGCGCGGCGCCATTCACGCGTATCGCGTTGCAGGATGCCTATTCGCGCCTTTTGCATTGACTTAACATGTAAATCACTCGCGCTTAATGCGTCTTCCGCAACTGCTGTAAGGTACAATCTTCGAAGCAATCATGAATATTAATGAAGTTGCGCTGCGTACACAATAGAGCGCTCTGGTTGGTTTGAACCAAGTCTATCTCATGAATTAATGCCGAACACACAGAGACGTCAGAACGTGCTGGCCGGGAGAGGCATCCACTCTCCACGCTGGAATACAGCAAGGATCTCATCGGCGTGACGCAGCTTCAAAAATTCGTTTCAAACCGGAAGAACGAATTTGCTCGAAATAATGCAAAAACAACCAATTTTCACTTTTTTGTCAATTATATGTGTCCTAATGGTGTTTATAGCAGCGTGGGACACATATATGACTGTCAGCAGCTCAAAAAATGTGTTTTGGTGTTTCATGGGCCTTTAATAATAACAAGTCGGGAACCTTGGAGGATGAGGGAGCTCTCACATTTCACCTAAAATATCTTAAATAATCAGTCTTAAGCAGTTTTAGGCGTTGATCACACCGAACACGCTTTTTGCATTGAATTCAAAAGAGGCACCTTCTTATTTACTAATGGTCGCAACCGTTTTGCCCTGCCTGCTGCGGCTCATGTTTTTGCCGTTGTGCACCATGCACTGGCAGTTGAAAAAAAGTTAACTCTGAGCGGAAAAAGCGTGTTATGTCAGTCGAGTCTTTTTCATTCTCTAATCAAATGAAAGCAGAGGCGGGGTTTCCGTTGAGTTGCCTCCAGTGTTTTTGTTGTCAAGACAACTACTGACACTTTCGAAGATGGAGGAGAGACCTGTGGTTGCTGGTTTCAATTATACAGAGCTGTATGACTCACAAATCTTGAATTTCACAATATTATTAAATATTAAAATTATATTAAAATCAACAGCAACACTCTCGCACCATACCCAGCTGATTCAGTCATTGCCTAGTGACATAAAGATCACAACATGCTTCTTTTTTTCTTGTCAACAAAAAAGGCAGTGCAGAACGAAAAACACGTTTACTTACACTTTCATGTTATTTGTTTCATAATTACTTTAATAATTACTTTATTTTATTTAAAGCAACTAATAATTTTGAAAAACTGTTTTTCACAAGTTTTAATAATGATTAAATAAAACAAAAACAAGCAATTTCCCTCGACTCCAACGACCCAATTCCTCTCTCAACCCCTATCGAAACCCCAACCCCCTAAACAAAAATATTTCAAAACATTTCGTGTTTCAACAAGTCCCGCTGCAACTGTTTTCAAAAGACTCTTCACATGATGGATTACAACCTATATGTGCTCTACGTGAACAAGTAGGCTATATACGTAGGTGAATGAGTGGGCTTCACACATGATCCTCTCAACTTTTCTCATGTGTAGTTGTGAACTGGACAATTTAGTTTTGTGCTGTTCCAGCTAAAACTCTATTCTGCAGCAGTCTATTAATCGCTACTATGTTTGCACTTTATAATTCAAAATAGGTTTTATGTATTTATAAAGTATTTAGGTTAGGTATATGTAGGATTTTGTGTGTTTTTTTAGCTTTAGTTTTATCTACTATTTTATACATAGATCTGTATCTGTGTACAATCTGTATTTTTAGATAATTTTTTTGTCCTGTGTATATGTCCAATTACATGCGCTTCATTGTGTTACTGTGAGGAACAGCATTTTGTACTTTTTGTATGTCTCACTTTAGTTGAATCTATGAGTACATTGGTAAAATGTACACTTTATCAGTAAAACAAAATGCGGGGTATTTTGTATAAAGTTGATGCTTTCTTGTTTTTGTAAACAACTGTAACTAGTAGAAGTGTCATATTTCTATTTCAGCTGGATAGATCCTGAATATAATCCTTAGATGTCAAGTCTAAAACTAAAAATAAATCAATTCATTAAAATAAATAAATTAATTAATAAATAGGAAATAAAATATTTAAAATAATGTTTCAAATAAATTAAAATCTTTAAAATAAAAAGTTTTTTGTATATTGTCAAACAATAATAATGGATATTATTGTTTAAATTAATTGATTAAATTAATCATACTTCAGAAACAGTAATATGGTAATCTTAATTTTGAGACACAGTACTCAAATGAACCACATATGAACTAACAGCCATGCATGATAAGCATGCCATACACTGTTCCAGGTTAAATCACAGAACTTTTCTTCAGAATCATAACGCCAAAACTTGTATCTACGTTACTTTGCCAGATTTACAACGTTTATTTTACACGCATTAATTAAACTAATACAACTTTATTTTTGATAAATAAATGTGTCCTGAAACGGAGCATTAGCACACACAAACATTAGCATTAACACAAACCTGTTGCTTTAAACTCAAGAGGTGACTTAACTACAAGTATACTTAGCTAAAACTTTACCAAAATGAAACCAAAATCATGTTTTACAATACCACACCACTACACGTTAATGTTACATTTTTGATTATTAATTTTACAGCGAGTTGTTAGTTAACGTTAGCATTAGCTGTTAGCGCTGACAGTTAGCATTAGCTCGACCTAAGGGTTTTTTTAAATCCTACAAGCATAATTGTTTCAAACTATATATCAATCAGTTTGCGTGGCTCACAAACGGTTTAAAACATGATTTGCATATGGATACTTAAGTATTTATCACATACTGGAGCAGTTTAAGACATGCTAAGTTAACCAGTAACGTTAAGTTAGAAAGAACTTTAAAATACACAGTAATTTAAAAAAAACAGTCAAAGGGGAAAAACAGAATAATACTTTTGATAAAATTTGTGCTCACAGCTTTGACGGAGACCTCCAGCAGAAAGATTAGATGATGATTCGTGGATGTTGAACGTTTGACAAGGGTTATCCACCCATGAGCTCAACTACACAAACACTACATCAACGGTACGCTGAACACACCCACACTGACATCTGCTGTTTACCACAAAATATTTTATTTTATTTTATTTTATTTTATTTTATTGCATTGCATTGCATTGCATTGCATTGCATTGCATTGCATTGCATTTGCAGTTGCAGTTGCATTTTTTCACTGTCTGTTCAATTCAGAATTGACTACAGTTTGGACTGAAGCTGCTTCTAAATAAAGAAGTAATCTTAATTAATCTTAACTAACTTATATATATATATATTTAAAAGACATTTAAAATTAAATTAAAATTATATATTTAAAATTTAAAATTACTGTAATTAATTTAGTACAATACAGTAGTAGAGAAAGTAGGGAAAATGTAATAATGTAAATAAAATATTTTGATGTAAAAGGCCCATTTCATAATATTCATTTTTAAAGCGTATCCAGCTGATCCAATGAAGAAGTACTTGGCACATTAAATACAAAGTAATGTCACTGTGGCGATATATTTTTTAAAATGTACTGATATGTATCTTTTAGGTATTACTATGTACATGTCAGCTCCTTAAATGTATCTTTAAGGCAGTTGTTTTAAAAATGGGGACCAGGACATGGAAAATGAACAAAAATGAATATTATTAGATATAATTAATGTAATGATTTTAGCAATAATTTAAAAAAACATGCAAAGACTGACTGAACCTAATCAAAAATATTAAAAACAAACAAACAAAATAATAATAAATAAATACAATTTTAGTTGTATTAATAATAAAACTAAATAAATCAATTCAGTGGCGACAGTAGGTAGTGCTGGCGCCTCACAGCAAGAAGGTCGCTGGTTCGAGCCTCGGCTGGGTCAGTTGGCATTTCTGTGTGGAGTTTGCATATTCTGCCCGTGTTTGCGTGGGTTTCCTCCGGGTGCTCTGGTTTCCCCCACAGTCCAAAGATATGCAGTACAGGTGAATTGGGTAAGCTAAATTGTCTGTAGTGAATGTGTGTAAATGCGAATGCATGGATGTTTCCCAGAGATGGGTTATGACTGGTAGGGCATCCGCTGCGTAAAACAAATGCTGGATAAGTTGGCGGTTCATTCCACTGTGGCGACCCTGGAATAATAAAGGGACTAAGGCGAAAAGAAAATGAATGAATGAAATCAATTCAGTACTATAAACAAGTAATAATACAATGTAATAACATAATAGAAAATGATATTAAATATATATATATATATATATATATATATATATA
>CAIGQQ010000153.1:4958712-5009601 GCA_903798035.1 Danio albolineatus
ATATATATACATACGATTATTATAAAATAGATTGCGAAAAGAATTCAGTATGAACCTGTATTATTCACGTTTTATTGTATTAATATAAAAATATTAATATGAACAGCCTAATAATAATTATTACATACTATTCATTACGTTATTCCGTTCATTCCGTAGTGGCAACCTCAAACAAAGAGGCGAATAAGCCGAGGGAAAGGGAGTGATTGAGTTACATAATCTTTTTACACATTTCTTTTGTCCATAGACTATAAAAAAGTTTTATTTCCTTTTTTTTTCCTGTCATGCGCCCCCTGGAGGAGAATATGTTCACAGTCACGTGACATCCCAGAAGGAGGAGGCAGTAGAGCAGAGGTGGTGCTGAACTACTCCTACATCAGTGCGCCGAAGCGAAGCGTACTTCAAGTTCGTGTTTGTAAACAGTCATTGCTGCAGTAGAAGAGTCATCTATTTCTTATTTCATCTGCTCTTTCAACGAGTAAGTACAGCAGAACATGCTTGTGTTATGTATGCGCGTGTGCACGTGCTGAAATCATATAATAACTGAAACATTGTAACACGTGTAACGTTACTTGATAGGCAGTGATCTTTAGCCTGGTTAAGGTTTAAGGGATTGTGCTTTAAGCTTTTAGTCTTTACCTTTTTATAACAGCTGAGCATCTGCAGACAGAACACATTGATTTTAAGGTCGTGGTTTTGTCGTAACTTCATTCCATTTTTGCAGAATTGAACTAGTGATTTATTATTTGCACATTCTTTAACCTATATGATTGTATTTAACCCTATGTTTAACAGGTATGAACAAGAGTAACCTTATTTTTATTTATTACTATTAGTTATTACACGAAGTATTTCTGGTTTAGAATTTCAGCATCCTTAAATCTGTTTTTTCAGATGTGTAATAATGTAATTAAGGTAATTTGTTTTGTATATATAATATTCATGGTAATAAATATCATTGTAAAAATATACTATGATATGTATAGTAAAAAATATGATAATAAGGCTCTAAATGACGTTTCAAACTTTTCATTTAAATTTAACGTTAAAATATTTGGTTGATATTTTCATTTGCAATCATCACTTTAAATTTGCTTATTTCATACAATTACAATGATTTTTTTCTTTTACTTATTTGTGCATTTGTTCTTTGTTCTGTTTTATAGAAATTTAAACAGATGGAAGAACATGACATTTTGTCATGATTTACACAACCTTATGTTTTTATTTCTTTCTGACCTCCGAGCAATGCAAATGTCAACCTTGCCATGAAAAAAAAAAAGTTTTCACCGAAATAGCAAAATCCTTGTTTTTAAGTTGTTTTGTGTGTATGTGTGTGTGTGTGTGTGTGTGTAGGCTTATATTTTACATTACTGTAAAAATACTTAAAAATCGTTTGAACAATTTGAACAATTATTTTTAATTTACCAAAAGTCACACAAGTAGCAATTTCATGTCTGTCACATCCATAATCAAGCGTTTCTCTCAATAATGCAAAAATTTCAAATCAATCATGTTTGTTTTTTTAGAGAGCCAACTCTTATCTTTTTGTTTAGCATTGTTTATTTTGGTTTGTGCAGTTTAATTCACAGAATTTCTACAAAGTATGTTGTATACTGTAAACTCTCAGACTTTTTTGGTCACATCCATAACGCATGTTTGTTTTCCTCATTTAAAATGTAAAATGTGTTTACAGATTACACATATTTTTCTGATCCCATAACTCTGTGGTTAGTAGTTTTGGAAAATATAAACACATATTTAAATATAATATTAACATATACTTTCTCTGTGAATTTATGTTTTCAGTTTTTACTGTAAATGTCACATGGATAATGCTGGAAATTCTCCTTCACAGTATAGAAAGAATATTATGGATGGCAATGGTAAAAAAAGTCATTGAAACAAAAAGAAAGATATTTTCAACACAAGTTTGATTTAATTTCAATGTGTGAATTAAAAGAAATTATGCATTATTCAAATATTTTTCAGAGATTAACAAAAAATCATGCACTTCTGACTTAATTAAGACAGGTTTTTTTTTATGGTAAAATTTTTATTTAATGCTGTATACATCGGATTAAGATTTTAGACCCTGCTTGTATATCACCTTTAAATGTGGGACTCATTGCAATCTGTTTTCCAGGATGGCGGAAACTAAAGGGAAGTTTGATTTTGCAATTGATCGTGGAGGTACCTTTACGGATGTCTTCGCCCGTTTGCCTGATGGTAGAGAGAGAGTCCTAAAACTGCTGTCACACGACCCCCAGAACTACAAAGATGCCCCTACTGAGGGAATCCGGCGAGTACTTGAGGAGGTGAGGAGAAAAACACATCTTTGGGTATAAATGCGTATTGGGAACATTTTAATTTGTGATTAATATTTTATTAATGATTATTATTTATAGTTATTGTATATATTATTACAGATTTATTATTGTGATTAATTTATTATTTTAGCCTTTTGTTTGGTCAAAACTTAAATTTAATAAAGACTTGTGTGCCACAGATGTTGTCACAAATAATTCTATGGAATCTTGTTTCTGTCATGAATGCAAAAAAGACACAAAAATATATATATTATGTTGTTATGTTAAATTAAGGTTAACTAAAATGTACATTTAACAATGTTTAAAAGCCCACATTTCTAATATTCCCCCCTCAAATATGTGAGGAAAAAAGTCAAAATGCCATATGGTGGATGTGGATTTTCATACAATAAAGGCAAGATCTATGTTTAGATTGCTAATTTATTCACAGCAAACCACAGAAACCACAGTGTGAAGAAAAAAAAAGCAACATTCTGTAGACAGGATGTATTACGCTCTGATTTGCTCTAATAATCTGGTGTAAATCACTAAACATGTCTCCAACATGTTTGTTGTTGTTTTCAGACCATTTTTGTGTTTTCCTGCAGAAAGGGCATGTTGCTTGCCAATTTGTAAAACTACAGTAAAGCACAAGGCACAAGTGTGACCTTGGACCACAAAGCCAGTCATATGCTGCACATATATATTTGTAAAAAATGCAAAAAAAAAAAAACCAAAAAAAAAAAAAAAAACCTGTATCAATTATTGAATTAAATTTTATGCCACAAATTATGGAATTATTATTATGGAAAAATCCCCTTCAAGGAAGATATTTTGTTAAGTGTATCAAAATGTAATTTTTGAATAAGGCTAAGAAAAGACAAAAATACTAAAAATATTAATCTAAAATATTATCTCATCACTCATCAATTCAACTTCCAAAAAATGACACGTATGACTGGTTTTGTGGACTAGGGGAAAAAAATATGTCCTTTTAAGAGTAAAATTTGTCATAGTGAAGTGAACTCTTGACATGTTTTATGGTGTCATCTTAACCACGGAGAAATTGATTTTTAACTATTTTTTCATCTAGGTTTTCATTAATGAAATTAACTTTACTGTGGTGTATAGGGACATGCGATGTAATTCCACCTGTCTGTTGTGTTGATGAACAGGAAACAGGAAAGAGCTTTCCAAGAGATCAGCCTGTAGACACTTCTCAGATTGGCTGGATTCGAATGGGCACTACGGTGGCGACTAATGCCCTACTAGAGCGTCAGGGTGAAAGAACAGCGCTACTGGTGACAAGCGGATTTAAGGACTTGCTACATATTGGAACACAAGCACGGCCTAACCTTTTTGATCTGGTGAGTTGTGGTAGTTATGTAAATTCTTCCAAGTGACTCAAATGTTTTAATTCCATTTAGTGACCCTTACTACACCAATGGTAAATAGTGAGTGTCTTAATGAGTACTGAATCAAAAAACAACAGATCCGTTCTGACTCTGTTATCTCCCTCAAACAGTACTTTAAACCATTGCTTTATCATTCTTTATCATAATAATAATGTAAACTAAGATATACAAAAAATAAGCATTACAACAGAGGATATCTGCTGTATTTGCCCAAGTTTTGTCAACTAATCTTTATGTTTCTTTTTAAAAGTTTAATGCTGGTAAAAAAAAAAAAAAAATTAGTTTAAAGGAGTAGTTTTTATCATACAACCCTATCGCCCTTCAGCCGAAACTGGTTGTGCAAAGCAGGGCTGAGCCTGGTTATTACCTGGATGGGAGATCACATGGGGAAGCTAGACTGCTTTTAGGTCCCTGTGTGGGCCCTAGTGACCCAGTATAGTCATGGGGATACCCGTCAATGAGCACCTTTTTTCATGTTTAGACCTTAAACTGAGGTCGTGACTCTCTGTGGTCATAAAATAACCCATGGTACTTTTCCTAAAAGAGCATGGGTGTAATCCCTGTGTCCTGGCCAAATTCCCTTCACGAGCCCTTGCCCATCATGGCCTCCCAATCACACTTAATTGGCTATATTACTAATACAATACATACTAATACAGTATGTTGATTTTATACTCAAGAAACATTGTGCTGCTTTATATGTTTGGGTAAATCATAATAAATTTTTATAAATTGTTAAAAGTTTGTTTAAATTAAACATTTGAAACACACACACACACACGCACGCGCACACACACACACACACACACACACACACACACACACACACACACACACACACACACACACACACACACAGACATACAAAAAAAACTGAAATATTTAAATTATTAAATATGTATTTATTGAAGAATGGTCAAACATTTCTATAAAATCGCTCTCAAACCACATGGAAAGCCTTTTCAGATAGGTTGAAGCTTTTATAGCTGCAAAGTGTGGCCAACTCTACATTAAACGCTGCAGATTAAGATGTTATTATAGTTGTGCATGAAAAGGCATGAAAAGGCAGATGTCCCAGTGCTTTTAGAGTTGCATTCCGCTATGCTGTTCTACTACAGTATAAATCCAGCCACTGACTCCCGACTGTCTTTGTTCAGTAACACCAAGCAATGACAATGACAACAGAATGCACTCAAATTCTGCTGGATCATACAATAAACAGACAGGAAAAGAAGTTCCAGACCTGAAAGACTTCAAAATAAAGGGATTTCAATGAAGGGAAGTGAACAAGGACAACCTGTTTTGAAAATGTTTTAGAAACATAAACAATCACCACTACTGAATAATAGTAATTTAAAAGTATACTTATTTAAAAGTGTTTAAAAATTCTATATTATAAAACTGTGAAACTTAAATTGTTGTAAAAGCTTTAGGTTAAAAAGTGAACGTTTAAAACACATTGGTTTCTATTCAGACAAGGGTTATCTACAGTTAGATTATAGCAGTTAGATTGTAACAGAAAAGTTGAACTCTGTTCTGAAGAAAAGAGCATTTAGTTCTAATTTAGTTATTTTAGTTAGTGTTTAACCCGAGGAAGTTACTCAGTTTCAATAGGTTGACAATTGTGTTTCATTGTCTTTTTTGCTGTTACATTAATTACTTTAAAATGTTAAATGGAAATTAACAAATTTTTCTTTCACAGTATTTCAAGTTAACAGTTGTAACGATTTGCTTTAATTATTTGGTGAGTTAATTATTAGAATTTATTTTTCTGTGATTATAGATTTCCAAAAAAGACATTCAGCTATTTTAATATATCACAGTTTACTATAAAATGTGATTTGTTAAGATAAGCATTTTGCACAAATAACAGTTACCATATCAACTAAGCCTCCACGAGCCTGCAAAATCCCATGAATGAGATATTGGGAATATATCAGTTATTGCTCATCATTATTATTATTTCTATTATGTTACCTTAATTTCCCCCTGTAAAATTACAATAACATAATTTTATTACAAATAAAAAAACCTCAAAAATCAAATGTTCATAAATATTCATAGCCTTTGCCATGAAGCTCTAAATTGAGCTCAGGTACATTCTGTTTCCACTGATCGTTTTGAGATTTGTGCAGCAGTTGAATGGGAATTCTCCTGTGGTAAATTCAGTTGATTGGACATGATTTGAAAAGGAATACACCTGTCTATATTAAAGCTGCACTATTCTGGCTAAAATGAAATTGCGTTTTTTTTGCTCAAAATAAAGATCACGATTTTCTCACGATTCTGTAGATGTAAAATAAAGGTTAATATGAGTTGGCTATTATTATTGTTATTTCTCAAACAAATGGTAAAACAACAATAGTAAGATTATGTGTAGGTCTACTGTTGGATAAAATGCAAAATTTTGAATAGACTTTGAATGGCGCACTTGAACAATCTTTAAATTTGTCCTGGTTAATTAATGCACAGTAAAGTGATGATATCAGAATACTACTATACATAATTCTGATGTTGAATTATTATGTTTGAGAATTATTATGTTTGAGACATGCTAGATTTTTTTCTACTGGTAAAATCAGACATTTATCATTATCAGATTCCCTCTTGCATTATATTCAACGATATATAGGCTAAAGTAGTAATACTGACACTGTTAAACATTTATTCTAATGCACAATGCTCTGTGTTCGCTATGAAAGAAAAACATATTAAATGCTTGTTGTAATCACTCTAAAATGCGATATGATTATTTAAATTATGTGCGTTTTTGGTTTCATTTTCACTGTGCAGTTCATACTTCCCGCGTGGCTCCCAAACGATTACACTGAGCCACAAACTGAATGTTATTTACAACTTTATTACCTGTTATTCATAGCCTATGCAAGTTCTGTTGACTAAAGTAGACAGCATTAACAGGCGCATGCCCACCCTCTCTGTGGTAACAGCTCACGGTCAGCTCATGTCACGTGTTATTTCGCTGCCGCAAATACGTCATTACATGAAGACAGAAATGACATTTTTGGGTGAATTATACTTTATAAATACAGTATGTGACTCTTTCAACACCATTTGGAGGTGTCCACATTGCTGAGCAATGTATGTAAAACAATGTGAAGACTTGTGCGGTCGTCTTTGCTTCTCTCCTGAATTTGAAAATATGATTGGCAGAATCGTAGAAATGCTGGATTAAGATCGTCTAGGGGGTCGAATTGAGATTGTAATCTTTTTACGATTAATCGTACAGCTCTAGTCTATATAGGGTCTCAGGGTTGACAGGGCATGTCAAAGCACAAACCAAGCATGAAGACAAAAGTAATTGTCTGTAGAACTCAGAGACAGGAAAAGGCTCGAGGCAAAAGGCTGGGGAAGGTTACAAATTTTTTTTTGCTGCTCTGAAAGTTCCAATGAGCAAAGTGGCCTCCATCATTCATAGGTGGAAGATGTTTGGAACCACTAGGACTCTTCCTTGAGTTTTCCAGCCACATGGTCACTCTGTCTGAGCTCCAGCTTTCTTCTGTGGAGAGAGAAGAACCTTACAGAAGGACAACCATCTGTGAAGCAAGAAGCGTTTGGTAGAGTGGCCAGACGGAAGCCCCTCCTTAGTAAAGGGCACATAGCAACCCACCTGGAATTTGCCAAAAGATATCTGAAGGACTCTAAGACCATAAGAAACAAAATTCTCTGGTCCGATGAGACTAAAATTAAACTATTCAGAGTAAATGTCAGGTGTTACGTTTGGAGAAAATCAGGCACCAGGCTAATACAATCCTTACAGTGAAGAATGGGGTGGCAGCATCATGCTGTGGGGATAATTTTCAGCAGCAGGAACTGGAAGACTAGTCAGGATAGAGGGGAAGATGAATGCAGCAATGTACAGAGACATCCTGAATGAAAACCTGCTTCAGAGTGGTCTTGACCTCAGACTGGGTCGACTGGTCATCTTCCAGCAGGACAATGACCCAAAGCACATTGCCAAAATATCAATGGAGTGACTTCACAACAACTCTGGGAATGTCCATGAGTGGCCCAGCCAGAGCCCAGACCTAAATCCTATTACACATCTCTGGGGAGATCTGAAAATGGCTGTACAGTGTCGCTTCTTATCCAACCTGATAGAGCTTGAGAGGTACTGCAAAGAGGAACGGGCAAAAATTCCCAAAGACAGGTGTGCCAAGCTTGTGGCATCATATTCAAAAAGACTCGAGGCTTTAATTGCTGCCAAAGGTGCATCAACAAAGTATTAAGCAAAGCAAATGCACATGTAATTTTTCAGTTTTTTTTTTTTTTTATTTGCAACAATTAAAAAAAAAACTTTTTTCACATTATGGGGTCTTTATGGGGTATTGTGTGTAGAATTGTCAGGAAATAAATGCATTTAATCCATTTTGGAATAAGGCTGTAATATAAAGAAGCGCTATTAATACTTTTTGGATGCACTGTATATGCAACTGTTTTTTCACTTGTCTCCCACCAAAAAAATTATTGCAAGAGTAAATCTAAATACACTTCAGGAGTTCAATAATCCGACAAAAGAGTGAAATTTTGTATAGTTTATTATTACAAGTTATACATCTATTTAGTGTGGTTTTAAAATTTGATAAACCTGAGCTTAATTCATATAACTCTTATGTACTGTTCAAATTTACTACCTTTTCTCTATGTTCGTGGCTGTTTTTGCCCCATTGACTTTCATTGACATTTTTTGATTGCAAAACCATGACAGCATATAATCATGCAGTCTTTATTGTTGGTGATTTTCCCTGTTGAGAAGAGGTAAAATGTATAATACTTTACTGTTGATCATCAGTTGGCACTATTAACATTTTACATATGCTTGTGCAAAATAGCCTTCTATGTGAAGCTGCTTTGACACAATCCACATTGTAAAAGCGCTATACAAATAAAGGTGAATTGAATTGAATTGAAAATAGGGCTACTATGCAGTAAAACAGCAGATTTTAATGTGTGTGCATAAATTCATGTTCTATGTTTTTCTATGTTCTGAGAGTTGAACTGCTTATATTGATTTTCTCAGATATATCAAGATAAGTGCGCAAAGGTCTCTCTCTCTCTCTCTCTCTCTCTCTCTCACACACACAAACACACACACACACACACACTCACACATACACTATAATCCATATAGAGGACAGAAATAAACCTTTTTTTTCAACTGACTAATGATCAACTGTAAAAAAAATAAAAAAACAGCCACAATCAAGAATGTATGGTTATATGGTGTCATGGCTTTGCAATCAAAAAATGTCATAATAATGGAGATCAGTGGGGCAAAAAGACCCACAAATGTAAGTAAAGTAGAAAATTATTTGTCACCAAACTCATTCTGATAGCTGAAACACAGAGAATGTTTTGGCCAAATTAAGATTTAAAATCACTCCAGAGCAGATAAAAATGTCCCCAACAGCACACAAGGGTAAACGTCATTTCTGAAAATGTGCTCACCACATTCACAGTTAAAAAGTTGCTTTGATGAAAGGCCTAAATAATGAATTGTTTATGTTGTTGCAGATGCTGTGTGTATGTGTGTTTCAAAATATGCTTTTTTGTTTTAGGAAGTGTCAATGCCAGATGTATTGTATGAGGAGGTGATTGAAGTGGAGGAGAGAGTTATTCTCAGACAAGATTCCTGTCAGCTTCCCAGAAATGAGCCTAAGCGAATAGTAACAGGTGAGCATCACGTTATCATCTGATGCATACTCTTCTTTTGTTTTCTTAAGCTTTCTATACTTAAATATAGGACTCAAATACTTACTTAAGGACTTGAATATAAACTTAAAGGGATAGTCCACCCAAAACCAAAAATGTATTCACTGTGTACAAATTCTTGACTTACTTTCGTCTGTCTGATAAAAAGAAACAAAAGAAGAGATTTCAAATGAAGCTGAAACCTGTAACCATTGGCATCTATAGTAAGAAAAAAAGAAATGCAATGGGAGCGATTGGTTACACGTTTTTAGCTTTCTTTCAAATATTTTCTTTTGTGTTCAACAGAAGAAATAAACAGGTAATAACAAGTGAATGGTGAGTAAATGATGACAGAATTTTCGGCGTTTTTGATCAACTATAAATTGAAACTATGAACGTAAATGTTTAAGAAAATATGTATTGTTTTAGTTATAAGTAGGCCCACACGGAATCTATTCGTGCAGAATTCTGCAGATTTTTAGCCCTTCAATGATTTGGTTTATTTAGATGTGTAAATGTGTGTAAATTTATATTTATTCAGTTTTTCCAATTAATTTCAGTAATAATATTGACTAATATAAAAATATTCATGTGATTTAGTTACAGTACAGTTTGTAAAGTACTATTTTCTGTAATTTAGTAGAGATTTTATACAAGAGACTTGCTTTATTTACAAAATAAAGTGGATCTAATTGGATTCACATTGTAAACATTAACTAAAAAGTAAAAAGCTATTACTTTTTATTTAAAATATTAAGGTTTTAGTTATAATACTCCCAGAATCAAAATGTTGCGCAGAAATAGCAAAAAATGTCCACAGATTCCGTCTGGCCCTAGTTATAAGTCAACAACTGCCAGGGTTCTGTGTGTCTGTGATTTCTGTGTTGTTCCTTGTGCTCAGTGTTTATGTCATGTGACCTCCCCCTGTCCTGTGATCCCTTTGTTCTGTTTCCCGCCATTCCTTGATGTTCATTAGTTTTACCTGTGTGTCACCCCTGTATGTTAGTCATGTTAATCATCAGTTAATCGTGTCCTGTGTATTGAAGTCCTTTGTTTTGTTCAGTCCTTTGTCCAGTATTAATTGTCTTTTGCTTTGTCAACTTTGATGCAATTCCTGTGTTCCATGTTCCAGTTGTAAGTGTTCAGTTTGTAAATAAATACGTTATGATAATTCCTGCTATCCAGTGCATCTCTTTATATAGGTAAATTGTGACAGAAATACTGAATGCTGGACTGCACAAAACAAAGGACTTATGGCCCGTTTCCACTGAGTGGTACGGTACGGTACGGTACAGTTCGGTACGCTTTTAAGGCCGTTTCCACTGTCTAAAAGCGTACCGAACCGAACCGTACCGTACCACTTTTTAGGGTGCTTTCACACTTGGTTCATTTGCCTGGACCGTACCCAAGTTCGATTGTCCCCCCTTGCCACCTGCTTGGTTGGTTTCTGTTCACACTGTCTTTTTTCCTTCTGAACCCCGGTACTTGCGTCATCAAGCCGATGTTTTGTGTATGTCTGTTGCCAGGCGACGGACACAAAAGCAAAGCGCCGGAATGGAAAGACGTCCGCACATCGCGGTTGTTTCGCTTTTACTGAACTTTTTGGTTTAGAACATACAGAAAACGGCTCGCGTCTATCTGCCGCAAACATATTATACACGTTCAGAACATCACGCGATGTCCCAGCTGTTTTAGGAGGAGACAAGCATTATCTGAGCTCTGGCTCAGTCGCGCTTGTAAGCGCGTGATACTTAGACACACACACACACCCACACACACACTCACACACACACACACATGCACACGTGCATACACACACGAATGAACGTTATAAAAACTAGTTTGCTGTACTGTTGACGGTTCACTTCCGGCTTTTGGTATGTTTGCATTCATACTACAAGTGAACCGTACCAGAGTTCACATGAACCGTACCCCAGACCACCTCTTTCAGGCGGACTCGGGTACGGTTCACGGGTGTGCACCCGAGTTCAGAAGACGTGTTCACACTAGCTAAACGTACCGTACTATGACGTCAAACGAACCCGGGTGCGGACCAAAAGTGCTAGTGTGAAAGCACCCTTAGTCACCCTTTGCAATGGGTCCCAAGCGTACCAAAGGGTGACGAAAAGGCGGAGCTAGACGCGCAGCTGAACACCATTGGCTTTCAGAGTTACGTCATTTGCTCACGCAACAAGCAGAATGAAAACAAAAGACCCGCCATGTTTAATACACAGCCGAGAGACAATGGTCCAAAATAATATCAGCATATAATAACGAGCCATGGTCGACCCGAGCTTAAACAAACATTGTCGTCGTCTTGAACGGCCACAGAGCTGAGAGAAGAGCAGATTGTTATGGGTTACGAGCCCAAAAGCGCGAGGGCGAGTGCTTTCGCTTTGTAGCTTGAGATCGCGTGCGCGTCAATGTTTGAAATAACAAAGATCTTAACCTGGATTATTATAAACTGGGAATGACGGAGTTACTCTCTAACGAGAGAATAATGGCGGAGAGGCTGCATGTACTGGTGAAGATTAAAGACACAGATGAGAGGTTTGCACAGACGGGGCATATAATCGCGGACCGTAGGCTATTTCGCATCATTGATCTGCAGTTATAATCAGATCATGTTCAGTCAGTAATGAACATTTATACACCAGTGTTTATGTGTATAATAAAGCATCTGTTTTGTGAGAAGTGCTTCTCGTTTGATTTGTGAACGACCCATAAAGCTTTACTGTAAACATTTCCTCGAGCGAAAATGACGTCGACAAACTTTCTGTCATACACCACGCCCACCAAAAGAGTACCCTTTTGCAGTGGAAACGCAAGCCTGATAAAGGTGACCCGTACCGTACCGTACCGTACTGTACCACTCAGTGGAAACGGGCCATTAAATACACAGGACATGATTAACTGATTGCATACTGGGATTACATACAGGTGAAACTAATGAACATCAAGGAATGGCAGGAAAAGGAACAAAGGGATTACAGCACATGGGGAGGTCACATGACATAAACACAGAGCACAAGGAACAAAACAGAAATCCCATGACAGAAACACAAAACCCTGACAACAGCATTATTTTCAGTCCAAAATATGGAGTCACTAAATGGACATGGTGATGGAAAAGATCCAGAAGGGGAATAACTTTTTTTTTTACGTTCTCTTGAAAATTTTGAAAACGTTGTTTCTTTAGCATTTTCCTACTATTTTTATATTTCCTCACAAAATCTGTTTGAACAAACACCTTTACTTCAAGTATGTTTTTAAGTTAATTTCTAATAGTGAATAGACACAATTAGAATATTTCAGAATTATATTTTTTATGTGACCATGTGCTTGGATCAGGACCTCTCTTTTAATCCTGTACATTTATTGTATAACTAATGTGTATTTTGATGAGTTGTATTAATATTCAGGATTCAGTTCTTATTCAATTCTTTCATTATATAAAACACAAAATATGAAATGTAACTTCTGGGTAATTATTTAATGTCTATAATTAAGTCTTGTGAGTGGTGACCTTTTTATTATGTGCTTTCATCTTTTTGGATATTTGCAAGTTGCAACCGTTTCTTAATAGCTTACAACATTTTGTCTCAATTTAACACTAAATAATATAATATAATCCAAAATGCTGGCCTGTACATACAAATTATCTACATTTTAAATAACTATTGTGGTCCTTTTAATAGGCTACCACTTTATTAATGTATTAGAACACTTTGAACCAGTCCATAGTGAATGCATATGGCTGTACCTCTTGTGTATCGCCACAAGATAAAAATGAACATGAAGTGTTTGTCTGAGCTTAACGGATTTTATAAGAACAAATGTTTTGGAAGCAAGGGATACTTTGTGAGATTTCCAAAATACTTTTTATTCCCCTCCCGTATTGTTTCCACGACCATGTCTCTTTAGGAGCTCTGTAAATTAGCAATAATGAGCTGCAAAAAATACAGTTTATGAAAAAAAATCTGCATCAACACATATTTGATGAACAGCAAAGTGTGTTTAATTAATTATTTAACAAAGGCATGGACTTGGCTGGTGGTCTTTGTGTTTGGTTCACTCAGATTAAACTGAACTGAGGATATTTCTAAAAAAAACACATACAAATGTGCCATTTTGATAAATTAAGCTAAATTAAAATCTAATATGAAAGTAGTGCCTTAAAATCACTTGAAATACATATGTGCTTTTTTCATAGTGGATGATCTGATTTGTTTGTTAGATGATAATCTAAGTGACAGATGATAGATGAATATAAAAGATATGTTTACTAAAGAGAAGAAAGTAAATAGTAATAGATATTTAATAAATAAATAAGTAAATAAATAGTATTTAGCATTTCTGTTAATCTCAGATTTTCTCAAAATATTCTTATTCTGGGCGAGTTGGAGTGAATTAGGACACTGATTAAATTGAGCAGTCATGTTTCATTAGATAATAAGGCATTAAATAATGCAACAAAATGTGTTACATTTCTTTTCTTTTTTTTCCCCAAACCCTATTATGAAATGTGTAAGTTATATTATGGTGTAGGATTTTTTTTTACATTTTAGATGACACATGAAACCTGTTTTTTTGCTGTATACAGTATTTGCGTGAATAGATTCTCTGTTCCTCTGTCAGGCAGCACTGGAGAAAGCCTGGAGGTTTGGCGTGAGTTGGATCTCCAACGTGTGGAGCAAGATTTGAGACTTGTGCAATCCAAAGGCATCAGAAGTCTAGCAGTGCTACTACTGCATTCTTACACGTGTGTAAAAAGCATCATATTCATTTTCTGTATTTATAACATGACTCTTTGGTGTGTTCTTTGTTCTGGTTGAGGTTTTTTTATTTCAGCTATCTGGTATTCCTTAATAACAAACATCATGCATCGGAGCTGCTCACCTGGTTAATTGAAAGCTACTTTTAAGCTACTATGCTTACTTTATCACTTTAAATGCGTAGTGTATCATTTACAAACACAATTGGTGTCATCTTGCATCGTATTTGTCGATATTGTAGTAGTATCAGTAGTAGTAGTAGGAGTAGTATTTAGCTGTACAATTGTAAATAAAATCAGAAGATGCGCTCTTGAAATAAGAAATAATCATGGTCTGCCATCAGTTGAGCTTTTTAAGAGACTGTTGAACTGAAAGGGTACATGTGGCAGGGGGACATGCTCGAACAACTTGCAACAGTGGAGAGTGGGTTGGGAGACCAGCGGCTGGAAAGTAGGTCAATTTAAATGATGAGGAGCACTTGTTTTTTCTCAATGATTGGGCCAGAGAGAGGCTCTTAAGCGGAAGGGACGCCAGCCACGAACGAAGCGAGAGAGCTGAAACTTGCGTGTGTGTGCAGCCTGAGCCAAATAAAATAAATTATTCCACCTGCATCTCCAATCCTCAATGCCTTCTTCTTTTACCGGGCGTTGGCACCAGTGTTGTGAAATTTGGGTAATGTTGAAAGAAGAAGGCAGTTTCTGCTCTCTCTCTTCATCCATGGCTGGCGTCCTTTCCGCTTAGAGCATCAGTCCGACCCAATTACTGAGAAAAAAAACAGGTGTTACTGATCATTTTAATTTAGCAACTTTCTAGCCACCTGCTCTCCACCTTTGCAAGTTGTTTGACCATGCCCCCCTGCCACAGTCGCAAGGTGGCATGGACAACAGTATTCACAAACGAATGTACAAAAATCCCATGGATATATTTTATCAGACACAACTCAATTAACAAATGTACAGTTGAAATTTTTATTCTTTTTTGAATATTTCCCAAGTTATGTTTAACAGAGCACAGACAATTTTCACAGTATTCCCTATTATATTTTTTTCTTCTGAAAGAAGTCTTATTTCTTAGTTTGGCTGGAATTTAATAAAATATTTAATAATAATACTTAAAAACTGCAAAGATTAATATATAATAATAATAATTATTATTTAATAATAATTTTTAGATTGGCTACAGAAAAAACCACTGTGGTCAAATGACTGGCCTAATTAACCTAACTTGCATAGTTAACCTAATTAACCTAGAATAAGAAAAAAACAAAACACATGACTTTTTTATTTTTGGGGAGAGCAATCTTAAGTGGAAATTTTTAGAGTACTATTGCCATCTCTAATTTTCTATAAAGAATTTCCATGTTGTACTGTTTTGACAGGACACAACATTTTGTTAATGCTAAAATCATATGATGAACATGCTGTTAGTGTAGCAAAATATGTTATTGATTAAGTGTGATGAAGCAAGACCATGCAATATGTCACAGCATCACCGTATACATCACCTATTACTTTTACTATAATTATATAGTGTCATTCGTTCATTCATTTTCTTTTGTGTTATTCAAAATTCCACTGTTGGTGCCACTTTACATTATTTGCTTTTTAACTGCTTTGTTCTTTTTCTAAAAATATTTACAAAATAAGTCCACTTGTGTCAGTTTATTAATTTAAATAGTAGCTGTAAAAATAGTAGATTTGTCAAATAAGTAAAGAAAGTGAAAAAAATTCTGTCACGGAAATATTTAAAGCATATACTGATACATCATATTATTTTGATTTAAATTATATTTCTCATTCTTGATGGCATGTGTTTCAGATGGGCTGCTCATGAGAAAGCTGTGGGGTCTTTGGCCAAACGTCTTGGTTTTGCTCAAGTGTCTCTCTCTAGCGAGGTGATGCCCATGGTGCGAGCAGTGCCCCGTGGGTACACAGTTTGTGCCGATGCCTACCTCACACCAAAAATACATCTGTACCTGACTGAATTCACTGCCGGCTTTAAAGGAGGCTTGAAGGTATTTATGTGTGGTTTGTTTTATCAAGCATACAGTATATATCCTCCCCTTAAAGGGTTCACAAAAAAATTTAATTCCGTCAATAATTACTCCCACATTCTATTGGATTCAAGTCAGGTGCTTGGCTGGGCCATTCTACAGCTTGATTTTCTTTCTCTGAAAGCATTTCACAGTTTCCTTGGATGTGTTTTGGATCGTCTTGCTGAAATGTCCATCCTGGTTTCATCTTCATCATCCTGTAGATGTTGGACTGAAGCAGTGAATTTTGATTTACAATGACGGAGGGCAGATAGTTGCTGAATAACTACTGAAAGATTTCAGCTGCTGTCTGAGCTTTCACTGCCTTTCTACAGTACCCTTTCTTCATGTGTTCAAAACTTTTTCCCTGTGTCATTTCATTTTATTACACATAACTTAATTTGTACACTAACTGGGATTGTTTTCTTTGCGTATATGTATTTCTGTAGTTGTTAACAAAAGCCAGGGAAAATTTCAAGTCAGCTGCACCTTTAGAAATATGTTTTCTGAGAAAATGGTGAAGTACTCAATGCTTATTTTCCCCGCTGTGTCCTAATTTGTCTTCTGAAGATGAACAAAGGTCTCAGGGATAGACATGAGGGTGGTTATTAACAGAACTAATTAATAACAGAGATTTTGTTTTTGGGTGAACTAACTCTTTGATTTAATAATGCACAATTTTGGTTCCTCTCTTTCTATCAGGGTGTAGATGTGTTATTCATGCAGTCAGATGGTGGACTGACACCAATGGAACAGTTCTGTGGCTCTCGGGCAGTGCTCTCTGGTCCTGCTGGAGGAGTTGTGGGCTATGCCGTTACATGTTATAAATCTACAGAAAAGAAGCCTGTCATTGGTTTTGACATGGGAGGTGAGTAAATGCTCTACTAAAGGTTTAATGGTGTCACATGATGTTGCCAAAAAGAACAAAGGTTAAAGGTTTTTTTTTTTTAATTTATTTTCCACTTACTGTACATTATTTTTTGTAATAAGATGATTTTTACTGAGCTCATCATTCTGAGAAGTACTGTATTTAATGCTACACACAAACAGCATGCAGGACTTTAAAGACAAAGGGTTTAAATGAATACATATCCTTTGCATCCTTCAAATAGTGTTTAAAAGTTCTATGACTGACTTTTTTTGTAAAAAGCTAAAAAAAAATTCAATATGATACAGGTGCGAAATGAATAATCATATCACTTAAAAAATAAAATTTGTGCTTTTTTTTCCCACCTCTTTATGAATATTATGTATTAGAGTTTTGTAGTCATTAATTAAGTCATTAATTAGATAAATAATGTATTATCATAGAGGGACATCAATCCATCTTAGGTTTGACAAATTTATCAAGGCCAAATTTATCAAACCCAATTTAGGTTTGATAAAAAAAAAAAATTTTTTTTTTAGGAATTTTATGGAATATCTTGCCAACACAATCATTCAATGATTCATTTATTTTCTTTTCGGATTAGTCCCTTTATTAATCTGGGGTCGCCACAGCGGAATGAACCGGCAAATTATCCAGCATATGTTTTACTCAGTGGATGCCCTTGCAGCTGCAACCCATCACTGGGAAACATCCATACACACTCATTTACACACATACACTACGGACAATTTAGCTTACCCAGTTCACCTATACCACGTCTTTGGACTTGTGGGGAAAACTGCAGTACCTGGAAGAAACCTGTGATGCCTGCCAAAACAATCCTCAAATCATATTATTAGTGCATATTTGTTCATGTTGGTCATGTAGTAAAGAAGGTATTTTAGGTGAGAAAAATGAACAGTTGAGCAAATTGACTGTACCGTTGATTGGTTTGTTTGCAGGTACATCTACAGATGTGAGCCGATACGCTGGACAGTATGAGCACGTGTTTGAAGCAACAATTGCTGGCATTACTCTGCAGGCGCCGCAGCTCGACATCAACACAGTAGCAGCAGGAGGAGGCTCTCGTCTGTTTTTCCGGTACTTAACATATTATATATATTTATTATTACTTCTTGATTTGTGAGGGTCTGTGGTCTTGTATTTCTATAAACTATACATCAAGAGGGAAAATAAATACATATTGTAAAATTGACACTTGATTCTGTAAAATAATACAAAGAAATAAGAAAACTCACATAATTTACCCTTCATCAGAGTAAATAAATTCTCAAGCATTACAAATAAAAAAGAATTAAATTTGAGCAAATATGCGTGTTTTAGAGATACAGCTTATATTTGGAATGCACAATGTGAAAAATAAACAAAAATCAAAATGATAACCAATAATTAAGTCCTTCTTGTGGCCGATTCAGATATAGATACTGATAAACAGTAAGTTCTAGGCCTGTGCAATATGGACAAAATAATCATATTGCAATTTTTGGAATGAATATTGCGACATTTTATTTGCAATTTTGGCCATTGATTTTGCTTTTTTAAACAAGCTGCATACAATGATTCTAAATGTATTCAGTGCACAAGAAGTGCATAACAAAACGTTTTACAATAAAGTAACATAGTATTCAGTTTAATAAATAAAACTGTAGTAAAATTGTCTTTAAAACAGACAACATAAAATAAATTAAGTAACCTCAACTCTAGTTAAAAACACTATACATGGTAGTACTAACTGCTTGATAAACAAAACTGCAATAAATTGTCTTAAAAGATTAACTAACCACAATTCCAGCAATAACAATAAATAAAAACTAACGTAAATCAAAATCACTTATTCGGTTGTCCCACTCTACTTCGTCGTGCGCGGAGTGAGCTGATTGGTTAACTCCCACTCAGCTTTGCTGTAATTGCCCAGTGTGCTGTGTCAGCTCTGATTGGTTAACATATTAAAATCATGCGCACAAGAACGTATTCTGAATAAAAATCTAAATAAATTAATAGATAAAATTGCAGCCTTACGCGATTTAGAAATTGCATGTGCTTAAATTGAGATTTTGCCCTAGTAAGTTCATGTTCATATGTTCATACAATCTGCAGTATGTGCGCCCAGGAGAATAAAACATCTAAACTTAACTGACATTTATCAGCTCTGGCTAAGCTATAGTAAACATCAGTGCTCACTATTCAAAAAATATTTGAAAGAGTGTTGTACTGCTTTAATTTTGTATAATGATAAACTCACTCTAAGGCTATCCGAAATGAACTGGCTTGCAGTTCAGTGTGAAGCATTTGCTGCTGGAAATTATAACAATTTTATACTGCGTTTGTTCCTGTTAAATAAACTTACTGCTACTAATGAAAAATATATATTTTTAATATATATATATTTATATTATATGTATATAATAATGATAACAATATATAATAATTATAATATGTATATAATATAGTATTTCTTGGAAAAATACATTTATTCAATATCATGATATGTATATATATATGCATGAAAATGGAGAAGGTTAATTACAATTTTGTTAAAAAAAAGTTTAAAAATGATAAAATTAACAAACTTTTCAAATGCATAAATAACATTTACTGACATTTATCAATCTTAAATTTTTCTTTTTTAAAAAGTGTATTTTTGAAAATATAGTGCATTCTCAAAATTACATGTGGTATAGTTGTGATTTGGAAAAAAGTATATATTAACATAAATAATAATAATAAAAAAGTACAAATATTTTCATTCAATTTGTTATCTTAAAGTATTAGTGGGAGAATCTTATAGATCAACAGGATATCTAGATGTTATAAACTTTCTATTTTCATCCAAAACATTTACAAGATCCTGACTGTATTTTTTTGTGCAAAGCTCATGCTTTTTATTGTCTTTGGAACTTTTTTACAGTTTTTTTTTATGAGAAATTTTGTTTTTTTTTGGTTTATCAGATTTTATTTACTTATCGGAGCAGTACAATTCATGTCATTTTTACCTATATAGACCAATGATTTATCTGTCTGAAAATATTGTTCGTTTGTAGTATATCATTTGATGCTAGTAATCATTCCAGTGTGCTACTTCTTCTCAAACCATTACTACATCTGACAACTCACTTACATGTCACCCATGAAATGAAATGCTTCACTGCATGACAAAGTACTTGATTTTAACACTAAAATCAGTTATTCTTTATCTGTGTACAGTATGTGGCGTACAGAGTTAGGCAGGTTGTTACATTTATTTATTTATGGTACATTACATTTAAGTTCATATGCAAATAGTACCCATGTACTCTAACTATTGTTTTATCTTTTATTATCTTAGTATTTGCTTAGTACCAATCGACCAGTTCTGTTGCCTTTGAGAGAGTTTATGTGAAATTTATTTATAAACTAGGTTAGAGAGGATCACGTACTTATGATTGCGGCCAGTCCCACATTATTCAATTTATGATCTCATCCACCAATCAGACGATTCCTAAGTCACTATAAATACCCTAAGTTCCATATAACAGCCATCTTCATTTTGAAGAATCCCTCCTTCCACCCTTACTCCTCCTTTTCTAGATGGGTGGCACTATGGTCCAATGGTTAGCAATGTTGCCTCACAGCAAGAATGTCACTGGTTCTATCCCTTACCAAGCCAGCCAACATTTCTGTGTGGAGCTTACACGTTCTCCCCATGCTCACGTGGGTTTCCCCCGGGTTCTCGGTTTCTTCCCACCGTCCAAAAACATGCAACTTAAGTTAATTGGCCAGTCCAAATCTGCACCATAGACATGCACCTAGTAAGTAGTTATCTCTTAAGAGCAATCACTATCTGTTCATTACCTACTACAGCAGGGGAGTTCTCGAGATCTACCTAAGCTCAAACTCCCTTCTCGCCTTGCAAATGGGGGAAGCCCCGGGCTCTTATGTGAGGATCTTATGAGCTCAGGGCTCTCTCCCAGGACAGCATGACAAGCAATCTTTATAATCAATCATCAGCTAAGTTTGAACTCTTGAACATTCTAAAAAATCACTTACCACCATGACATATGTAACTGAATTAAGAAACTAAATTAAGAAAGTGAAATATTTCTTATATTGTTTGTCTGCATTTCAGGTCAGGGATGTTTGTTGTTGGGCCAGAGTCTGCTGGTGCTCATCCTGGGCCGGCATGCTATAGGAAAGGTAAGAGTCAGTTAAAGCAAACCTACTAAACATTTTCCCCAACTTTAAAATGCTTTAAAATGAACCTTGACTGAAGTCAATAGATTTATTTTGCATAATAAAGACATACATAATTGTATTCTGTGAATGTCCATTAAATTATCATTTCATGTAATTGGTGATTTGGATCCCAGCTGAGCCAGTTGGCATTCCTGTGTGGAGTTTGCATGTTCTTCCTGTGTTCGTGTGAATATCCTCCGGGTCCTCCGGTTTGCCCCACGACCAAATAAATGTGGTATAGGTGAATTGGATTAACTAAATTGACCAGAGTGTGTGTGTGTATGTGTGTGTGTGTGAATGCAAGAAGGTGAGAAATGGCAGAATGTTTACATAAATTTAAACACAACACAAAATTACAAAGCAAAACTGACAGACACTTTTCTGTCTACCACCGAACACAACTATAAACAAAACTAAAAAATAAATCAAAATTTCTCTCACTGTCGTCACTCCTTCTCAAATTCTCCCAATAAAAATGAGTATTTTGTGTGTGTGTGTGTGTATGTGTGTGTGCGTGTGTGTGTGCGTGTGTGTGTGTGTGTGTGTGTGTGTGTGTGTCTGTGTGTGTGTGTGTGTGTGTGTGTGTGCGTGCGCGTGTGTGTGTGTGTGTGTGTTCACTAGTTCAATGATGTAAAGTGGTTAGGAATGTAGAGAATCATCAGTCAGATTGGAATCCATTAGATGCTTTTTTTTTAAAATCATGGTCAAATAGACAGCTCTCAAACTCTAACAAACACAGAATATGTAAGCACAATGTCAGAAAACAGGCTGTGAGTCGTAGCTGGGAGCAAGCAAACAATGTCCATTAACAGAGCTAATAGTCCAATAGGCATGCTGCAGAGAATCATAAACAGTGGGAAGGCAGAGTCACAACAAAGGCAGTACTGGGGAAAGCACTCAGAACTGTGAACTAGGGCAGCCTCAGTATTGCAATGTGCGCCTCCACAAGAGTCACATTGTAGGATATGCAATGTCAAGTCAGGTTTATAGGTGACCAGACACCACAGTTCAAAACAATTGAGACTTGTGCAGTTACTGCAGTGTTTACCCTTAAAGGAGTGAAAGTTTATCATTTGCATGTGTTTTAAGACCTGTGACTGTGTAATAGTTTCTCCAGCTAGAATAGTTTAAATCAGGGGTGTCCAAACTACGGCCTTTTTATAAATATTAATAGATTCTGGCCCGCTGTACAAAAATAAACGTAATTCAATAAATAACCACCGGGTGTCGCTATCACGTGCCTTCAATTAGGCAGTTATGCCTCATTCATTCATTTTCTTTTCGGCTTAGTCCCTTTATTAATCCGGGGTCGCCACAGCGGAATGAACCGCCAACTTATCCGGCATTTGTTTTACGCAGCGGATGCCCTTCCAGCCACAACCCATCTCTGGGAAACACATCCATACATTCTCATTCAAACACATACACTATGGACAATTTAGCTTACCCAATTCACCTGTACCGCATGTCTTTGGACTGTGGGGGAAACCGGAGCACCCAGAGGAAACCCACGCAACCACGGGGAGAACATGCAAACTCCACACAGAAATGCCAACTGGCCCAGCCGGGGATCGAACCAGCGACCTTCTTGCTGTGAGACGAACGTGCTAACCACTATATATATATAAAAACTGTGTAATAGTTTCTCCAGCTAGAATAGTCTAAATGAAACAGTAACTCTATAGTACATATTTATTCTGTTTCTCTACAGGTGGCCCTTTGACTGTCACTGATGCTAATCTAGCCCTTGGCCGCCTGCTGCCTTCTTTCTTTCCAAAAATATTTGGTCCTGGAGAAAATGAGCCTTTGTCAACCGAAGAAACCATGAAGCATTTCTGCAAACTCAAACAAGAAATTAACCACTTCCTTTCTAACCAATCGTCTAATAGTGCCTCAGGAGCGCAACTGTCAGAAATGAGTATAGAGGACATTGCCATGGGTTTCATCAATGTGGCTAATGAGGCCATGTGCAGGCCAATCAGAGCACTCACACAGGTACAACACACTTCTATTGCTTGTGGTCTTTGTATTTTAATAGTATGACACAATGGACCCATTGGACCCAGTCTGCTAAACAGCAGTAAAACATTCCAATTACTGAAGACTGAAATACCAGAGATTCTATATAAAAATATTCATATTAAATCCTAGTAACAGAATTACTAGAATTGTAATTGTAAATAAGAGAATTGACACAAACTGCACATTATGCTGGGTGGTGAGTGGTAATTTTTAGGGTACTTTTTTTCATTTGCTGAAAAAGTTGTGATCATGATAAGTTTTGCTTCATCAGAAACAAATCGTAACGAAAGGACATTTGTTCGACTTTATAATCTTTGATCAAAATGGTATACATTTTCACTTTTAACTGCCACTATCTAACCCATTCTAGTTTTACAGGTCTAGAATTTGAATATTTGTTTTGAACACAAACTTTCTCTTAACAGGCTAAAGGCCATGATACATCTGAACATGTGCTGGCATGTTTTGGAGGAGCTGGAGGTCAACATGCTTGTGCCATCGCAAGAGCATTAGGCATGAAGATGGTTTTCATACACAAGTATGTCTATGAAACAAGTATGTTTCATACACAAGTATGTGTTTTTATAATAGTAAAAAATTCATAGCAAGGAATATAATAATATAATAATAGTTGTGAATACCTATTGTTATTAAACTCGGTATTTATATATGCATGGTGTCTGCATGATGTTGCCTGCCATGTTTTGATTGTAAAATTTGGAAAATTGATACTAATTTTAAGAGTTCCCACTGGTAATGAAATTTCTGAAATATCATGAAATTTAAAAATGATTTTTTATTTTAGTTTTGGGTTTCCATTTATCAAAATGTCATTTTTCTTATGTGTTTTTTTAATCCAAATTTTTTTTTACACCTGCTGTTTTGGTTAGGCTATTTTTTCAGCCCCATCATCAACTGGTAATCTCTTATCAAATGCAGCCACCAGACTGAAATAGTCTGGCCAGGATAAAATAGAAGTTTTGGCTTCAAAATTACAACTTCAAAGACTAGGTAGTTAAAAAGTAGATGACAGAAAAACTAAATGTAATGTTTGTGAAAATACTATTGAGCCATCAGTTATGGGAAAGCATACAAGCCACACAGACACTAAATACATCAGATTTGTGAAAAAAGGTTTTGGTCTTAGTGGCTATTAAATTTATTCAAAATGACTTTTAAGAGCTGGAACTATTTTAAAATGATGCAAAGCACAACAGTGCCTTATTTTTCCATTCATTTTATATGTCAGGAAAATTCTGCTTTTTAGTCTGGGAAATTCAAGTAATTTTATATTTGGCATTGAGTGGAAACCCTGTTTTTATGTCAGAAACATTTAGAGCTACAATGTCAAGCTACATTTCTTATTCAGTAGTTGTGGATAGATTTGAATCTTTTTCTCTCTGTTTTGCTTTTTGAAAAAGGTTTTTGAGTCCTTTTTGAGTACACATAATGTGTACAGTCACATCAGATAAGAAACACAAACATTTTCATGAGGGAAACCTGATTTTAATGTGACGTTGATGTGGTTTTTCTGCAAGGGACCCTCATAAAAATATTAATTTGTTAAGTAGTTTAGATGGTTGATGGTACCTATGCATCTTGTCGTACACATGAATATTCCCTTTTTTAATGGAGATTCTATAATTTAAGAAATGTAAGAGTTGCTTAACATGCAGGTATTTGTATAATGCTTTAGTCAGCAGAGATTGTTTTAAAACAGCTTCACATTATTTAAAAGGGAAAGTAACAACAAAAGCTTTTGAAGAAACTAGGGGGCGCCAGATAACTGGGATTAAAATTTTAAGCTAATTGATGATTTAATGTAACAATGCATTTAAGGCAAGACAATGGAAGGCAAGTTTATTTTTAAAGAATAAAAAAGATTAAAAACAGATTCAAATGTGTTAAATTTGTAAGAAATATATTTTAAAAAAAAATTTAAATTATAATTTAATAATATTTTTTATAATAAATTATAATAATTTATCCAATTCACCTATATCATATGACCATGCGGAGAACATGTAAACTACACAGAAATGTCAACTGGACGAACCGGTACTCGTACCAGCGACCTTCTTGTTGTGAGGTGACAGTGCTAACCACTGAGCCACTATGCCACCGCAGCTCTTGATTTGATTGTGGCTAATGTTAGAGTACATCTGATCATTTCTGGAAGCTGATTCCAGCAGCAGGGGCATAGCAGCTGAAAGCAGATTCACCCTGCTTTGACTGAACTCTTAAAAAAATCTAATTTACTTGATCCTAATTATCTGTTCTCTGCATGGTAACATGGGTTTCCTCCATGTGCTTCAGTTTCCCCTGCAGTCCAAAGACATGGTATAGGTGAATTGGGTAAATTATTAATAATTATTATTATTAATTATCTGTTTTTAATTTAGTGAGCATATCTGTAATGTATTGAGGCCATTTAGTGATTTATAGCATGTTCTTTTGTCCACTTTTAGGTGTATATTATTTTATATTGTATGTACTCTTTCTTTTTCTCCTGATAGGTACAGCGGAGTGCTATCAGCATATGGTTTGGCCCTGGCTGATGTGGTTGAAGAGGTTCAGGAACCATGTTCTCTACAGTATGAAGCAGGCTCATTCTCTGAGCTGGACCATAGAATAGAGCAACTGTCTCAACGCTGTGACGAAATACTGCGCAAACGTGGCTTTAGCAGGTCATGTGTAAAGTTTCTCGTTTTGATCTGGTTCATTATTAACTTAAAGAGCCCCTATTTTGCATTAAAAAAGGTCAGATTTTGGTTTTGCGGTTTTCCAACAACATGCTGATATGCGTGCAAGGTCAAAAAACACTTTCATTGTCTTGTAATATGTCTTTATTTGTACCTAATTATCCCAGCAACTCCCATATGAATTGTTCAGCGATTCATTTGTTCCCAAACCCCTCATTTGCTCAAAGCTATTCTGCGCTGATTGGACTGATGACCCAGTCTGTTGTGATTGGTCGACTGTATTCAGCACGAGACCGAGATAAATGAAGAAGGAAGAAGCACGCGTCACTTACAGTATGTGATCAGCCCCATAAAGATTTAACCTGAGAGATACAGTACAAGCACTGATCTATAATAGATACGTGATTACAAGCCATGCGGGGCGATTACAAATTATAACAAACAATTAAACACATATTTGCAAACTACATAAAACGAGGCAACAATTTTAATTACATGTACATGTTATGATCCGGAGGAAGATCCATTGTCCATTTGAACTGTTAAAGTTCCTGAAAAAGAGCCGCAAAGTCTGACAAAGTCCCAATAGCTCCTTCAATAGCAAACGGCTGGCGAATCCCACGTGGCAGCGTAGGTTATTGTATCAATCATAAGAAAAATGACAGGAACAAACACAGCAGTAGGTTGGCTATACTGTGGTATTGTTGTGAAAATTAACTTTAACCCTTTATTCGCCACAGCCAAATCTCTATCTGTCAGTGATCGACATCTTCGCATCATGATCAGTCCCGTGATCCACTAATGCGCGTTCACATTTTACCAGAACTGGAACTACATATTTGGTTATGTACTGTGTCGACGTTGATGCAATCAAACAAAAGATTTGAACCCTACTCGATTCATTTATTCGACTCACAGTGCACTTTCAGATTTAAACCTCAGCTGTTTGTTTTCATTCATTTAGTGCTGTGTTACACACTGCATAGAAGCTCATTTTCAAAAACCCATAATAGGGGCTTTTTAAACAAATACAAATGAAAATGCAATAACATTATTGTAGTAATAACATTATAATAACATATGATTGTGTCTGTGCAGTTCTCAGATTAGTATAGAAGTGTTCCTGCACCTGCGCTATGAAGGCACAGATTGTGCGCTCATGATCACAGCTACAGGTCACCCCAGTAATGCCAGCTCCTGCCGCACGGGAGACTTCCGCACTGCATTCACTAAACGGTACTGTAGTTTCCACTGTGCACAGTCCAAAATGACTACTTGTATGCTTATCTGACTATTACTCTTTCTTTTTCTACATCAGATATCTAAAAGAGTTCGGCTTCACTATCACTGATAGGCCTATCATGGTGGATGATATCCGTGTACGTGGTTCTGGGAAGTCTGGAATTAGGTCAAAAGTGCAGGCCAAAGAAGGACAGAAATCTCCAAATCCTATTAAGGTATGCAAGGCATGTACAGTATGTGTACGAATAAAAAAAGAAAAACATTTTAAAACTCTAAACACTGCAAAACTGCACTCTGCATCGCTGAAAGTAATAACAAATCAGGCATTGCTTTAAAACACAGCAAGCTCTTTAAACATGTTCAGAAGTCTTAAAGGTTAGGTAAACTTCTTAAATAGTGAATATAAACTACAATTAATAAATATTTATGTTCTTATTTGCTGTAATATAAAAATAAAATTCATGGTAGTGTTTCTCTGTCAAATGTAATATAAACTGAATGGTTGCACTAGTATTGAAAGAGAAAGATCCCTCAGCAAGCTGTATATTATACACGTATATTATAAATAATCATGCTACATAGCAATGTATGTGACTTGTATGTGTCATGTTTTATGTAGAAGTTTGTGTTAGTAGTACATGGGTGCTTCATTGGGTGTTTAAACAATTGCATTCTGTGCTACCGACTGATGAGCAATTTCTTTAAAACAAACTGTGGGAAAGTGCTTATCAATTTGTAGAAACAAATCTGACTCCACATCACAAGTATTTTAACAACAACTTGAGACAAATATAATCTAATTCAACAGAAGAAAGTATGTGTGGCTTCCTTCTGTTGAAGAATGATTTTAAACAACCTTCTAAGTCATAACTAGGTCTACACGGAATCTACGCGCACAGAAATCTGCAGATTTTTAACCCATCATTGAGTCTTTATTTACTTGTGTAAATGTGTGTAAATTTATATTTATTCTGTTTTTAAATTATTTTCAATAATATTATTGACTAACATGCTAATCAATATGCCACCATGGCGCCCTATGAAAATGTTTATATGATTTAATTACCGTACAGTTTGCAAATGACTATTTTCTGTCTTTTAGTAGATATACAGTATGTAAGACTTGCTTTGTTTACCAAAAAAGTGGATCTAATTGTATTTGCATTGTAAACGTTAAATAAAAATTAAAAAGGTATTATTTTCTAATTTAATATATTAATTTAATATATTAAGGTTTTAGTTACAATGGTCCCAAAGATCATTCCACATAAATCCACAGATTTTTTTAAATGAAATTCTGTGCAGAAATAGCAAAAATGTCCGCAGATTCTGTCTGGCCCTAGTTATAACTTTGGACCATACTTAAGAAGTTTACACACTTAGTAAACCCTGTTTTTGCTTATAATATATTGCCAATTTTAATTCTATGTCATATTCATCGAGAAAACTTGTCAAAATGCCCTAATGTGATTATTAAAACCAAGGCATCATGTTGAAATGTTGCTTATTAACTTCTTTTTTTCGTACTTTTTTTGGTATCAGATGACACAGTGTTACTTTGAGGATCGCTATCTGGACACCCGTGTGTATCTGTGGGAGGATCTTTCCTGTGATCAAAAGATTCAGGGACCAGCCATCATTATTGATAAAAACAGGTTTGTTATTTTCTGAAATATTTCAGTTCTACATTATACATCGCCACTTGATTTGTTTTGTTTTTTTCAAATTGCTGCTTATTTTGAGAGTCAGACTAGATCAAACCTGTTTAAGTTCATTGGGTGTGTCATCATGATCTCAGGATTTGAATGTTTGGGAGTGAGGTTGAAGGAGTGTTCAGGGCTGAGGCATAGATGTAGAGACCAGAGGTGCAAAAGTCCATTGGGCAGTCAAAGTGACGTCTGGTCAAGGCAGATCAAGAAGTGATTTGGCATGGGACGATAACCAGTTTCGAGGTTTACCGCGGTTTTGAAAAGTCAAGGTTTTAACACCACTAAAATGTTCTGTTATACCCTTCCCAAGATAAATGTAAGGTTTTTTAAATGTATTTTGAAAATGTAAATCTGTGTTTTTGAAGCTGATTAAGAGAGTTGAAGTCAATGATTTATTTGAAATATTTAGCCTGACATGTTTACTGAAAAATAAAATACTCTAAATGTTTCTTAAAATAAAACAAATTGTGTTCGATAGGGAAAAACGTTTTTTTCTTTGTTTTACCCAGACATTTAAAAATAACTTATTTTAGAGCAGTAATCATAATACTGTGAAACTGTAGTATGTTTATCCAGGGTTATACCATCAGAAACTTATACTGGCCCATGCCTCACTCAATGAAATGATGTTTGCTTTTTGTTTAAATTACTTATATTCACCTTATTCTCTGTTTATTATTTCTAGTAATTTCTCTCATAGGCAACTGAGTCGAAAGTTCTAAAACGAGTGCACTTCCACATTGAAAAATAAGGACAATAAAATGATATGTTTTTTGGGGACAACTTAATTTTTTATGTTCAATCTACCTAAATTCGTAAGAACTAATAAGTTAACTTAATTCGTTCATGTTGTTTCAATACAAATCAATTGTGTGGAACCAAGCAGTGCTTTTTACAGTGCTAGAAGAGATGGACTGGTTAGGGCCTAGTTAGGCCCATAGTGTCCATTAGGTCAGACCGGACTGGGAAAGAAAGGAGGAATTTGATGGTTGTCACAAGGGTGTGTTCAGGCAACAAATCCTCACCCACCTGTTCCAAAGTTGACATGGTGACAGACTTGGGCTCTGTCTCTGGGAGTATAGTAGAAGTGATTATGTGTTTCTGTGTTTTTTTCTTCATTCCCTTTTAGCATCTCTACAAATGAGTGTCAATGTTTTTAGGAAAGAAAAACTGTCATGTTGTGAAATTGTTAAATATGCAGATGAGACTAACAAGCCCAATGGCTGATAATAGCCACACAGTTTTTTTTAAAGAACTCAAAAAATCTTACTACTCAGATATTCTCTTATTTTATTAGAATGTGACATTTTAAGACTACAAGACATGATTTTTTACAAAGTTAAGTTCAAGTTTACAAAGGGTGTTTAGAAATGTTATAAGCATCTTGAACCACCATATGATTTTTTTTTTACTTATAATCTTTACTCATTTATGTTTGGTGTTTTTCAGCACTATTCTTGTCGAGCCAACGTGTGTGGCTCATCTGACAGAGGATGGTGATGTGTGTATTGCTGTTGGCATGGGAACGCAGTGTGTGTTAGGAACTGAACTCAACACCATCCAGTTGTCCATTTTCTCCCATCGGTTCATGAGCATCGCAGGTTTGATGGAACAGGCAAAAAGAGAGCGTTAGTGTGAAATTATCTGTAAGTACATGATCAAATCTTTCTTTTTTTTTTGTTAAACACAGAGCAGATGGGCCGTGTGCTACAGAGAACCGCCATCTCCACAAATATAAAGGAGCGTTTGGATTTCTCCTGTGCTGTGTTTGGTCCTGACGGAGGTTTGGTCTCTAATGCCCCTCACATTCCTGTTCATCTAGGGGCAATGCAGGAGACTGTACAGTTTCAGGTACACAAATATACAATAAAAATATTTGTAAAATTCTGGATTGTGTTTTGTGTGCTAAAAGCATCGGCATGTGATAAAGGAATATGTTTTTGTTCTAACTGACAGCAACTGAATTTTATATTTTAGAAGTGGCTTATATTTCTTGCAGCTGAACAACAGGATAAACTGTCAATGATCACCTCAGGTTCACCTCATGTGCTTTATTCAGTGCTAAATGCCAGTAATGTGAGTTTGAATGCCATTTTACATGACATTTCTTGTCATACTGAAAGCAGCAGATAGTTTACCTCAGATCTTGAAAATAAAATAAAATAAACTGTTTGAAATTGAACTTTAGAGCTGTGACTCAGTGCAAACCAACAAATATCAGTGATTTAGCATATACATTTAATAATGTTAAAAAGGTTTAATATGTATTATAAGATTATAAACCTTATCGTTTGTTGGAGTGCAGTGGGTGAACTATTCTGTGCTTCTGAATGGCTGTATTAAAATTTATGTCATGTTTTATTTAGTGCAAACAACCAGAATTGCTTATCACTGCAAATCTTGTCACGTAGCGTGTTTTTAGCACACGGTGTTAAAATGTAACCTCCTCACCTAATGTTTACTTTCAAAATATGTATGTTATTTGCTAATTAATAACCACCTCATGTGGAGCTCTGAGTCTCATTTCAGAGTCTGCTACTGTCCACCGGAGATCACATTTCACTCATGGATGCGTACTTGACTTCCTGACTGAATGAATCAAATATGCTGTTTTCCATCAAGGCAACCCAGGGTGCTGAAATATAATTGGCTAAACTGGCATATAGGGATGTTGAAGGGACTAAAACAAAGACAGATGTTCCAGCACAGAATGCAAATTTTCAAAGCAGAATATCTGACTTTAACACTGTTTTTCAGATAAACAAGTATGTTCACTGAGCATGTTTCTTAAATATCTGTAAACATATTATGGTATTTTTATGCTTTAGAAGAGTCAAAAACTTACATACAACACCTTTAATTTTAAATAGCTGAATCAGTATGAGGCAGTCAGTAATCAGTGTTGTAGTCAGGCACTGGTTCTTCACTGATTATGATTATGATAGTTTCATTTATATTTATTTATTTAGCAGATGGTTTTATACTCAGCGATTTACAGATAAGGATAAAAGAAGCACTTCAAATCACCAGAATGCAGCAATATATGTAGAGATGTCATAAATAATGTTTAAATGTCATGACAAGTTTAAGTAATTTTGTCTTTTTTTATGCATATACACATACATACACAGAGGAAAGAGTTTCCGACGGTGGTTTGTCAAGCTCACTCAACTGCATGAAGCACACTCAGAATTGCACAGTGTTTACCCAGATATGTGGAGCGTACATTAGAAAGTGTCTGGTGCATATAGAGAGGAAAAGAGTGTGGATCACTAGTTTGACACTGTATAATGTTCTGAAAACATGGAGCAGTTATTTATAATATTTGAAGATACTAATATCATTTTGCTGTTCCAAATGTAAATACTGTGAGTAATACTGAGTAAATACTGAGTGAGTATAATAACTAAACAATGTTTTTTTTTTACCCCAAAGCACTAAGGTAAGCCTATCTATCCATTCATATATCTGATCATATAAATAAACAGGAAAGTATCTTTAGCTACTCAGGCAAGTGTGGGGTGTGAAACTAGCATGAAACTGTCAATAAGTGAAATATATTGACCATGGAGCATTTAAACTGACAAATAATTGGTTTCAAATACAAAGAAACACTATATAAAAAATATACTAAATAAAAAAAGAAAAAGCCTTTCTTCTTCAACAAGAAAGGTAGTCATTTAACTCTCTAATACTAGGCAAGTTCATTATATTGCATTAGCTGTAATAAAATGGTAATTTTGTTGTAGTGTGCACCTGAATTTCACTTCAAGGATGAACTTGATAAACTGTAAACCTAATAAGTCACCAAAATAACAAAGTATCTGGCTCTCTAAATTGCCAACTTCTAATCAATTTTATCTTACGTGGTTATCTCTTGTGAAAATTTGTACAATTAATAATATTAAAAAAGTGTTTCCAGTAACTGAGCAAAAGGTAGATTTAGCACACGGTCATCTACCCAGAGGCAAAGCACGTCATGAAATAATTTGTTTCTATAAGATGATTGATGTGTTATTTATTAACCACTGGGCCAAATTTTACCTGGGGCCTGTGCAATGAAGCTGTATTACCTGACAACCCAATTGCGTTTTAGTTTAGCTTCCACCCATCACATGACACAATAAAGCAGGGTTGTCATACTCCGGGATGGCCTCAGCCCCGCAGAGCTTAGTTCCAGCTCTGCTTCAATGCTCCAATCTGTAGGTATCAAGCCTGAAGCACTCAATTAGTTTGATCAGGTGTGTTTAATAAGTGTTGGAACTAAACTGTGCAGAGCTGTGGCCCTCCAGGAACAGTTTGACACCTGTGCAATAAAGACACTATCCCAGTTTTTCTTGCTTATTAAATGATTAAAAAAAATTTGCTCAATACTTTATTTTTTTGTTTGCAAAACTTTATTTTATGTTGCAAGTATATATGGCTCTAGATTGACTCCATATTAGTCACTTTTATTAATCTGGGGTCGCCACAGCGGAATGAACTGGCCCATTTTTATAAGTAAAATTATAAATATAGAGATAGCTTCAATATAAATGTCAGGACCCTGCCTTGTTCATCATATCTGTGTCGTCTGTGTTCAGTGCTCTGTGTTTGTCCTTTGTCTGAGCACATGGCTCAGTTTTTGTTTGTGTTTGCCGTGTGCTCCTCCTGTTCTCCCTTGTTGTTTCCCTGTACCACATCCCTTTGTTTAGCCCTCATCTAGTCCCCATTTGTGTAAGTGTCATCACCTGATCCTTGTGTACTTTCCTTCCTTCATATTGTGCTCTCTTCCCTCATGTGTTTGCTGGTTTGTTTTGTGCTTTGTAACTTGTGCTTGGTATTTGTTCTTTCATGTGTTGTCCCTAAGCTTCAAGAATTTCTTCACCCTCTCGAGTTTATCTTTAATTAGTACTTCCTTGTCTTAGTTATTATATTGCTTTTCTGGGGGTTTTTTCTTCATTTTAGTAGCTTATAGTTACGTTTGATTCTTCTTTTGTCTTGTTTTATTTTCTCCAGCCTTTTCTAGTTACTTTTGTCTTTTGATTTCTATTTAAATTTTTTAACAGTTGGATTCCATATACTTTTGTATTTTTTTGTGTGTATTGTTTACTTTTATGTTTTTTATATACTTTAGCTTTACTTCTCCGCTGTTTATCTTTCTGTCTTGTGTGTTTGTATTGTATTTTGTGTTCCCCGGCCCTGTCCTGCCCTGCCCTCTGTGAGTCCCAGTTTGCTGGTATCCTTTGCCTTACTGCTAGACTGGACAGAATGGGGCATCTTCTCTGCTCTGTTCTGAGCACTGCTCTGCTTCCTTTAAGGCCCCCACCTTCTGCCTGTATCAACCACTTCTTTATCAGTCTCTCAGCCTGTGTTACACAGCCTTCCAGTGCTTTCTTGCACTACCCAGCTGTTTGTTTTATCCATGTCTGTCAATAACAGCCCTACTCTTGGTCTTCTATCCAGAACACTGACAATAAATAAGCTTGTATTTTTTATTGTAGGTAAAACTACATATGAGCTTAGTTTTTAGAGTCACTGGTATATAGACATTTATTAACTAAACAAATTAACTCCAAAACTTAAATTGCATTGATTAAGCAAATTTGGAAGCAGCTCTTTTCATCTTGTTTTTAAATTCTCTATATTTTTTAACCATTTAATCTTTGCCTATGAGTTTTGCTTAATCTCATGAAAAGTCAACCAGTATTTATGTTTCAAGGCATGCGAGTGGCTGCTGATATTATGCCTTCATGTGCACATGAACTCAGTATCAAAGCTAGACTTAACATAGAACGTTTATCATGTTACCAGCAAAGCCTAATTACACTGGTTTGGTTATAAACTTTAAACTAATCTTATAATCCGTAGTTTGTTCAGGAACCAGTGCACCAGTGCTAAACTAATCAAGACTTGTCACTGAATACTGGTTTTCTGATGATTTTAAAGTGCTTTTAGTATCCACATTTCTTTGGTCAGACGTTTCTGATTAAATGTGAAATCAATAAATGTAAATGTAAAAAGAAAAGACGCGACCTGGTGTACTTCTAATGCGCACAGTAATGTTTTTTGTAACTTTGAGAATAAAATCTGTTTATTTTAGATTAAGGCAGCAGGAGGCAGCTTAAAGGAGGGAGATGTGATCCTCAGTAATCATCCATGTGCGGGTGGCAGTCATCTACCAGACCTCACTGTCATCACTCCTGTAGGTCACTCATTTTCATTTTAAATGATCCACAGATATTAAAAGAATATTCAGTGTCATCTGTCTTATTGATGCATTTGGATGTTTTACTCTAGATTACATTACATTAATACAATCTTTGAAGATAGCAAACTATAATAAATGCAATTTCAAATTAATTTAGCTGTCAATCTGTTTTCTATTCTACTGTATTTTGAAATGTAGTTTGTTATGCATCGTCAAAGCATAAAATATAATAAATTTTCATGATCCTTCAGTAATCATTCAAATATTCTGATTTGGTGTGAACATTTATTTTCTGTGTTTGTGCTGCTTTATATTTTTGTGAAAACTGTTATGTAGTAATTATTCAAATGTTTGAGGTGAAAAAAAATCATGAAAATTCAATTTAATTGATCAAAAGTGATTTAGGCATTTATAATGTTATTCATTCATTCATTCATTCGTCTTCCTTTGGCTTAGTACCTTATTTATCAGAGGTCACCTCAGCCTATTTATAATGTAATTGCATGTGTAAGAGATTTATATTTAAGAAAATAAACAATGTTTTTTTTTTATCACAGTAATACTCAATGGTTTGTAAATACATTACATTTTACATTAGCAGCATGGTGGCTTAGTGGTTAGCACTGTCACTTCACAGCAAGAAGGTTGCTGGTTCGAGTCCCAGCTGGGTCACTTGGCATTTCTGTGTGAAGTTTGCATGTTCTCTCCGTGTTGGCATGGGTTTCCTCCGGGAGCTCCGATTTCTCCACAGTCCAAAGACATGAGGTGTAAGTAAATTGAATAAACAAAAATTGTCTGTAGTGTGTGTGTGTGTGTGTGTGTAAGAATGAGTGTGCATGGGTGTTTTCCAATACTGGGTTGCAGCTGCAAGGGTATCCACTGCGTAAAACATATGTCTGAAAAGTTAGTGGTTTATTCTGCTGTGGCGACCTCTGAAATAGAGATTAAGCCGAGGAAAATAAATGAGTGAATGACAGCCACATTAAGCATCAAAAAGAGTTTTCAGTGTTGATGAATAACAACCACAGTAACTGATAAAAATGAAAGCACCAAATTGACATATTACGTTCATTCATTTTCTTTTCGGCTTTTTATTAGTCAGGGGTCACCTCAGCAGAATGAACTGCACTTATCCAGAATATGTTTTACACAACAGATGCCCTTCCAGCTGCAACCCATCACTGGTGAAACACCCATACACTGTTATTAACACACATGCACTACGGACAATTTAGCTTACCCAATTCACATATACCACATGTCTTTTGGACTGTGGTGAAAACCGGAGCACCCAGAAAAAACCAGTGCGAACACGGGTAGAACATGCAAACTCCACACAGAAATGCCAACTGACCCAGTCAAGGCTCGAACCAGTGACCTTCTTGTTGTGAGGTGACAGTGCTACCCATTGCGCCACCGCGCTGCCTTACATATTACAATTATTACAAAAGTGATTGTGTGACTCCGAAGACTGAAATAATTGATGCTGAAAATTCAGCTTTTCATTATAAGAATGTTTACATTTGAACAACTAGATCAGGGGTGCTCAACCTTGTTCCTGGAGAGCCACCCAGATTTCAGTTGCAACCCTGATCAAACACACCTGAACCAATTAATTAGGACCTGAACAGCACTTGATAATTACAGGCAGGTGTGTTTGATATGGGTTGCAACTGAAATCTGCAGGAGGGTGGCTCTCAAGGAACAGGGTTGAGCACCCCTGAACTAGATCAAACTTATTCTGTGATAATATTGAGATTTTTTTACTATACAATTTTTTAAATTGTAGTAATGCATTTTTACTGTATATTTATTAAATAAACACATTTGATGAGCAGAAGAGACTTCATTCAAAAACTTAAATAACTTGTTTCCGCTAGTGTCCAGCAGATGCCAATGAAAAAAATATGTAATACACTTTATTTGATTTAATCAAAACACTTTGTGAAATTATATAATGGCTGTGAACAGACTACATAATAATACTTATGCCTTGTGCAGGTGTTTTGTGATGGCGTTAGTGCTCCTGTCTTCTTTGTGGCCAGTAGGGGGCATCATGCTGATATAGGGGGCATCACTCCAGGCTCCATGCCCCCTCACTCCACCTGTTTACAGCAAGAGGGTGCTGTCTTCACATCCTTCAAACTGGTCACTGGCGGAATCTTTCAGGAAAAGGGTTAGAAAGAACTGACTCTGAATAGCTACAATATTATATCAGGGTAATTATGTTTATTAATTATGTGTATGCTTATGTCCATCAGCTGTAACAGAAGCCCTCATGGCACCTGCACAATACCCAGGATGCTCTGGGACACGGAATCTCCGTGACAACCTGTCAGACCTACGAGCACAAGTAGCAGCCAATCAGAGAGGCTGTCAGCTGGTGGGGGAGTTGATTACCAGCTATGGCCTAGATGTTGTTCAGGCATATATGGGACATATTCAGGTGTGTGTAGTGTATTTGCGTGATGTATCACGGGCTTAGTTTACCCAAAAATGAAAATTCTATTATTTATTACTCACCCTCATGTTTCCAAAGCCCTGAGAGTTTTGTTCAGCTTCAGAACACAAATTAAGATGTTTTAGATGAAATCCAAGAGCTCTCTGACCATGGTCACCAGAGCAAAGTTCAGCAAGCCACGTTTTTGCCTGTAGTAAACATGCACATTGATCTGATGCAGGAGATTAAGTTTTTTTGTGCACATATGAAGCATTGTATGATTACAGTTTGACTGCTGAAGTCATATGAAATGTTTTGTCAGTGTTTTTGGTTCATTTACTGGATTTTGAATAGATTTACAATTTACAAATATTGAATATTTCGACTTGATGTTTATGCCATGGTTTGCTTTGCCATCCTAAAATGTCCTTTGTATATCTAGAGTAATGCAGAGCTTGCAGTTCGAGACATGCTGAAAGATTTTGCTCATCGACGGCAAGAACAAACAGGCTCCCTTGAGGTTGAAGCAGAAGATCAAATGGATGATGGGACACTGATCAGACTGAAGGTCCAGATTAATAAAGAACAAGTAAGAAGTCTACTCTTACTTCAATTCGGGATTAGAATTTTACATTTGATCATTTTACTCTGTCAAGTGGTGTCAAGTTGTAATTAATATTGTGATATTTTCCACCAATGTAATGCTTTTAGGCACATTGAAATGATCTGCTGAAGTTCCAACAGCTGAGTTTTTGTGTCATACATCTTTTTTTGAGTGTTTTAGAAACTTTGCTACTGGGATATCACAGTTGTTGTACAACCAAGTTTTGTAGAAGAGCATCTCTGAACAAACAACACATCAAACTTAAACCAGATGGGTTACAGCAGCAGAAAAACACACCAGGTCCTAGAACAGGAAACTGAGGCTACAGTTTGTAGTTTGTCAAAATGTAATAATACACTGGAAAAAGTTTCCTGATAAGTTTTGTTTTATGCTGTGATAATTAAATAGTAAATAGTCAAATATATTGGCTAATTTGAGGCCATATTAATTTCAAGAGTTCACACTTACCTGATGATTGATTATAAAGCTTGTTTGGCATGCTGTCCCAAGAGAGAGCCCTGAGCTCATAAGATCCTCGAGCCCAGGGCTCCCTCCCATTTGTGAGGTGAGAAGGGAGTTTGAGCTTAGGTAGATCTCGAGAACTCCCCTGCTGTAGTAGCTAATGAACAGATAGTGATTGCTCTTAAGAGATAGCTACTCACTAGCAGCATGTCTATGGTGCCGATTTAGATTAGTCAATTAACTTAAGTTGCATGTATTTGGACGGTGGGAGGAAACCGAGGAACCCAGAGAAACCCACGTGAGCATGGGGAGAATGTGTAAACTCCACACAGAATCATCAGCTGGCTTGGTAAGGACTAGAACCAGTGACATTCTTGCTGTATAGCAACAGTTTTAACCACTGGGCCATCGTGCCACCCATCTAGGAAAAGAAGAGGAGTTGGGGTGGAAGGGAGGGAGGACTCTTTAAAATGAAGATGGCTCTGATATGGAACTTGGCTTATGTTATATATGGAAAGTGGCTTAGGAATCGTCTGATTGGTGAATCATATATTGGATTATGCAAGACCGGCCGCTAGCAATCATAAGCCCAATATCCTCTCAAAATTTGTTTATAAATAAACTTCACTTAATTTCTAAAAAAAATGTAAAAATTTATGCAGAAAGTGCTTGTTCAGTGGAAAAAACGAGTTTTAGAGAATCTTGCTTAAGCCAAACATCTAATGAGTGCTGTGTTGCATTTCTTTGGTTTCTGGAGTGTCAACAGTAAAATTATAGACACAAACAAATAAGTTGCATTTGTAAGTTGCATTTAAAACCAAGCACTTGAAAAATAGTGTAATAAACTGCTTTCACTCACTCCTAAGGGGTTGAGGGCTATGAAAAGGGGCCCACATTAAAGCAGTCAAGGGTTACTGCATTTTAAACTGCGAGTATCACACAGCTGCTACCTACTACAAAACAGGAAGAAATGATCTGATAACTAAACATCCTGAAAAAGTGATTGTTATTTAGTTTCAATAAACAATTCGAGGCTTGATCTGATTTTTAATTGTTAATTATGCTCGCCTGTGCCCTCTTGCATACAGTAGCAGACAATATTGTAATTTTCTCTGTAACATTAAATATTGCCTAGTTGTGGCAAAAAAATCCCCCACACCATATGCCAGCACCACAGCCTGAATTATTAATACAGACAAGATGGATCCTCCATACTTTAATGTTTTTAAGCCAAATTTTGACCTTGCTGTACAACTATTGCAGCAGGAAACAAAACCCCGGAAATCTCAGGAATCAGGAAACCCTTTTCCAGGCTATTATTCAATTTTGACAAACTCGTAGCCTCGGTTTCCTGTTCTTAGCTGACAGGAGAAGGACCTGGTGTGCTTTTCTGCTTCTGTATCCTATCTGGTTTAAGTTTGATGTGTTATATGTTCAGAGATGCTCTTCTGCACATCCTGGTTGTAACAAGTGGTTATTTTTAGTTACAGTTGCTTTCAATCATCTTAAATACTCTCAATCCTCTAACCTCTGGCATCAACAAAGCACTTTTGCCCACAGAACTGCCATGCGCTGGGTACAGTGTCTTTATCATATGATTATCTTATAGTTATTTATGAAAATCCCAGTATATTGACAGTTTCTGAAATGCTCATACCAGTCTTGTTAATTCACTTATGTCACCGTTTTTCACTATTTTGATGCTGGGTATGAACTTCAGCAGATTGTAATGACCATCAATATGATTATGAGGAGTTTGAATGTAGTTCATCACTTCATTTCCATTTATAAATGGTAATATTTCCTCTTTGAGATTTGGTAGAACTTGGTACTGCTGTCATTCAAATATTTTTTTATATTTTCAATTTGAATTAGGGCTGCACATTATATTATTTCAGCATCGATATTGCAATGTGCGCATTTGCAATAGTCACATCGTAAGATATGCAGTGTTGAGTATAAACTACAGTTGACTAGGAGCTATAGAAAGGTATTTACTTGCTGTATTTACACAAAATATATATGATTTATACAAAAAAAAAGGTTTTCTCACTTTTTTATCTTGTTGTAACACTTGTATAATTGTGTATAACAATTTTTATCTTGTGTCTAGTTCAAATATCTACATTTCAAAGTGAAAACGACATTATTTTACTAACCCTACTGGCTGATTTTTAAGGGAAAAACTCTGACCTGTTTCTTCTGAAGTCAAAAGCAAAACCATATTGTTACTTGATCTAAGAATTTTTAGTTGACTGGCCTAGAAACGAGACAAAACAAGGTAAGAAAAGCATGTTTTGCATTGTGATTCATTAATTCCTGTACCTGAACACTTTTAGACCCCCAAAAAACTTGTTGTGAATCTTGTGAAATTGTATCGCAATATTTATCGCAGAAAAATAATAAAATATTGTAATATCAACTTTTTTCCAATATCATGCAGCCCTAATTTGAATTAAATCAGTTACTGACTCGTATAGACTTTACATGTTTGATGAATCAGCATTTTTGAAGAATCTCATAGTCAAATTATTCAGTGAGAAATGTTTCATGCACGTGCTATATATAATGTAACGAAATGTCAAAAAAGAAGGACACTTATTTTAAATGTGATTCTCACAAATGTATTCAACATAATATGCATTCAACATTTTCAAGATTCAGAAGGTTCACACATGGTAAACCTAATACAAAAAGAATTCCAATTAAACTGACTTTGGTGCTTTGGGTAACTGTAAATGATTTGTTTACTTACAATTTTTTATTATTGAACATTACTTGTTACAAACTCAGCAACCAAGTTAGGTATCTTAATATGCAATTATACAAAGAATACATGGGTCACGTAAATTCCCAGTGTACGTAAATGTATGTACCTTTAGACCCCCGATAGAAAACCTGCCTGAATTCGTATAGTGATATATTGTCATTAAAAGAACAACTTATACATTGCTGTAGTGATGATTATTGTTTCTGTCCATCTGTGTGTCTGTCTACAGGGCAGCGCAGTGTTTGATTTCACCGGTACAGGGACAGAAGTTTGGGGCAACTGTAATGCTCCTCGTGCCATTACACTTTCTGCCCTAATATACTGTCTGAGATGTATGGTGGGCCAGGACATCCCCCTCAACCAGGTGACATACAAACCTGGAGATAATGCTTAAAGAATTTGTCACAGTAAAGATGTGGAATCTTCAGTAACAGTAAAGTAAGGAAGTCGAATGTCACAAAAGATAGAAGTTTGAGGAGAAAAGTGAGATACTCCTAGTGTATAGCACTGCAGATTTTTTCCAGTTTTTAGAAATTACAAAGACATTCTGCTCAGTGGCATCAATAAAAGTGATACCCAGTCATTGTTATATTTTAATCACCAAGTATTACATACTTACAGGTAAAATAGACTGTGGTGGGGTAAGCAGAGTCTGCTCTGTCCAAATAATAGACCATGATTATTTGTAACATTAGCATTATCTGCATGAACACTATCACATGTTAATAAAGAGACATTTTCTTCGTCATTCTTATTGGTCAATTACAGCATTCTAGTGTTTCTCAGCACGAATACTTTTATGGTACACATTTTGATAGATGGATAACTATCTAAAGTATATTTATCTATAACTATAACTAAAGTAACTCAAGTTTGTAAAATGATTTTGATTTTATATTGTGACCGCATGACATTATATGCTATGCTGGTTTGATGACAAACAAATTATAATGAATTAGCACAAATTGTATTGTGTCTGTTTATGTGATGTTGCTGTTATATTGCAGAATGAAGCAACTAAAATATTTTTAATATTTAATATTTTCAATTATATTTTTATTTTGCAGCAACTAAACACTTTTAGACCCCCAAAAAACTTGTGAATCTTGTGAAACTGATATACAAAATAAAGAAATTAGCAAGTCGAGCAGAGTGAATGAGTGAAATACTGAGGATGGAAAGTTTTATTATAGTGCAATTACAAAAACTGAATAATATTAACAACATAATGTATGTCCTGGGCGCCACGGTGGCGTAGTGAGTAGCACGTTCGCCTCATAGCAAGAAGGTCGCTGGTTCGAGCCTCGGCTGGGTCAGTTGGCATTTCTGTGTGGAGTTTGCATGTTCTCCCCGTGGTTGCGTGGGTTTCCTCCGGGTGCTCCGGTTTCCCCCACAGTCCAAAGATATGCGATACAGGTGAATTGGGTAGGCTAAATTGTCCGTAGCGTATGTTTGTGAATGAGAATGTATGGATGTTTCCCAGAGATGGGTTGCGGCTGAAAGGGCATCCGCTGCGTAAAACAAATGCTGGATAAGTTGGCGGTTCATTCCGCTGTGGCGACCCCTGGATTAATAAAGGGACCAAGCCGACAAGAAAATGAATAAATGTATGTCCTTTTAGTATAATTTAAATTTGGCTACTGCTTTTACTAGCCCAAATCAGAAAAAGTTGTTCTCAATATGGAAAACGCAAATAAGTTTACTTTGATTTGTATTTCATTGCAGACAACACAACAGCACATAATTTAATGTATTCCTCATTATTTTTATTTTTAAATAAACTTGTATTACAATTTTGGTTCTTGTCCTAGCTTTTGGACTTGTTGCTGGTAACAGTCTGAATGATTCGTTTTTGGGTTTTTTTTGCTCCGGAGCCTTTGATGTCCATTTCTCCCCAAAAATATCTGAAATACTGATTCATCTGACCACAGTACACATTTCGATTTAGTGATGGTCCATCCCATATGCCTCCGAGCTCAGAGAAGTCAACGGGACTTTTGGACACTGTTAACATAGGGCTTCCTTTTTCCCTTTTTCTTTCGTTTTAACTAGCATTTGTGAATGTAACTACATATTGTCGTACTTGACAAAGTAGTCCTGAGCCCATGTGGTGATATCGCTTATAGATAAATGACGATTTTTTATGCAGCGATGCCTGGGGATCAGAGATCATGGTTGTTCAGCTTAGGCTTTTACCCTTGTCCTTTACGCACTGAAATTCCTCCAGATTCTTTGAATCCATTAACTATGCTATACACTATTGAAGGTGAAATATCCAAATATCTTTTTATTTTTCTTTGAGGAACATTGTTTTAAAACATTATTTGTTGGCAAACTGGTGATCTTCGTTCCATCTTTGCTCCTAAAGGACTTAACCATTTATGAAAAATTTTGTGTTCTTACTGTCTGCAATAAAATACAAGTTAAAGTAAATTTGGAAATCACTACCTTCTTTTTTTTTATTTGCGTTTTCCATACTGTCCGAACCTTTTCTGATTTGGGGTTGTAATAATAACAAAATTAAAAAAAATCTGTCATAAATGTGATTACTAATACTATAACTAGTCCATGTAATTGAAAAAATCATTTGAATATTGATTTGTCTTTATGATTTGATATATTTTGTGTTTTTCAGGGCTGTCTTGCCCCTGTTAAAGTCATCATTCCCCCTGGCTCAATCCTGCAGCCATCTCAAAACGCTGCAGTAGTGGGCGGTAATGTACTGACCTCACAGAGAGTGGTGGATGTCATCTTTAAAGCATTTCAAGTGTGTGCTGCCTCACAGGTACATTACATCAGTCAAAATTATCTGAATTTACACTAGCTAATGAAATCTCCTTTTGTTGCTGACGTCTCAAGGCAAAGTATGGATCAGAATTTCAGACCAAAGTTGGACATAATTATCTACAGTTAAAGTCAGAATTGTTAGCCCTCCCAAGTTATTAGCCTCTTATATTTTTGTACGTAATTGCTGTTTAACGGAGAAAAAAAAATCAACACATTTCGTCACCTTAGAATTATAAGGTTATATCTGACATTTTTGTCAAAATTGAGTTATTGACAACTTATTTACATTATGGGATGTTTTTTTATAAGTTGTTTACATTTTAAGACTTTTTATTAAAAAAACAAAAAAAAAACAAATGATACACACGTACTGTTTGCTATGGAATGTAAAAACTTTGAAGCTCAATATCTCAAAATCATTTAGAACACAGACAGAACCTTATAATTCCAAGGTGACGATAACTAAACATAATTGTTTCAGTAACTAATTTCTAATAACTGATTTATTTTGTCTTTGCCATGATGACAGTACTTACTATTGAAAAAAATATTGCTTAAAGGGGCTAATAATATTAACGTTAAAATGGTTTTTAAACAAATTATAAACTCCTTTTATTCCAACCAAAATAAAGCAATAAGACAAAATATTACAAGAAACGCTTTAAAAAGAATTACCTTTCTCTGTTAAACATCATTTGGGAAATATATAAAAAATAAAAAAACTCACAAGAAGGCTAGTCATTTTGACTTCAACTGTATAAATGCAGCATATAAAATTTGATTTTATTTATTTTCGAACAGAAATATCATACATAAAATATTTTTAACTAAACATGCATTTCAACATGGTCGAAAAAGGAGCGGGATGAACCACAAGCTTGTTATTTTCCCACCTCATTACCACACATCATTCTATTACTTAAACTTATTTCTTCTTTTACTTTTACTTCTTTTACTCTTCTTTTTACATGAGACATATTTTATCCTTTTGGCATCTTTTAACATGCTATATGTTTGATTCCATTTGTACATTTACATTTTATAACATAGACCCAAAAAAACATAGTACTGCAAATGGCCATTAATTAAAATTTCATCATACCTTTCTCATTTTATTTGTTTTCAATCACCCTCATCATTATATGCCTTTAATAACATATATTTATACAACTTTTTAAATTGATTAATATCCCGACATTTTTTGAGACTGTTCTAGACTGTTCCATAATTTCACACCACATACAGTCATACACAAGCTTTTAAAAGTTGTCTGTTTTCAACCTCCTAAAATTTCAACCTCCTCAGATTACACCCCTCTTGTCTTTCTACAAAAATCTTTTGTATGCATTTCGGAAGTAATAATTTCGGAGGTAACTATTCCTAGCTTTAAACATAAATTGTACTTTTTTTAAATTTAGCAAAATCATTGAACTTAAGTATCTTCAATTTAAAATATAAAGAATTTGTATGCTCCAAATACCCCACATTTTCTATCAGTCTAATGACTTTTTTTCTGTGTTGTACATAAGGATTGTAAATTAGATTTATATGTATTTCCCCCAAATTTCAACACAATGACTTATATATGGCAACATAAGTGTGTTACATAATACATACATTGATTTATTATCCAGGATAAATCTTGCTTTATACACTATTGCTACTGTTTTTACTAATTTTGAAATCACATTATTTATTTGCAGTTTCCAACTAATTTTATGATCCAATACAACACCAAGAAATTTAATTGAATATACTCTTTCTATAACTTCATTATTTGTAAATCTATAATATGCATATAAAATTGATTTAACCTGTTAACTGCCACTGAATTTGTCATTTTCCATTGCATGTTTAAAACTATTCTATTCTATTCATAAATTAACTTATCTGATATTGACAAACAGTATATCCTTGGAGAGCTATAATGTACTTTTCAATACACAACTGTTTTGTAGGAAATATTATGTAGTGACAATAATTTATTAACTCGTGACATGAGAAGGCAGCAAAAACACAACAACAACTAAAGTATACTGGGAGTTGTGGCCTTTGTTATGAAAAGCCAATGAGAACATGACATCAGGTTTTTATTCCATATAACTTTTAGACTAAACCATCTGGTTAATAAATTGTAAAACTTTTATTATTTTATATTACAATTAACTTAAACAACTATAACTTTTTTGTTGTTTATTTATTTCTTTTTTTTATTTAACTTCACTGTCTCTTCTATGAAACATGACTATAGGACTATATTCAAAAGCATTTCAGAATTATATTCATTGGAATTTAGACATTACCTTTCCAAGCCTAAATTAAAAAATTGGCTTGACTGTTTAATATTAACAGCTATATTATTTTTCCAACTTTATACATATATTAAAATATATTACATTTTGCAACATATTTATGTCATCTCTTATAATTTTTTAAGGGTTGCATGAACAATGTGTCATTTGGCTGTGAGAAAAGCGGTTACTATGAGACTGTTGCTGGTGGAGCAGGGGCGGGGCCAAGCTGGAAAGGACGTGGCGGGATTCACACTCATATGACAAACACTCGCATCACTGACCCTGAGATCCTGGAGAGCAGGTCTGAATGTTTAACAGAATTATATGAATTACATTCATTCTTAGGCAGAAGAGATACTTGAAGTCACTTTGATGTCTGCATCTCAGGTATCCAGTGATTCTTGAACAGTTTTCTCTGCGGCCTGATTCTGGAGGGGTAGGTCTATTCCATGGTGGTGATGGTGTGATCCGGAAACTGCGATTTCGTAGTCCAGTGGTTCTGTCTGTACTGACGGAGAGACGCTCTACAAAACCCTATGGCCTACATGGTACCTTCATCTGCAGTAAATTTATGTGCACTGCAAAAAATTGTTAGTTGACTTTAAGTAAAAAAGCCTTACTTGGAAAATTTAGTCAACCCTTTGCTTTAAAATTGGTAAAGGCATAGTTTACGCTATACTGACAATTCTGTCTGACAATTCATTTACTCACTCATGACTTGTTCCTAACAAGTTTGAGGTTTTTTTTAATGTTTTGTTGAAGACAAATAAAGATACTGGGGTTTTTAAAAACTTAGTCATTATAGTCATGTTTTTCATACATCCATAGTATGAAAAACAAATACTATGAAAGTCAATGGTTACAGGTTTCCAGCATTTTTCTAAATATGTTTTATGTGTTCAACAAAACAAAACAAACTCGAGCAGGTTTGGAATTGGTCAAGGTTGAATAAATAATGACAGAATTTTCATTTTTGGGTCACTTTTAGTAAATTAACTGTGCATATTTATAAAAAATGTACTAAAAAGTTCCAAGTTACTGTAAGCTTCCTCCATTTTTTAAGTGAAGTCAACTTTTTGCTTTTAAAGTACAGGGTTTACTCACTTTGATAAAGTATTTAATTAATGAAGTCATTGATATTACTAATTAGCTTTTTTCAATGTTCATTATCTGCTTACATCTACGTACAGTATTCATTAACTATAATTCTTGACTCTTCTAGGAGGTAAAAATGGAGCATCTGGGCTGAATTTGTTACACAAAACAGATGGCAGAGTATTAAATTTAGGGGCTAAGACTACCATTAGCCTGGATCCTGGGGTAAGAAAACTTTCTGTGTTTTTACATACTTCGAAAGTTGTTAAAAAGTCATACCTTCTCAAAGTTGTTTGTTAGTTAGCAGCTGTTTGGGAAAATGCTATAAAAATTGTTGGGGGGTTACAAATTACACATTACAGCATGTTCAGTTTTGTTTCAATCTCAGTTAAGAGTTAAGAAAGTTAAAGGGTTTGTTCACCCAAAAATGAATTTCATTACTGTTCCATTCCCCTGAGACCTTATCCATTGGAACAGAAGTTAAGATATTTAGATATTAGGATATTAGGATATTTAGCTCTCAGACGAGACATTCAAGTCCAGAAAAAGAACCAAAAACACTGTAAAACTTCAGTGGTTGAGATGTAATCATATGAAGCTCCAAGAACACTTTTGTGTGCCAAAATACCTGTATGAATGTGTACGCCTGTATCTTCTGTGTCAGATTGAGGTGTGCTACAGGGAACACAATGCTTGTGTGTTGCAATGCTGAAGCTGTACTGTCTAATAAACGCACACTCTGATCTGTGGAGGAAGAGGAGGCAAAGGCAGTATATGCAAAACTAGTCACCTTTTGTTGAAACCTGCCATTTAATCCTTGTGCTTAAAAAAATATATGTAGATCCTTCAAGGATTTTTGTATAAAAAAAACTGTTAACTTATCCCTTTTTTGTAAAAGTATGAGTATTAAAAAATTCAATCAATTTAGGTAATTATTATAAATGAATTAACAGTGTTGTCTATTTAATGTACTACATTTTATTTTGTTTCATATACTAAATGGTTATTGATAATTTCAATGATTAGAAACATTTTTTTAAAATCATATTTAACATTAAAATACTACCATTCACACACATACATATTCATCAGTATCCACATACATATTAAACACGGATATTTAATATGCCCACATAATTCTGATTACATTGTTTTAATTAATTTGACCTGCACTGGATGATTTTGAACTGATAGAATACAATAGTGATTTTCATTTGTCTACATATTAATTTATAAGCAAACATGCAAAAAAGAACTACTTTGGTCAGTGAAAATGCAAATGAGCCAGTGAATGATGATCTGTAGAATCTAATGGTTATAAAGCTAATATAGCTTAACATGTTAGTTTCCATCAGATGGAGAAACATTCTACTACACCAAGGCAATTTTTAAAAATTGCCATCGTTTGTTTTCACACTTGTTTTCAGGATAGGCAGTTCCACTGGCTCATTATCTTGACACAAATGGGGTGCTTTCAAGTAGTTTAAAAATGTCAAAATGCTTTCAAAAAAACAAATCAAGTCTTGAATTTAAAAAGGGGAAAAGACATGATGACAGTTGGGTGGGATTAGATAGAACTGAAGCCAATACATGGTCCAGAAAAAGCTACGTTTGTGTAGATACCTTGAAACGTTTTAAGCTTAATGGGCCATTTACAGAAGATGGATGGATGGACGAACGGACAGATCGATAGATGAGAGGACAGACAGACAGACAGACAGACAGATAGATAGACAGACAGACAGATAGGCAGACAGACAGACAGACAGATAGACAGACAGAGTGGACAGACAGACATATGGTCCATAGCAGATGGATGACTGATACATCTCATATTACGCAAATAATTACCAGTAACAGTTTGTCTGTGTATTTCTTTTTCCAAAATGGTTTTCTGTTATTTAGTATTAAAAACATTAAAATGCCATTGAAGTGGACTGATGTAACTTCTGGCACACACGACAGGATATGTTCAGTCTGTTCACTCCTGGAGGAGGTGGATATGGACGTTTGGATGAGCAGGACGGAGACTGTCATCTTCCCTCTAAACGCCGTTGCCTGCGTGAGTCGCAAAACATGGTTTAAGAAGACTTTTCATAAAAACAAAGCATTCGATGATAGAACACTGTAGTTGAAGACAGCTGAAATAAAATCTAATGCATCCTCTTATGTTAAGTGAATTTTTATTCTGTGTTTTACAATGGTTGTTTAATTCAGTTTTTCTGTATATGAAGGTAAATTAGGAAGCACGGAATGGATGGGTGTTATTGATAATAAGTTTACAATCCAACTGCTCATCCATCCAACACATACCTTTGAATAAATTTCCAATACAAATATTTGATAAGTCCAAGTATTCTGCACCTAATAACATACAGTTTACAAATTAATTAATTAATTAGCAAAAAGAGCCTTAATTCAATGGTTAAAAATGTTAAACAAATTGGAAAAACGTAATTTTAAGTTCTAAAGTCCATATGTATTTTTCCTCAGTCATTCATTTGTTTTTGTAGTTCCAAAATATAACTGTGCAGTATTTTTCACAAATTAAAAACAAAAAAATACTTTCAAGGTGGATTTATTTCCCATTTACTGAGTATTCATTCGTTTGTTTATTTACATAAAATCCTTTAAAAGAAAAGAGATGGAATACAGGCGCCACGGTTCTCCCCGTGGTTGCGTGTGTGGGTTTCCTCCGGGTGTTCCGTTTCCCCCACAAGTCCAAAGACATGTGGTACAGGTGAATTGGGTAGGATAAATTGTCCCAGGTGTATGAGTGTGAATGTGTGTGTATGGATGTCCCCCAGAGATGGGTTGTGGCTGGAAGGGCATCCGCTGCGTAAAAAATATGCTGGATAAGTTGGCGGTTGATTCCGCTGTGGCGACCTCGGATTAATAAAGGGACTAAGCCGACAAAAAGATGAATGAATGAATGAGATGGAATACAATTTAAAATACAATTTCTGATAAGTTTGATTTTGCATTTGCTTTTGTTTTATTTTATATTACATTTTATATTGCAGTTCTTATTTTTGAGCCTGTATTTGGTTTCGATTTTACTATAAAATATAATTCCCAAATAGGGTTTTCGGAGAGATTTTATATATATATATATATATATTATATATATATATATATTCATTCATTCATTTTCTTTTCGGCTTAGTCCCTTTATTAATCCGGTGTCGCCACAGCGGAATGAACCGCCAACTTATCCGGCATTTGTTTTAC
>CAIGQQ010000153.1:5014601-5038089 GCA_903798035.1 Danio albolineatus
TATATATATATATATATATATTTCTGTTAAAATTTAGACCAAACTATTTATATATTTGTTTTATTTTTACATTTGTTAGGGTTGGTCTTCCTGAGAAAGATGCACAACATATGCAGATGGACACTTAATGCAAATATGTTCCACCTATGTAACCTATGACACCTGGAAATCTCCATATTTATAGAATAGCCTAGCACCTTGTAGCCTGGGCTGTAGCATCAGTAAAGGGCCACTTCTGTCTGCAAGATCTTGTCTGGTGGTAAGCATTGGTCTTCATTGACAGTCCAAGTAATTTAAGTGTCCTCCAAATGACAATAATCTGAGGTTAAACCTGCATCCTGGTAGGTTTAATTTAAGACTCAATTTAGTCCTGAAGCTCTATTCTCTCTCCAGGAAACCAAACTATTCAATTTTGGACCAAAAACCATAACAGAGAGATAAACAAATAAATGTGGTAATAAATTTATAAAATAAACACATAAATAAATAAATAAATAAATAAATAAATAAATAAATAAATAAATAAATAAATAAATAAAATACACATGATGAAGGCAAAAAAAACGAGAATAAAAAAAACTAATTAAAAATACAATCGTTTCCCAGTGATGGGTTGCAGCTAATTAATAGTGGGACAAAGCTGAAAAGAAAATGAATGAAAAATACAATATATTTGTTAAGTCATTTATTACCTTACTTATTTGTCTTTTGTTGCATTTATTTATCTATTTATTTCATGAAACACAGACACACACATTATATATATATTTTATGGAACATTATGGAAAACGCAAAAAAAATAAGAAAGAAGTGATTTCTAAATTTACTTTGACTTGTAATTTATTGTAGACAATACAACAGCACATTATTAAATGTGTTCCTCATGACTTTTTTTTTTTAATAAACATGTATTCCAATTTTGGTTTTTGCAACACATTAAAAAAAAAAAATGTAGGAATTTACCAAGCATTTACCACTTGGTAACGTTGCCATTCTTTTTTCCTACCACTTAAAAGGCTGAAGACATCAAGTGATAGTGTTTCAGGTGTAATTTTGTCCTATTCTTCCTGTGAACAAGTCTTAATAGTGGGCAACTGGGTCTTCGTTGTCACATTTTGCACTTCAAAATGCACCACACATTCTCTATTGGAGAAAGGTCAGGGCTGCAGGCAGGCCACTCAAGTACCTGTATCCTCTTTTTCCACAGACTTGTGCAGAATGTGGTTTTGCAGTGTCTTGTTGAAATATGCATGGGCGTCCCTTGAAAAGAATAGTGTCACTTATTGTGGCAACATATTGTGTTCCAAAACCTCTATGTACCTTTCAGCATTAATGGTGCCATCACAGAAGTGCAAGTTACCTTTGCCAAGGGCACTGACACAACCCCATACCATGACAGACCCTGACTTTTGGACTTATTGCTGGTAACAGTTTGCATAATCCTTTTCTTTATGGCCCAACCACACAGTGTCCATTTCTCCCAAAACATACCTGAAATACTGATTCATCTGACTACAGAACACGTTTCCATGGTGTTATGGTCAATCCCAGATTCCTCTGAGCCAAGAGAAGTCCAAGGTGCTTCTGGACACTGTTAACAGAGGGCTTCCTTTTGGCATGGTGCAGTTTTAACTGGATTTTGTGGATGTAACTATGTATTGTCGAAATTGACAAGGGTTTGCCAAAGTAGACCTGAGCCCATGTGGTTATATCACTTATAGATGCATGATGATTTTTGATGCAGTGCCGCCTGATGGATTGAAGAGCACAGTTGTTTAGCTTAGACTTTGCACCCTCGTTCTTTATGAACATTATTTCTCCAGATTCCTTGAATCTTTTAATTATGTTATGCACTGTTGAAGGTGAAATATCCAAATGTCTTATCTTTCTCCAAGGACCATTGTTTTTAAACATTTCAATAATTTTCTCACGTATTTGTTAGCAACCTGGCAATCCTTGGCCCATCTTTGCTCCTTAAGGATTAGACCTTAGTTGGATGCTGCTTTTGTACCAAATCATAATTACAATCACCTGTTGACATCACCTGTTTCAAATCACATCATTATTTAACCAATTCACAATTTCATTCATTCATTCATTCATTTTCTTGTTGGCTTAGTCCCTTTATTAATCCGGGGTCGTCACAGCGAAATGAACCGCCATTTGTTTTTACACAGCGGATGCCCTTCCAGCCACAACCCATCTCTGGGAAACATCCATGCACACTCATACACTACGGACAATTTGGCCTACCCTATTCACCTATAATACATGTCTTTGGACTTGTGGGGGAAACCGAAGCACCCAGAGGAAACCCACGCAACCATAGGGAGAACATGCAAACTCCACACAGAAATGACAACTGACCCAGCTATGGCTCGAACCAGCGACCTTCTTGCTGTTAGGCGAACGTGCTATAGTCACTTTACGCCACCATGGTGCCAATTCACAATTTACTAGCTGTAAAGTGCTCCTGTCCCAACTTTATTTGGGAATTTGTTTATTGTGAAAGAATAATAACAATAACATTAACAGCAATAATAATAATGAAGAACACATTTAATAATGTTTGTTGTATTGTTTGCAGGCGGTTCATTCCGCTGTGGCGACCCCAGATTAATAAAGGGATTAAGCCGACAAGAAAATGATTGAATGAATGTATTGTTTGCAATGTAATACAAGTCAAAGACATAATTAAGCATTTGGAAATTTGAGTTTTGTGAGACTGAAAAGTAAAAAGAGTAAAAATAATAATAATAATAAAAAAAATAAAAATAAACACAGAAATAAATTTGTAAATAAATAAATGAGGTGATTAATATATATATATATATATATACATACACACACAAATACAAATTAAATAAACTAATAAAGGTTTAAAATAACTAAACATAATAAAAAGCAGAAAATATCAAATTTAGGGAAAATGCATTTTTAAATATTTCAATTATAGAAAAACACAATATATCTATTTTTATTTTTTTTTCTATTAATTTGTATTGTTTTATCTAGTCATTTATTTGTACATTTATTTATTTATTGTGAGATGATTTTTCATTTGACGTCCACCTGCAATGTATCGATCATTTTCACTTTCAGGTCATGAAAGTTCCTTAGATCGCCCAGCGGAAAACCCTGAATTATTGCTATTGTTGGTATTGTCAGAATGTATGTTCTTTTCACAAGTTAAATGCCCTTCACAAATTTTACATATTGTCACCATCATTGAGGCCACATAGGGGCAGTAAGGTCTTAACAAAGTATTTACATGTCTTTCTTGGCTTATGCTGGAATTGACACTGTTTTTGTGCATTTCTGCTGGAAGGACTGGGCAGTTCTGAGAATTAGACTTTCTGTGCAAGTTATTTTTCTGTTTATTTGTTTGTAAAAGTTTCAATATCTGCTGACTGCATTGCTATCTTCTGAGCAGGCAGATATGCTATTTGATATTCACTTTATAAAAGGACACTCCTTTGAATTTTTTCTCCTTCTTTTATTTATTTATTAGCTACGGCCATAAAATATAAAATTAATAAACGTATACAGTCATGCCCGAAATTATTCATACCCTGGTGAATGAGTAATTTGTCCTGTCTTCATAGGCATGAATTAGTTGTTATAGTAACACGCCCCCATGTTGTGTTCATGAGACACAACGCAAGAGCCGCTTGATCTAAGGACGCCTTTATTAAGAACTTATCTACACAAGAAGATAGTTTTGTTTAATCACTGTGGACGCAAATGTTTACTGTCTGGGGTGGTATTGGAATTCCATCGCAATTTCTATCGATATAAATTAATTTAAAACATAGTAAATCAATAATTAAAGTCGAAAATAATTGGTTAAACCTGACCAGCGCAGAGAAAAGTAACAGATACCACGTTACAACGCTGTCAATTGCCATTTGCTACTTCAGAGGTCTGGGACATTAGGTTACACCTGAATAAAAAAATAACACCCAGAAACGTTAGAAATTAAGGTGAAAATGTATAGTAAAAGGTAAAAAAGTTTGTTATTGAGACCAAACCGGTCACTTAAACTATTATTGCGCTTTATCCTCATTCTGTGTGCTGTGTTTGTGTGAGAGTAGCGCCGACTGTCGGGATGCATTGAGCAAGTGGACGGACCGAAGGGCGCAGCGGATGTTATGGAGAGTAATACATTTCCCGTAAAACCTAACGAAGTAGATTAAAGCGTCGTTAAACGAACATGAATGCACCGACTGAATTCATTGAAGCAACAGGTGAGACAAAAGCGTTGAATGTGACGTGTCAAACAGGTGTTTAAATGACAGGTGTGTGTTCAGGTGCGTTGACAGGCCATTGACACTGTTACATACAGTAACATCAACGCTAAAACAGCTTTGTTACTGAATGACCGATTCAGTACAGTGTTATGTTAATGTTTGAAGCAGCTTTGGATTGTTGTTACCTTTTGTATGCGGAATATAGAAAAGTTGAAGTGAACTCTGGACTTTAGGCAGGTTAGCATTATGCTAGTAAACAGGAAATAGAGAATTTCAAATAATACATTTTTTGGACATGTTCTGTTGTAATACTATGTTTTTGAGATGGTACAATTGTGGCATCATGTTTTGCATAACACGGATATATTAAAGTACCGTGGTATGTATCATAGAACTGTATTATTATGGAATGCTACTTGATTCGAATCACGTTCACGAGTTTTCGTTTGAATAAAAAAAAAATGTTTGAACATTGGTAACTGTTTACTTTTAGAATTAAAATCCATGGGTTATAATAATATTTGTTAAAATAATAATACAAAAGATAGTTTAATGTTTATTATATTTATGTAATATAATGTATGCTATAATATAGTTCGAGTGAAATGGGAGAGGATCTGGGAAGGGAAGGAAAATGGGAAGGAACAATATTTGGTATTGTTTACTTCCTAAAAAGTAATTTGTACGTTACTGCCCCAACAGTAATTTCACATAAATTTGGCAATTAACAAGCTTATCTTACACTTATGGCTTATTTAAGCTTTAGTCACCGTGCCTGCCAACATTTTGAAACCACACTGACGAGCACACACCTAAACACAGTTGAACAAACTTCTTATAAAATATAAATGAACAAATTAAATGATAATGCATAAATGTCGCAGACAAGTGAACAGTCAGTCATAGTGAATACATAAGAATAAAATAATCACAAGCAGTAGAAAGAACAAGTGCTTCATGTTTAACTTTAGTATTCAGATGAGCAGCGAAAAAAATATTTGTTTCTTTTCAGAAATGCATATTTTATGATTTCATAATGTATCTGTTGTAGGTCATGAAATGTTTGTCTTGTGTTTTTACAGTTTTTACCACTGACTGAGGTTACATTAATACTTTTTCAAGACAAACTGGGGAATTGTGTTGTACTTTTGGGTTAATGGGCTTTCGCACTGTAGTGCAGTTTGTCGTCATTAGCTTAGTATGGTTTTTAGTGGCTTTTTCTTTAAAAGTATTTCAGAATTTGTCTTAAGGATTGTTTTAAGTCATTATCTAACTGCCCAGTGAACCCTTGAGCAACTAGTGAGGACACTGAAGCAAGAGTTTACAGCAGAGAGATTGAAGGTCTTGGAAATTAACTTTTTACCTGATTGCAAAAGTACTAGTTGCTTTGTGATTGTAGATACCTGTATGGAACATACATTTGTAGAAGCTATGTTGAGATATTGTAGGAGGGTGCATTTCTACAGGGATCAGCCTTTTAAGACCAAACCATATGCGACAATACAAAGGGAGAACAGGCTTTAGTGACAATACATCATTTTTACCAGTCAGTTATTTCTATATAATGCGTCAGTAGGAAATTCCTGTTTACCTCCTGGGTTTCACCAGCTGTTCGTAAATTTTTTCTTAAACTAAAACGTAAAGTCCACATTAGGGCACCTTAACTTTTTAACTAAATTTGTTCTTACTTTGGTTGCACCACATGTTCTTAAGTCAAACCGTAGTTACTAGGTCGTAAGCTCTATGTAAAGTTATACGCAGTCACATTGAATGAGATAAAATCCAATAAAAACCATTTAAATCATTAAACTGCTTTACAATTTATTTAAAATAAAAGCTACTGGTCAGCCTAAGATAAAGAAAAGAATTGAAAAAAAAAATCGCTTAAACGCTACCATCCGGCATGCTATGGATTTGAACAATGGCTTATTTATAAGAAAGATATCCAAAGTTTAAAGTACTTAAGACAGCAGAGGTCAATTATTTGTTTGAATTTTTCAGCCTAACATGTTTGTTTACTTGTTTACTGTTTTACTGTAAAATAGTTTAAATGTTTCTTAAAATTAAAATGTATAGTGTTCAATGGGGAAAAGTTTTTTTACCCAGACATTTAAAAAAAAACTTATTTTAGAGCAGTAATCACATACCATGAAACTGTGACATTTTTATCCAAGGTTATCATACTGTCAGAATCGTATACTGGCTCATGCCTATAGTAAGTCACTCTAGACGAGATGCATACCTGCATCGTGAGCCATGAATGCCAGCAAAATACACATGAAGTTATCAATACACACAAAAAAGAATCCTACACATGAAAGAAAAAAGAGCAGGGGAGGAACTCAGTCGTGAAGAAATTCTCGTTTTAGTTTCACAAACCAAAAAAATAAATAAAGTGAGTATAGGGAGATCATTATTCAATATTATCATAAGCTCCTCAATGTAAACTAATCTTGCTGTTATCTCTTTTCTACCATTGTACAGAGGGGGAGGCTGCCGTAAATATTTAGTTGGAACGTAACAGTACGTTTAAACTAAGTTCAGTAATGCAAAACAAAAATATTTAATAGTCGCCTTAAGTCACTTTAGGCTAGGTTTTAACTTGCGCACTGCTGGTGCAACCGGCTTCTGGAGAACTGGGGCAATGTCTCCAAGATGCTTTAAGAAACCTAGCTGCAAAGCTTCCTGAAAAACTATGCTTTTATTGTCATATGCACAATAAGGAAACAGATTCCCTGTACAATGAAATCCCTACACTGAATAACAAATAGTGTTAAAAATAAAGTGATTTAACAAAATAAGCTGTTGTAAGCAACTTTAATATTAACTATTATAATATTATTTCTTTTCCCAGAGATGGGTTGTGGCTGGAAGGGCATCCGCTGCGTAAAACAAATGCTGGATAAGTTGGCGGTTCAATCTGCTGTGGCGACCCCGGATTAATAAAGGGACTAAGCCGAAAAAAGAAAATGAATGAATGAATATTATTTCTTAACTATGAATAGGTTTTTAAAAGTTTGCTGTTTGCATAAATGTTACAGTTGTGCAAACTGTTGTCCAGCAGGAAATGAATAATTGTGCCAAACTCCTAGAAGTAACAGCATGGTATATGTGCTGTAATTGAATAATAAAGTGCATATGTGAGTACAGTCCAGACTCCTGTCAGCTGTTGGGGAGTCTGATGGCGGAGGGAAAGAAAGAGTTCCAGAGGTCCTGCACTTGGTACTTTTGTACCTCCAGCCTCGTTGAGTGTGGGTGGGGTCCTTGATGATGGAGGCAGTTCTCATGTGGACTCTGTGACGATAGATGCTTTGCAGGGAGGACTCCTAGTATTAGTCCTTAGTATTCACCACTCTCTGCAAGCGGTTGTGGTCCATGGGAGTGGAGCTGCCGTACCACACAGTGATACAGTTGGTCAGGATGCAGCTGTAGAAATTCAAAGAATGGTAACATCAATTGTTGATTTAATTTAGTCAACAGATGTTAATTGATAAAGAAAATCTTACAATATTTATTTTTGACAGCATCCTCATTGTGTCTAAAATTTTAAACAGTACTTTAACGGTGCTGGTAGGTTTCTTGAAGCGTCTTGGAGACATTGCCGCAGTTCTCAGTGAAATATTACAAATAAATGCATAAAGAATGTTCGGAAATGTAAACTGAATGTAAACTACAAACACACTAGAGCATGAAATAGAAATTACTGGCTTTAAAGTAGGGCTGCACAATATATAGTTTCAGCATCGATATCACAATGTGAATAGTCGCAATAGTCATATCATGAGTACTCAAAATATTGAGTCTGGTTTTTAATTTATCATTTTGCAAAAATCTTTTTTTAGGCCTGTGACTGTGTGTGGGTTTTAAAAGCATTCAGGCCTATAAAGACATTGGAGTTTTGTTAACTTTGACAAATTAATAACAATAAATTTTATTGATCTGCTTATAAATGTATTATTTTACAGCTAATTATTTAATTACTGTATACTTGAATACAGTTCGACTCCTCAAAAGCAATAAAAGCTCTTTATATAATTTTTAATCTTTTTTTATTGAATTTATTTACGCTGGTTTCTTATATATGCATATGCACTGAATCATCCTAATAAATCTAAAATTGTAAATTCTTTCCAAATAGTTATAACACATCTAGTTAAATTGTATTCATATCGCAATATATATAGCAGAACAAAAAAAATATCGCGATGTTCGATTTTTCCAATATAGTGCAGCCCTATTTTAAAGCATTTTAAGCTGGTGAAAATACTCTCATATCGTCTATAATAAAACTATGCATGTCTAAAAAAAAATACAGTGTGCTTGGCTGTGTTGTATATGTATATATACACGGTGCCTATATGCTCTGAAAACTTGTGAAGAATTTACAAAATATTTAATGAAGTGAAAACAGAGCCAGGAATTTTTGTCCATTGCAAACAAACCAGTATGACAAAAGGATGGTTTTTCCAATGCCTGTACTGAACTGTAATGCCAAAGTAGATCCTATAATAGAACAAAGGGGTGTGCTTCATGAATCTGTCATTTTTAGGCTTGCATCTTGGGATGTTACATCCTGTTTTTGGTTTAGAAAAATGAGATCTTTGTTGCATTTGTATTTCAATTTAAACAACACCTTTGTTCATTTGCAAATAGACTGATACCCATCTTTACTCTGCCCCTGTTTTTCACAGTTATTTGAATAAACCTGAATAACAAAAAGTAATATCATTAGATGCATTATATGGCTGACTGACAGAGCAGTACTATTTATTTAGTAACAGACGTAAATTCTGTAAAGGATCAATGAATGAAAACATCTGAATCTCTAGGCTGAAAGAACAAGGGAATGTTCTGTTAACTGACCCAAAACTGTCACATTGGCCATTGGACAGCTTCCATCTTTATTGTTGAGCTGGAGGAAAGGTTTTATGTTTGTCATTTAAAGCTAGGAATTTGATCATAATTTGTTTTAGGGATGGGTTTGAAAGCAGAATATGTCAAATAATTTATTTTCTGTTCAATAAAAAAAAAAATCATTTATTACTTTCTAATACTTTGTAAAACTGGTCATATGCTCTGGCTGATGACTAAGAAATACATAAACCCAGAAGAGTGTGTTAATGTGGGTTATTGGATTATTTTGGATTCAGTGCAGGTTGATTGCCGAAGGGTCATTCCGTGTCAACCAGACGTCCAGCACTTAAATGTTTGACTTTATATTTTTTTTATAACAAATTCTAATAAAGCCAAATAGGAATTGTCATATTTGAATAATCTACTTTTTTGTATAGAGGGGGTAAAACGTTGCATAATGTTGATCATTTAAAGAATATTTTAAAAAGAAAATATGTAGAAAAGCCTATAAAGAACAACTGGAAATGTCAAAATCAAAAATATGTCTGACTGTTTTGATTTAGAAATATATTATCGCTGGTTGTTTCTAAATTGTGTTGCAATTTAACACTTGGGTGAATGAGTCTTTGTACTGCTGTGCTGATCCTGTCCGGAGCCTTTGGATTAGAAGAACTTCTCACTCTCGTTGTTCCAACTCTAAATCTGCTTATAGTGCCTATGAATAAAGAATCCCTTTTCTTTGCGGTTTACTCTTGTATTTAAAATGAGCTAAAAGTACCCAGCCTTTCACATGAATTGTTGCTGTGCATTGTTCACTTTCAATGTTTTAATTGGTATTTACTAATCAGTAACAAAAAGATGACTTCCTTTCCCCCCCTTTTTTTTTTATATCTTGTTTTAATCAAGTGCCTGTTGTTGCAGTCTAGAGTACTAGAATACTCTGCACATATTAATTTGGCCATTCATACTCTTGATTAAGCCTATTAGTAGTTTTTTTAATTACTAGAAACATTGCTATTGGCTATCGATGTTTAAATCACTGGCACCAAATTTATACTAAAATCCGATCAAAGTGGCCCGGTCATTTAAAAAAAAATTGTAAAATTGAAAGATAAAATATCTTAAATTATTTAAATAGTAAATATCTATAAATATCTTAAATAATAAATTCTATTTAAGTCTTGTTTTTATCAAGTGCATGTTGTTGTGTTCTAGAGTACAGCTTGATAATGCTCATATAAATGTTTAAGTACTCTGCACATACTGTTTTGGCCATTCATTAATAATACTCTTAATTAAACCTATATATTCATTCATTTTCTTTTCGGCTTAGTCCCTTTATTAATCCGGGGTCGCCACAGCGGAATGAACCGCCAACTTATCCGGCATTTGTTTTACGCAGCGGATGCCCTTCCAGCCACAACCCATATCTGGGAAATTAATTAAACCTATTTGTAGTTATTTATATCAAACATTGCTATTGGCTATCAATGTCTAAATCACTGGCATCAAATTTTTTATAAAATCCGCACAAAATGGTATGGTGATTTTTTTTTTTTCCAAATTTTATATTATGTAAATTTGAAAGATAAAATATTATATTTATATTATGTTTTCTTTATAAATGTTTTAGTTATGCAGTCTAGGGTGCTAGATATTTTTGTTTGTTTTAAAGGGGAGCATGACCAAGAATGTTTGAGAACCACTACTTGGTTTAATCAGCGCATCTTGGCTTAGTTCGATGCACGTTTACTGATTCAGGATGAGAATGTGCTACTATGTGAAGAATAGATAGCTGGGATAAGTACACATTCTCAGCACTTATAAACAGACTACGTGATCAATAACAGAATCAATAATTGCAAATAATGCTGAAACCCGATGTAAACCAATGTAAAAAACCTTCTCAGACACCGATCCGGTAACTTACCAATCTTGTAATTATTTTCTTGACTTAACAGAAACATTTGTGTAGGTGAAACATATCAACAAATGAAAACAAATGTTACAAATGAAGTGGAACAGTGGGAATCACTAAATGAAATAAGTTAGTTTAACTCATAATTTAAAAAAAGTTACTTTGACTTAATGAAAAGAGTTATGGTAACTCAAACTGATTATATCAGGTAGAACTGATATCTACCGAATGAGTTCTTAATTTATTCTATATTTGTGTTAACTCTAATGCTAGAAGCAATACAAAAACATTTGAGTAGCTACAGTATACCGTTGTTTGGACTCCATTCATTCTATTAACTGAACTCATACAGGTTTGATAAATGAACTTAAAATGTTTAAGTTACTAATGCTCTAAATGTTTGACAATATAAACCCAAATAAATGTGTATATGACTCATTCACTCATTAATTTTCCTTCAGCTTAGTCCCTTATTTATCAGGGGTCGCCACAGCGGAATGAACTGCCAAATATTCCTGCATATGTTTCACCTCCAGTTGCAACTCGATACTAGGAAAGTGTATATGACATATACATAAGTTTACAGTACTCAAACCATTTGGCTTCATAACTTAAATGGTTTGCAGCAATTGGTTTCCTCAAAACAGTTTGAGTTAGCTTATCGGTTTCTACAGTAAATAACAAAATGAAGAGTTTCATGGCAAAACGAGATAATATCTATTTTGAGAAATGTTGGTTATTGGACATTATTATTGAAGACATCAACAGTCAACTTTATTCACAATTTCTGTACATTAAACTATTACTTGAGCTCAGTGAAGGCCAGGGACATATATTCTTCAAATCCAGGATATTTTTTATTGAATTTTATGTCCATAAATAGTTCATAAATAAGTCAAAAGGCATGCTAAAATGCAACAAATTTATCTTAACATTGTCAACCATCTTAAATTGATTAAAATTAATAAAAACTATATGGAACAGTACATACAAAGATTGATTATTAATAATACGATTCTGAGTTAGTTAGTTAGTTTTGGCCAGAACGTACACAATATAACATAAAATTTTCTTTTTTTTTTTGCTGTGGCACCAATGGCGTTAAGCAGGCTTCACTGTGGCATTTGAAGAACTTTTGGATCATCAGGAGGAAAATTAACAATAATTTATCAATAGATTGTAAATATTTATAATATTCAAAAACATAATGCCATAATAAACATAATGTGACTATGGCGCGTGTGCCAGTAATCCAGGCCAGTCCCTGAATGAAAAGGTCGGATAGCAACCGGCTGAGCTGTCAGAGCAAATAAACTGCAGGATGTTGATCGTTTCAACCATTCTTAAACTGCTTGGGACTAATTGTGATTAGTTATAATATAGATAAGTAAGATTAAGTTAGTCAAATAAACGACTTGTAGCTCGTTACAGAAAAAGTGGACGGTCCTTCCACACCACCGCTGAAAACCTGTATGATCAGAGCGGGCGGAGCCGCGATGGCGCAGTTTCTGTTTCACCGAGTCCGTGGACACAAGCTCGCCTCGTCGGGCTCGTTCCGTCATATTTAATGACTTATTTCACTGTAATATTAATAATGTTATTATTATGCAGCTGGAATGACCGGTTCCAATCCGTCATCAAAATCCATGAGGTTAGCTCGACTCTGAAGCTTTGATTCTCTGACTGACAGACGGACGTAGCCTGTGACTGACAGCTCGCCTACAGTATAAACAATTAAATGGCAAACGTTTTTAGTTAGCCTAGTGAATCCTCTTTTTAAAAACATATGTTTTTTTGTTTTGATATTATCGTTAAATCAATGAGCAAACTTGGAGCACTTCGCCGGCGGTGGCTCTCCTCCCAGGTGATGCTGAGCATCGCATATGGCTGTTCTATTATATCGCATTATATTATATCTTTATATCGCAATCTAAAATGTTCATTCGTAAATTGTGTTAATGGCAGCAATTCACACATAGATAAGGGTACATCTGAACAGTGATTTCCAATACATAAATTCCAAATGTTAAAAAATGGCGTTTATCGCGTTTTGCAACGAAACTCTTCAAATGTTATTTTTTTAAATGTGAATTATGATCATTCATTTTATTATAGAATTGCGCATCTGTTTTACCTGTTTATTTTATCTAATTAATCATCATCTGTATACTCTCTACACTCTTAAAACAAACGGTTCTATATAGAACCAAAAATGGTTCTATCAAGCGCTTCATATATGGAACCACAAAGAGGTTCTATATAGAACAATTTTAAGGGTTCATTAAATAGAACCCCAAATGGTTCTTTGAATTCAAGTTAGATGGTATTATTTAGAACCATTTAAGGGTTCTTTTTATTTATTATTGAATTATTGTTACTTATTAATGAATAAAAAATAAAACCAATCCAGACAATTCAAATTGTTTAAATTTATTCAATTCATTATACAAAATATTTTTTTAAATATTTAAAATTGCACCTCTGCATACTTTGCATTGGACAGCAGATCTACCTTAACAGTTTAATGGCATTCAACACTGTAATTGTAATGATTTCACTTTTATAAGCTTTTTTACTGTTTGAGCAAATACACTTAACTTTCACACATCTCTAAAATGAAGAGAAATATATCACAATGCAGATAGAAACAACACACAAACAATCAAAACATCTATTAAATAACACTACAATTTCAAAAAGTTGATGGCACCTGCATGTATTGGTCATCACAACATCCATTTTTATACATAATTTAATAAAAAAAAAATTACAAAAACATTGCAAAACTATTAGACAAAACACTGCAAACAGCCATTCCACAACCTGTAGCATGTCCATGTCTGTCAGCCTCTCTTATAAGGTAAATAGTTTTGTCCATGGGTGGCACAGTGGCTCACTGGTTAGAACTGTCACCTAACAGCAAGCAGGTCACTGGTTCGAGTCCCGACTGGGCCAGTTGTCATTTCTGTGTGGAGTTTGCAAATTCTCCCAGTGTTCATGTGGGTTTCCTCTGGGTGCTCCGGTTGCCCCCACAGTCCAAAAGCATGTGTACGGTATAGGTGAATTGGCCATAGTGAGTGAATGTGTGTAGATGTAAGAGAATATGGGTGTTTCCAAGTACTGGGTTGTGGCTGGAAAGGGCAGATTAGTTGGTGATTCACTCCACTGTGGTGCCTCTGATAAATGAGGAAGTTGAAGGGTAGCGAGTGAGTGTTGTCCATTGTAATGCTGAAACTTCAAACCTTGGTGGAATCAGGAGAGCTGTTGAATCCTGGTTGGTGTAGGACCTTTGGATTTCTGTAAAACAATATTTTAATGTTGAGTACTTTTAACCAATTAACATAAGTCATCAAATAGAATTACAGTTATAATTAATACAATTAAAGTGTGTGTGAGTGTGTGTGTGTGTTTGGGGCAAATAGTATGTAGTATAGGGTGTAGTTACCTTCTGCGGATTCCTCTGCTGGTCATATGAGACTGTCGTGGAGCACTACCTTCTTTCTGTCCCTTTTTGGGCCATTTGTTTTAATGATGTTTCTGTGTTTTTCACCAAGTTTTCTATGCAGCATCCTGAATGCAAAAAAACATTTTTGTTACTTCATGTGTAAGTTTCCAAATGACACATTTTTAGCAATACAAGTTTCTTAAAGTCATCATAGACGCAAAACTATTTGGCACACAATGTAACAGTGTTTACTCACAAGCTGTGGCACTCCAAGAAGAAGAAACTGCTCCATTAGTTCTGCAAACCCCTCCATAATCTGTACTCTGGAAAAGGGTGTTTCATTCGGTTCTTGACTTATGAGTATCTGATGTCGCATTCCAGGTCCATCACACTCTGAGGTAAGAAGACAGCATTGTAGAGTGTGGAAATATGAATTTATAATACAGAATTAATCTACCTTTGGCATAAAATGTATTGAACTGAACTTGCCTTTTGTTAAGTTCCTCAGAGTACAGTTCACTTTCTTTTCATCCCATTAATTTGTTTCATTTTGCAAGATGATTGATGAGCTCACCACTGAAATCCTTTCATTTTTTAAATTTGTTTTGAAGACATTCCAACAAGGTATCCTGTAGGCAAATTTACACTTTCTTTTAAAACATATTTTCTTTGCAGGACTTTTTAATAAGCAATGACCTTAATATTCTCACTGTACAAACAGCAGCAATAAGTAATAGAACATTTTTGTGATAAATATCTTATTTCAGTACACAACAACCAAGTCTGACATATGCATGTTATAAAATACAATATTTACCAGGTGTCCTTGTTGATGATAATTGTGTCATAATTATGAATGTAACGCATGTCCTTCTTTAAGCTGGGATCCTTCCTCTTCAAAGCTATTTGTGTCCTGCAGCCCAGGTTACAAAACAATGTTAAAGTCTTTTATAATATTCATTTCATAATACTTAATACAGTTTGTTTAGAATACAAAGCAATAATGCATACCGAGCACAAGATTTATGATGCAGTTCAGTGTCCAGGCTGTTTAAGAAAAGAAAGATATACATTAAAATATGAATTTTAAACTTATTTAGCACAATATATACATATATGTAGCCTATATTTAACAAGGTTGAACATTTCACAATACATTTAGCCTGCATGTTTGTTTGTCCTTCATAAATAACACCTGATCTTTTATCTATTGATTATTAAAATATGTTTTGGCTTTAAAAGGTTTCAATAATACACTTAGCAATCATCACTATAGCGCGTGTCACTCGGGCGGGCGCGTGCATAGACTCGGGCGGGCACGAGCATAGACTCAGGCGTGCACGAGCGCGGCATGCTCCCTTGCGGTTTTAATGCAGGCTAGCCGGCGTGTACACTACTTTACTTCACACACAAACAAGCTGGAGGTACTCGTTTGTTTAAGGTTGGAGATAGAAACTGCACGAAAGCGGAAATCGGCTCATATCATCAAGTTCCCATTAAAAGAGCGTGCACGCGCTTCACGCTCCCTCTCGGAGCCCGCCTTCGAATAACGCAGCTGTTTTATTGTTATTGATATTTTAATTAATACTGACAAACAAATAAAGCGAAACTGTAACTTTTTTCGAACAAAAAGCAGAGCAAAGTCAGCTTGACACAGACTTCTGAACCGAAAGCTGTCGACAGAGGCCATCAGAAACTTACAAGCACAGTATTAATCCATATTAACGTTACCCCTTATTCAGTCTGTCACCATATAACACAAGGGAAGAGAAACATTACCCCGTAATACAAAATATTTCATTATTATAGTTTTAAAAGAATAATAACGTACCTGAATGATGGAGCTGCAATAACGGAGTTCTCCTTTTCAAAAATTAACCGTCACTCTCCAGGCTCCTCACCACCAGTCCACCAATGAATGACGTCACCAGAGGGCTTTTTCATGATTATTAGTTTAAAATAATTTATTAAACCATAACAACACACTGTACAGTCTGAATAAACTGGTTATTTTATTAATTTCACAAAATAATTTGTCAAAAATGTTAAATATTAAGCATATATAAATATTAGTGGTAATAAATATGGTAATGTACAAACCTGCATGAAACAAAAATCCCATCATACATTGATTAGGTTTTTGACCATAGCAGTCATTTTATTAGGATTTGACTCAAAAAGCTTTGTCTCTCTGTGTTATAGCTTATTATTATTTATAATCTTTACTATGTAATTATGTCATAAATCTCACATTTTAGAACCATTTTAATCAAAAAGGTTCTTTGCACTCAAAGGGTTCTAAATAGAACCATTTTTTGGGTAAAAGGTTCTACTGGCCAAGTATAGAACCCTAGGGTTCTATATAGAACCTCAAGGAACCTTTTTTTTTAAAGAGTGTATTCTCTTTCATTTAGATACGTTTTTCTAACTGATTTGATTTAAATATGTTCATTTAATTAATTTATGCATTTGTTTTTTAAGCTTTTATTTTATGTATCTTATCCATCTCTCCCCTAGGAAATGGCCATATATGGACATGCATAAAATTACTGATATTTTTATAATGATTGTTAAATTTTAAATACGCTGTTAAACTTTTAATTTAATTTTTTTATTTTTTAAATTGTTATTTTTTTTACGCTGTAAAACAAATACATTTCTTGTAGAATTGACAGCAAAACTAACCAAGAAATAGGATTATTCCTGGTTGTTAGCCTGCTCTGGAACAAAATAAATCCCTAAAGTAACTAGAAAGAATAAATCCCCATAGCAACTTAATTTAGCCTGCTTTCATACAACTAACTTCATAGAGTCAGGGCTAAATCTAGCAGGATATCTTGAAAATCCCAGCTTAAGTCGTTATCTTGCTTTTGTGCAATATGTGTGAAGCTAGATTTCCAAAACCTGAAGGCCTAAAAAATGAAGCATTTTAGACCTGTAATTTTCAAGTCTAAAGAGAAAAAAATCCTACATGCCTTGTTTTATTGATCTTAAATGTATTACTACTGTCTGGAAAAATCTGACATTGCCTTGTTTTGTTTTGCCACGATATATTTTGGAATATGACATTTTCACTGATTGGCTTAGAGAATACGCTGGTATCCAGGGCCTAGCTTTAAACTGGTTCTCTTCATATCTGAAGGATAGAACTATCTCAGTCAGTTTTCAAGCAACTCTTGTTCTTCTGTCATTCAATTAATGTATGGGGTTCTGCAGTGTTCGACACTGGGTCCGGAAAAGCATGAAAAGCATGGCATAAATTACCATTTATATGCTGATGATTCTCAAATCTACTCCCCCATAAAATCTGTGGATCAATCTTGCCTTCAGGCTTTGTTAAATTGTTTGGCTGATGTGAAGGTTTGGTTAGCAAATAACTTTCTGCAACTGAATGAGGACAAGTCTGAATTGATTGTTTTTGGTCAACAAGGTTCAGATTCTAATGGCAATATGTCATTGCTTCCTGGAAAAATACAGGAAAGAGTAAAGAGTCTAGGTGTTATTTTTGACTCTGCTGATAAATTTGATATCCAAATTAATGCGGTTGTCGAAGTTTTTTTCTGTTTTAGATATATTGCCAAGCTTCAGTGATTTGGAGAAGGTTGCTCATGCCTTCATCTCTTCTCATCTGGATTATTGCAACGCATTGTATCTGGGTGTGATTCAGGCCTCTGTCTCGTGATTGCAGCTGGTCCAGAATGCAGTTGCCAGGCTTTTAACAGACATGAGAGCACGTTACACCTGTACTGATTTCCCTACACTGGCTACCAATCCAGTTTAGAATTCAGTACAAAGTACTGCTTTTTTTTTTTTTAATCCCTTCATGGCCTAGCCCTTGAGTATATTTCCGAGCTAATTAATATACACCAAACGTGAGATCTCTTTACTCTTAAGGATTGACTCTATTTGCAAGTTCCTCGATCACGCTTGAAATGTCAAGGTGGTAGAGCTTTTTCAGTAGCAGCTCCAAGACTTTTGAACAATCTTCCACTCCTCATAACAACTCCAGTGTCTTTTCACTAAAAACACACTTCTTTTCTTTAGCTTTTAATCATGTGTTGTGAGTTTATGTACTTTGGTTCCTTGTATGTTTGCATGTATTATGTGTTTTTATGTACAGCACTTGGGTATCCATTGTGGTTGATTGAAATTGCTCTAGAAATAAATTGACTTGATTATGAATAAAATTTCACCAGATGATTTGAATAGGAAAAGTTTTGTTAATTTAGATGGACTTGGATGCTTAAGTCTTTGTCCACACAGTGCATCTGCATAAAATAAATAAATAAACAAACAAACAAACAGTGCTTTATGGTTTTCTAGGGAGTCAAACAGTTTTCAAGTACAGAAATTGAACAATCAAATATAAAATTGATTTATTGTTTGATTAATTTTAAAAAGAACAATATGTAATAATAATATTTTTCAGCCCTATCACTGTCTAATAAATGTTTTAAATGGGTAAAAGTTTTCTTAATAGCAAATAAGTATTACTGCATATTGATATTCAGTTGCATTGGTTGTGATTAGTGATGGCAGTTATTGATTAATGATCCATTTATTGTTGATAATCAATATACATTGTGTATTTATAAAACTGTATTTAAATCAATAGACCTTATTAATGGTAAATTATGCACTGACATCATTAATGTCGTAGTTTGTGCATGTGGTAATTCATAAAACATACTGTAAAGCAGATCTGAGGGAAACAATTAATTAGATTGAACGTGCATTTGTTTAATATAAGAAAATAAAAATGAAACTCTGCTACTGTGCTTAAAGAAACAGAACGAGGCATCAGTTTACCATCCTGGCCAGGGTTATTGTGATGTGTTGCGTGGCGTTGTACCACATCCTTTGTGGATGGCGTTATCAGATTGTTAATTATCTGAAAAGGATAAGAGTATCATCTAACTCAGGGCTAGGCAAGCTGAGTTCTGGAGAGCTGTGCAAGTTCAGCAGAGTTTTGATGCGGCCTTGATTAAAACTTATCTGCATAAGCTTTATATTCAAACGAAGACCTTCATTAATGCGTTCGTGTTTGAGTAAGGTTGGAGCAAAAGTCTGCAGGGCTTACAGGTTTTCTGCGCAAAACTTACCTATCAACTGGTCAAGAACATGCTATATATAAATATTTACATTTTATTTAGTGTTTTTTTTTTTTTTTAAGGTAGATGCTGATACAGTATCTTGGAAAGCAGATGGCAGATATTTAGCAGATTTAATTTATTTTAATTATTAATTAAATGAAAACGTAATGGGCATATTTTTATTGAGCTGTCTTTTCTCCATTAAGTTAGCCTGTGTGCCCATGTTTATTATTGCCTTGGCTAAACTTTAGCTAACTTATTACATAGTCGCTCATCATGTCAAAATTTGGCGATATTTGCTTTGGTCTTTTAGATAATTTGCTAACTGTAAATTTGAGCCACGTTTCTTTGTTAATCACTACTCACCTCCACACTTTTCACATTTCACCATTTTCACATTTCACCATTTATACCTCAGTCTCGTGATGAGCGCAACAGCATCCTCTTTAGAGTGGCAATCTCGCATGCTGGAAATGCTGGTTCCAAGCCTGCTCGGGGCAGGTAGACAAAAAACGATTCACGCTTTTACAAATAAAAGATGTTTACTTTTGTTTATGTTGACATGCAAAGCTGATTGTAGACAGAACATTCACTCAAATATATTCATATATTATTTTATTATCATTTAAAAAATTACAATAATCTCCCCAGACAAAATGGCACTTTACCTCGAGAATAAAAAAGGGCAGAAAAAATAAAGACAAGAAAGAAAAGAAAACAAAAAAGAACACCTCGCAGCTGGATCTGATTGTTTTGCAAGATTTGTGAAATCAAATGTCCATTAATCATTCAAAGATTGGTTTAAACTATATAAATAATTTTTTTGCTGAATGCAGATGTCAAGCGAGAACGTTTTTGACTGTATTACTAATTAAAGCAATCGTTAAAATTCTGCATCTGCATTTTTCTGTTTGACCTGCCTAATCGCACGAGGAAATGTAGGTAATTTACCTTTTGCCAGTTTAGTGGCTAATTCGTACAAATTCAGTAATGTGAAAATGTACTATTTTAAAAAAAGAGGCGTTGAACCCAACCCCACCCCTTAACTCAATTGTCATTAGGGGATAAGCAAATTGTACTAAATTGTACGAATGAGATCCTACGAATTCATATCAATTAGTCACTAAATCAAAGAGTTATGAATTGCCGTGAGATTGTGTTGGTTTGGTCGATTTATTGGCCATAGCGATGGGCTTTGCAATTAATCGCAATTGGAAAAAATCGTGATTTAATGCAATTTCTAAATTGCGTAAGGCTGCAATTTTATCTATTAATTTATTTTGATTTTTGTTCATGTTCTTGTGCGCATGATTTTAATATGTTAATTAATCAGAGCTGACTCAGCACACTGGGCAGTTACAGCTAAGCTGAGTGGGAGAAAGATGTTAACTAATCAGAGCTCACTCCGTGCACAACGAAGTTGAGCGGGAGAACCCGAATAGGTGGTTATAATTTACGTTCGTTTTTATTTATTGATTTTATTTATTTATTTATTTATTTATATAATAATATAATGTAATTTATTACAGTTTTGTTTATCAAGCAGTTAGTACTACTGTGTAGAGTATGTTTTTAACTAGAGTTGAGGTCAGTTAATCTTAATTTATTTTATGTTGTCTGTTTTAAAGATAATTTTACTACAGTTTTATTTATTAAACTTAATGCTATGTAATTTCATTGTGAAATGTTTTGTTATGCACTTGTCCACTGAATACATTTAGTATGTGTGTATGTAGCTTGTTTGAAAAAGCAAAAACAGTTGCTAAAATCGCTAATAAAATCACAATGGCAATATTCGTTCAAAAATTGCAATATGATTATTTTGCCCATATTGCACAGCCCTAATGTGAGGTACATAAAGATGTTAGACAATGAAGTGGACTAATAACTAAATAGTTTAGGCCTTTAGCACTTCCTGAATTGTAATAACCAAATAATTTAAGCCTTTACAATTTTCTGACATTTACTCACACTCAAGTAGTTCTAAACATTTTTTTATTATTTATTTATTCTGTTTGATACCAAAGAAAATATTTGAAAAATGTTAAAACCCAGCAGCCTTTGACCCCAATAGTAGGAACAAAAATACCATCCAAGTCAATGGCTTCTGCTTTTCAACATTCTACATAATATATTTTTTGTATTCAATATGGAAGAAAGAAGCTCAAACAGGTCTGAAACAAGGTCTGAAACAAGTGGAGGGTAAGTACCAACCACGAGAGAGTACAGTTTTTGGGGGAGAACTATCCATTTAGTAAGGACAATGTATGGAAAAAATAACACACTTAGCCTATAGTAACAAAAACTGCTTTGGACGTGCACATATGGACGTGCCATATAGGTATTCATAAATTTAATATATTGTGATAATGTACATGCACAATATTCATAGCGGAGGCACTTCAAAATACATTGAATAATTATTTATTATTGGAACTTAGAGTGCCTTTTTAAGAAAATTCATAATACATGTATGTGCATTGTTTGTTCATCACAGACCTATTTGTTACCTGTTGTAATTTATCCTTTTGTTATTTAATTTCTTTAAAAAAATTATTCTGAACATGTATACAATGAAGCATTAAACAGAGATTTTTTTGGTTATTATAACTGTCAAATTGGGTGACACGGCGGCGCAGTAGGTAGTGCTGTTGCCTCACAACAAGAAGGTCACTGGTTCGAGCCTTGGCTGGGTTAGTTGGCATTTCTGTGTGGAGTTTGCATGTTCTCCTTGTGTTTACGTGGGTTTCCTCCAGGTGCTCCGGTTTCCCCCACAAGTCAAAAGACATGCGGTACAGGTGAATTGGGTAAACTAAATTGTCTGTAGTGTATGTGTGTGAATGAGAATGTGTGGATGTTTTCCAGTGATGGGTTGTGGCTGGAAGGGCATCCGCTGCATAAACCAAATGCTGGATAAGTTGGTGGTTCATTTCAGCTGTGGTGACCACAGATTAATAAAGGCACTAAGCCGAAAAGAAAATGAATTAATAAATAACTGTCAAATTAATACTTGCATCTTAGGTATTTATTGTGATAATACAATATATCATGATAAAAACTTCTAAAATTAATCGAAACAAGATAATTTGATGCAGAAGCCACATGCCTCACTTGACAGTGTGTACGTCTGTGAAAGGGCATATTGTACATTTATGCAAACTTTAGTAAATAGTTATATACAATATATGAAGTATTAATAACTATATAGGCCTAATCATAAAACAGTTGTATTGTGAATACTAACCCCCACCTATTAATTTGACTAGATAAATAAAGATATGTTTCAAAATCTTTTAATTTTATGCTTATATATCATTGAATTTTATGTTTATATATCATAAGTTTGCAATCAGTTTGCACGTTTCAACCAAGCACACACAAACAATTTTCCTCTTCTTTGCATTTCACCTCTGCTGTGGCTCATTTCCTTGTCTTGCTTTCTAAAAAGTACAAGCCAATGCATATTCAACATGAGCATCACTCCATGTCAGCTTAACTTAAGGTCCCCTGCTAAACAATTGTATTGAATATTTTCCGATGAAAGAAACACACAAATGATGAAACATTTGGATGAATTTCATGCATTATTTGTTATAGTAAAGTGGATAGTATAGTATGGAGTTTACTAAATATTGTCTACATGCATATATTTGAATACATTTACAAGAGGGAGATATTGTGTGCTTCACCATGTCTGTGCCACAACTCATGAAGTTCTGAGTTTATATAATGAAATAAAAATGTAGCAAAATAAAACAAAGAAATAGATTGGAGCATTTGATTAAAAAGTTTTATTATTCAAAAGGTTGAAAAGCTCTTGGATTTGTGTATGTGTGTGGAAGAGAATTGCATGCATGTGTTCAGCAGCAGGTCAAATGTTGATATATAATATATATTTATATGTATGTATATATATATATATATATAT
>CAIGQQ010000153.1:5038489-5081493 GCA_903798035.1 Danio albolineatus
ATATATATATATATATATATATATATGTATGTGTGTGGAAGTGTTCAGCAGCAGGTCAAATGTTGATATATAATATATATTTTTATGTATGTATGTATGTGTGTGTGTGTGTGTGTGTGTATATATATATTTTGGGATGAACTAACATTTTAATGATGTTATGAAAGGTGTCATTTACAATTGTAGTTTACATTAATTCTGTGACATAAAAGCCAACTTCCAAAAATTGACTGATGAACTTTCTTGTATTTCTTTGTAGGATTTGTACTCCTATAAAAAATCTTAAGAACATGGTTCATCATTGGCTTTCATCTGCAACTTTGCATTATCCGGCTGGATTTCGAGTTTGTTTGCAACTCTCATCAAACACTTGAATCTCGGAACTGCAGATGTGAAGGAGTCATCGAATGTGTATGACAGGAGAGCAAAGACAATCCAAGCACAAGCCACAGTCCTTGTGGTTTACGACAGGATTGTGAAGACATTAAAAATCTTGACTTGAAAGATATGGCAGAGCATGGAGAGCTGCTAGCAGAGATGGCATCTATCGGGCGTCTTTCAGCCACAGAGCGCCTGAAGCAGGCGCAGAAGAGACGAGCACAGCAGCTCAAAGGCTGGGCTCAGATGGAGAAGGACAGTGCCCGTGGTCACAAGGCTGACCACAAGGTAGATGGGGTGAAGAAAAGCAGAAAGGTGACCTTTAACTCCAATGTGATGCTATTGGAGGCTGCAGCCAGAAATGACATAGATGAGGGTAAGAATAGAGTACTCTTAATTCTGCATAATAAGAAATATTACATGTGTTACAGCTACTTTTTTGGAATGTAAGAAATGAAAGAAGAAATGAATTGGTCATTACGTTCAGTAGAAGAAAGTGTGCTTCAACGATATGTGACTTAAAATGTTTAAAATGCGCATGTAATATACACTTCCTGACAAAAGTCTTGTCGTCGATCCCAGTTGTTCATTCATTAACTCATTTTGTTTTCAGCTTAGTCCCTTTATTAATCTGGGGTCGCCACAGCGGAATGAACCGCCAACTTATCCAGCATATGTTTTGCGCAGCGGATGCCCTTCCAGCTGCAACCCATTCACTGGGAAACACCCATACATTCTGATTCACACACATACACTATGGACAATTTAGCTTACCTAATTCACCTGTACCACATGTGTTTGGTTCAGCCTCCACATCATAGTTCTTGAAAGCAAAGTAGGTCAAGGTGCTCTAGGATTGGCCAGCCCAGTCACCAGACATGGACATTATCGAGCATGTCTGGGGTAAGATGGAGGAGGCAATAAAGATGAATCCAAAGAATCTCAATGAACTCTGGGAGTCCTGCAAGAATGCTTTCTTTGCCATTCCAGATGACTTTATTAATATGTTATTTGAGTCATTGCAGAGATGGATGGATGCAGAACTCCAAGCTTTAGGGGAGTCATACACCAAATTAATTCTTTTTCCACTGCACCATGACTTTATATTCTATACTGTACATTATTTATGTTAAGTGACAAAGATTTTTTTCTGAGCAAAGTCAGACCTTACTCTTCTAATAAAATAATTAAAAATCAAAGCATGATCATATTTTATTTTGGTAAAATAAGCGTAATCTAGAGGCCTTTGTCTTTCATATAATCTTATACCAAATGATCAACTAGAACTCAAGTAATTTTTTGCTGTTCCTAAAACTTGGATAGGCGACAAGACTTTTGTCAGGTAGTGTATGTGCAGCTTGCTTTGAACTGTTTTTGAAGTATCCCTTTAATGTCCTCATTTTATATTTATGTCTTTTGGCAGTACGACAGTTGCTGAATAATGGAGTCAGTCCAGACCTTTTCAACGAGGATGGGCTCACTGCTCTACATCAGGTACACATTCGTTGACATAAACAACCCACTTTCTCTCACACACAGACATGCAAAATGCATATATATGATCATTGAATCATCTCCTAACATTGAACTGAATTGATAAAATTGTCAAACAATGTATATAGACTGTAATGATAATGAAATAGCAAAAATGTATTAAATTAAGCTGTCAGGAATGGCTGCTGCATGAAATAAACACAACAGCAACATAAAGTGCCAACATGAACTCTCAGCCCACCCCACAAATCTTCTGTCACATTATAGAAAGAATCAATTTGTCAGCAGTTTCATTTCCATAACTGATCAATGTAGATTTGTGACAAATTTACATATTAGTCTTCACTGACTGGCTGCCCACAACAATGTTATGAACTGCCTTTATATAATTAATTGTAAGGTAACACATTACAATAGGGTTTCATTAGTTAATATCAGTTAATGCTTTTACTACCGTAAACAACCATTTATTACACTACTTATTTATCTTTGTTAACATTAATAAGTGACAATAAAGTCTTCTTTGTTCTTTGTCAAAATTAATGTACGTGAGTTAATATGAACAAACTCAACTGTCAATTTCAAATAATGCATTAGTAAATTAAATTAGAGTGTACTGTGGTTAATAACTGCTGCACAAGTATTGTTAATAATAAAAACATTAAGTTACATTAATTAACCTTATTGTAAAGTGTGACCATTGTTTTTTTTAATGTTATTTTCGTCACGTTGAGATCATGCCAACATTTATTGTCATGTAAAAAAAAGCACTTTCACTAAAATTTCACATTAAATTCCCTCAAGCTGTGTAAGCAATATCTTGCACATTTGCACTTTGTGTCTGAAAGTTTAAATTTCTCTAACCCTACCCTATTGTACTTTTGCAATATTGCCATATCCACTTAGGCTCTAGAGGTTTATAACATAAAACAGTCCTGTTCTACCACCCAAATTCCAGAAACGTTTTTTTTTTTTAAGTAAAATAAAGAAAATATGCAATTTGCTGATTTTTTTTTACCTTTATTTTAAATGACAAAAGTACCAAAAAAAAATTCACTAAGCAAATTAATTGTATTCTGAAAATATAAAACAAATAAAATTTTTATGGCTGCAACACACCTTAAAAAAGTTGGCATAGAGGCAAGTTAAAAGTCCAAATCCAAATTAAACTCAGCAGTCCACAATAAGCATGTTAACTGGGGATACATGCAGGGTTCATGGTTGGATATAAATTACCTTGCACTGTTTGCAAGTAAAGCAGGCTCATAAAATCATGGCTCATTATTTTGTGGCAAAAATAATGTGGGAATTGTCAAACAAATCGGAGAATTAGATTTATTCATGCTACATTACACCCAGTTTATGAATTTCAACAAAAAACATATTTACTGTTGTGAAAACATTGAAATCCAGAGAAATCAGGAAGCCTCAAGGGAGGAACCCTCAGCTAAATTTGCTCCAGCTTTGGAAAAAAACATTGCAACTGAACACAGTGTGCTGCTGCATCAAGAAATGCATCTTGACTTATTGTTGATGGTGTAAGCTGTACATCAGTTGTCTGCCACAGTGATGCTGCTGGTTCTCCAAGCCAGAGCTCATCCCAGATCATCAAGAACAAAGTGGAGATATGTACTGGGCTCAGAGAAGTCCATATTTAAACTTGGTTCAGGGAAAGACAAACATTAAGATCATATTCTCAAAGTTCAGTGAGACCATTCAGACTTCTATGTCATGGCTCGGGAAACAGCAGAGCAAATGGTGTTGGTGTGAGAAATGTGTGCACAAGTACCTTTGGCATGGAGGCATATATTGATAGAATACAGAGCCATATGCTGCCATCAAGGTTGTAAGCATGGTACATTTTATAGTAAGTCTATATTATTAGATCAAGTCTCATTCTGCATATGCTACAGCTGCTTGGTTAAATAATAATAATAATAATAATAATAATAAATAATAATTCCTTACATTTATATAGTACTCTTCTACACACTAAGAGCGCTTTACACAATGTGGGGGATCTCCTCATCCACCTGGATGATGCGACGGCAGCCATATTGCGCCAGACCCTACACCAAACACCAGCTGATTGGTGGAGAGGAGACAGTGTGATGAAGCCAATTATTATATGGGGATGGTTAGGAGGCCATGATGTAAAGAGGCCAATGGGCAGATCTGGCCAGGATCCTGGGGTTAAACCCCTACTCTTTTTTTTTTTTTTTTTTTTTTTTTTTACGAAGGACATCCTGGAGTTTTTAATGACCACAGAAAGTCAGGACCTCGCTTTAACGTCTAATCCGAAAGACGGTGCTAATCCGCTAATAACGTCTAATCCGAAATCCGAAAGCAGTATGGAGTCCCCTTCACTATACTGGGGCATTCTGTCCCACACAGACCGCAGGTTGAGCGCCGCCTCACAATTGGCCTCACACCACTACCAGCAGCAACATAGCTTTCCCATGTGGTCTCCCATCCAGGTACTGACCGGGCGCAGCCCTGCTTAACTTCAGTGGGCGACCATGTAAGAGTTGCAGAGACCTAGCTGTCGTTTTATAGGCACAGAGTGGATGTGCTTGACTGGCCATTCTGCAGTCCAGATCTGTCTCCAATTGAAAATGTATGGGTCATTGTGTAGAGGAGAACTGACTGTTCAGGCAAATAAAACTCAAGCATTTTGAATCATCAAGTTCCAGATGATTAAACATTGTATTAAACAGGTGTTAAACTTGCCTCCATCCCAACATTTTTGTAGTGTGTTGCAGCCATCAAAATATATTTTTTTAATATTTCCAGATTACAATCATTTGCTCACTAAAAACAAATACATAAAAATGAAAGAAAATCAAATTTTATTGCATTTAAAAAAAAACGTCCCAACTTTTCTGGAATTCAGGTTAGTGAGATCCAGGGTTAATAAGTTCATGATAAATTTGAGCATAGAATACGGTTATCACCCTGGTAAATCACTGAACCGTGTGTGTACACAGCAAGTTATGAACTGACTACTAAATTTTGCTACAGTGTATATGTAATCTAAAAATGCTGAATAAAAATCCTAAATTGGCCTTATATATTGGTCATCCACATTAGTCTAATTGTTGATTGTTGTATAATTGCTTAATTAGTCCACCATCTTGACTCATTCATTTATTCTGCTGAATCATTGTTTCCCCAGGTCAGCAAATCATTAAACTTTTGTGTTTCTGCAGAGCTGCATAGATGACTTTTTGGAGGTAGCACGCTGTCTTCTGGATGCAGGTGCAAATGTGAATGCGTGTGACAGTGAGCTGTGGACCCCTCTACATGCGGCAGCCACCTGTGGACATACTGACCTCGTCCAGATGTTGATAGAAGCGTGAGTATAAATGTATCATTATTTTATTATGCCCATCTAACTAGTTTGTCATAGCAACCCTCTACACACATCTTGGCTTTCGAAATACCATTAGTTAGTAAACTTTTGTTTGCTTGACATTTATGAATGATTTGAATAAAGGATTTATTATGTATTAATCTAAAATGTGCTCTCAGTAAAATTACAGCTTTTTACAAATATGCATTCATATTTGATAATATTTTAAATAACAACTACTTGTTAATAAACAATTGATTAAGTATTTATAAATTTGTTATGGTGTAACTTATGAGTATTAACTTGCAGTAATGCTCATAAGTAACTATGTTTCTGTGTTCACTTGAACATGTTCTGACAGTAATAGTTAAGCAATGATATTGCAGATTTCATATTACTTTCATCGACCACTAAATAAAATGTCAGTGGATTTTAGCTACAATAAAGGTGGTTTGTCAAGCCACTCACCTGTGTGAAGCACAGTCAGGATTGCAGTGCTTTCCCAGGAACATGGAGTGCTTATTAGAATGTGTCAGGTGCATATTGAGGGGAAAGTGCATGCTTCCTCCAGGTGGTTTGTCAAGCCCGCTCACCTGTGTGAAACATAAGTTTGGAGTGTTGCATAGACAACTTGTATATTTAAAATGGCATAAATAGTGTGCTTTGTGTGATTATTGACTGGTTTGTGTAAAATGTGTTCAGGGGTGCAGATCTGTTGGCGGTGAATGCAGATGGAAACATGCCATATGATCTGTGTGAGGATGAGGCTACGCTCGAGCTCATAGAGATGATTATGGCAGAGCAAGGTGAGGGTTAACTAAAATATGCCCAATTTCTTGTTTCATCCAAAAAAAAAAAAAAAAAAGAATGGCCAGTATTAAAGAGCTGCTTTTATTCATTATAAAATGATCTCCAACAATATGAATGCAAGGTCAAAAAACACATTCATTGTCTTATAATGTGCATTTATTTGAACCTAATTATCCCAACAACTGCCATATGATTTGTTTAGCGATTCCTTTGTGTGATGCTAATCGGCAGCGATTGGTCCAATGAACCTGTCTGAGAGAAACGCCCACCTTGGTGATGAAGTAGCACAAAGTATATGTGTGAGGCCAATGCAAAAGAGAAAACTGGTCCATATGAATTGTGTAACCGTTACTGACAAAGTTCCTGTCAAGGTCTGACAAAGTATAGTCTTTGCTGTTTCTTCCTTTAATAACAGATGGCTAGTAAATCCTGTGTTGCAGGGTAGGTTATTGTATTGATCATCAGAAAAATTACAGGATCAAACACAGCACAAGGTAAACTCTGCTGTTGTTGTGAAAATGAATCGTATATTCCCCATAGCCGCATCTCTGGCATCTCTCAAATTCCAATAGTAATGATTAAAGTAAATGATCTAAATGTATTTATATGTATTTTTATATTCTGGGTGAGGCATAAAACTAAAAAATGTTTGTCTAATTAAATGTTGTCGGGCCGACATTTCTCATAATTCTAATAAGTAGCCCAAACTGTCTGTCAGCAAATATAGATTTGTACCAGTGCATTTCTCTTCACGCATATCCGCCATTAGCTTGTGTACGCGTTCATGTGCAGACGAGCCAATCACAGTTGTGCAGACAAATAAAATCCTGAATCAATATTGGAGTTAGTTTTGCACGCTGGAGGAAGGACGACACCATGGCTGAAGTATTTCTTTTAGACAGGTTATGTTTTAAAACTATGTAGATTGTTTTGTGTTAAGAACGGGTTGTATGCACAGAATTGTTTAGCCAATCTTCCGGCAATAGATTGATGTGACCTTTTACAGCATCGATAATGTAGATTTTAATTTATTTTTTATTTAGTTTAACAACAAAACATCAGTAAATAGCGCTTTTTTGCCCAGCCTGCTTTTCTGTTGGTTTTATTTTGCATTGGTTTATTTTTGAACAATGACAGCCTGTAACACATATACAGTATTTGTTGACTGTTTACTCCCTATATTGTTTTCCATGCTACTTTGAATATTCTGTCCGAAATAGCATGTAAGTATGACTTAGTAAGTGTAATTCCCTTACATTCATTGGTAATTCCCGCACGCCCTTGGCCAACCACTAACTACATTTCTAGCTGGCAAATGAAATGGCTAATAGGTTGTCTGCTCTCGTCTTTACCGTGCTGGTTATTGTGTCAGGAGGCATGGCTTTGGACGGCAGGGAAGAGACTGTGTTTCAAAGATATTATGCTAACCGGTTTGCATTTTGATAGATCACCTACTGTACTTTTAAGACAATTTAATATCTATTGTAAATAGATTGTTAAATTCACATTTAGAATATATAAACATTCAGATCTTCTGCCAAAATGAATCAATGATTTCTTTGACGTCACCTCATGCTTCAGTCTCTAACCAATCTACTGACCTATCAAATTCTCTTTAGTACTAATACATCATGCCCCCTTCAAGACGCTTTTGCTGTTTGCTGAAATCAATGACGTGTACTTCTTATTTGTTTTCAACTGTGCTGTGCACAACACCTCTCTATGGCAAGCCCCAAAGGGGAAAATACATTGCACATACAGTGTAAATATGATTTTCTATGGGGAAATGAAGTCTACCTTTGTGTTAGTTTCATGTGAACCACCATAGCACACAGCTACGGTATAGTGTGGTTCAGCCCAGAGAGACAGCAGCACAGAGTAGATCAAGAGACGACATGGACCACAAACATATTGGACCCATTTGAATTATGCAAAAAGCTGTATTTTGAGGCAGAGAGAAAGGGCAAGTCAGACTGTACTATCACAGACAGGCTCAACAGCTCTAACTGGTACTTGTGGCTGTTTTAAAAAAATGAGGAGCTACTCTGTTCCCACCCTGTCTTCCTGTTTCAGTTGAGACTACATCAAACATCAAATAAAAATGCATATTACAGGACCTTTAAAATCTTTTCTTTCTGGTCATATTACATTAAGTTAACCTAAATAGTCAGTATGTACAGATTTGAAAATTCTATTTGTAATAAAGTTTGACAGCTAAACTAGATTTTGTAACAGGTAACAAAAAATGTACATCTTGGTTGTGTTTCGAGGGGAAATTTAATTTTATAATGCATGCTATTTGTCACAATAAGCTGATAGACTAAACTAAATGATAATGGCATATTGTCAATTGCTTTATTAGCATTTATACACTTCATATTTTATTTTATAGATTGGTTGCAGTCACCATATTTAAATAGCAATTTAAACGGTTCATATAAGTCTATTGTCCACATATTTATGTTTAGGTATTACTCAGGAGAGAATTGATGAATGCCGTGGAGCCAAGGAGAGGGTTATGCTGTCTGACCTTCAAGAGATGGTTACAAATGGAGCTGATCTGAAGGTGAAGGATGAGCATGGAGCAACTATGGTAAGAGACAGCAGTGCAGGCAGACTAGATGATCATTTATTAGAATTTTTCAACTGGGGATTGGGAACCCTCAGGGGGGTAATTTCTGGGTGTCTATGGAATCAGTACTAATTTTTTAAAATATTAATAGATTATTTTTATGGTGACTTTCTATTTCTAGTCAAACCTCATAAAGCTTTTTTGATAAGTTCCATAAACTGTACACAAATTCCTGATTGTTTTCATTTTTGCTTCAGCGCCTCCCCATGTTTCAGTGCTTTCTTCACAGCAGTGACACAGAACAGAAACAGAAGGCAATGTGTGTTTTTATAGATTTGATAGATTTTTCGGCATCTGTGCAGTTCTTTATATATACAGTTATACAGTTATATATTCTATATATATACAGTTTACAAAATGTCATGGTTTCCTCTCTAATGTTGATAAAGTTTTAATGCTAATGCAGTTTTTGCTGTGTCTGTCCCTCTTTATATCACAGCTGTTTCCTCCAGTGAAAATGTAACATATCGGAGTACTTTATGAAACAATATAATGCTATTTTGTATTTTAAAATTACATGCAAACCATATAGGCATGCACATAGATGTTTAAAGATGACAGACAGAAGTCAGTCAGTGCTTATTTTGACTGGATCAATGTGATTAACAGAGAAAACCCACAAAAGCGTTAAGGGCCTAACAGGGTTGTGCTTATTCTCTTAATGAGTTCTGGGTGTGTTTTGAGAATAAACCAATCAGAGTCTCATCTCCCATTCAAGAGTCAGTTGCGTCATGCCATGGTGCATTTGCTATTTACATGGTGGACTTTGTAAGTGGAAAAACGCTTCACTAGCAAGAAAACAGTTAAACAGAGCATCTGCAGTGCGAGGAAAAAGAATGAGCCTTCTCCAATTGGCCTTTACTTTCAATTTCTCTTTCTTTTTTTCGTGAATAAGGAAATGGTGCTGCACTCTCCACTAAAGACATCCATTTGCATGCACAATTAATTTCGTTTGTTAAGCGTAAAGATTTATTTCAAAACTATTTCTAAATTCAGGTCTAATTTGCAGCAAATGAATAAACGAACAACAATAGTAATGAAGTCTGGTCAAAAAACTGAGTTATATGCAAACACACATGCAATGTCCCATATGATCCAAAACAGGTGGAAAAATCTAAGCTTGTTTTTAATAAAACAAATGAAAATATGAATATAATAAGGACTACTGAAATTAGGGCTGCACGTTATAACGTTACAGCATAGACATTGCTATGAACCGACAACTTATCCAGTATATGTTTCACGCAGCAGATGCCCTTCCGGCTGCAACCCATCAATGGGTAACATCCATACACACTCACACTCAGCTTACTGAATTCAGCTATAGTCAGCACGTCTTTGGACTTGTGGGGGAAATCAGAGTACATGGAGGAAACCCACGCCAACATGGGGAGAACATGCAAACTCCACAAAGAAATGCTAACTGATCCAGCCAAGGCTCGTACCAGCTACCTTCTTGCTGTGAGGCAACAGTGCTACCCACTGCGTCACTGCGTCACCCACAAAAAAACAAAAAAACAAAACTTAATTCAAATTTCTTATTTCAAACTTATTTCCAAATATCTACATTTCATAGCAAAAACAAGATTATTTGACAGATAATTTCCTTAAAACAAGCTAAATTTTTACTTATTTATTCGAACAGTGAAAACTAAACAATGTTTTTACTTGGTCTAAGAACATGTATATTTTTAATATTTGGACTAGAAACAAGACAAAACAAAGTAAAAAAAAAAAAAAAGCATTTTTTTGCATTGTGATTTTCAATTTCTGTAGCTGAATACTGCTAGACTCTCCAAAAAACGGTCAAAGAGAACGATTTAAGCCATCTTCTGAAACGGTATTTATATTGCAATATTTATCGCAGAAAAATTAAATATCGCAATATCGTACAGCCCTAATTAAAATGCATTGTTTTCCTCTAATTTAATAGTTTTCTGCTTAGGTTTTAAGCTCTGGCTTAAAGAAAAATATATAATTTTGAATCATAAATATTGATCCATAAATTCTTGTAATCTAATCTTGAAAGTAGGGGCTTGAGAGTCATAGATGGGTCGAGGGGGTCCAGTACTCAAAAAAAAAAAAAAGAGAACCACTGATTTATAATATTATAAAATCTAAAAAACCCTATTGTTTGTTTTTGTAGTTGCATGTAGCAGCTGCTAATGGATACATGTCAGTTGGGGAGCTGTTGCTGGAGCACAGGTTGTCTCCTGATGAGAGAGATGCTGATGGCTGGACACCACTCCATGCTGCCGCCTGCTGGGGACAGGTGAACGCTGACACATTTAGTTACCAAATTCGCCTGAACATTCTCTGTCTTTGAATTTTTAATTTAATAAATTACAGAAAACATATCTTAAGAATGCAAAAATATTTACTAATTATGATTTCAATAAAATGCACAGTAATTAATTATCAAAGCAATCATTTATTTTTTATTGTGGTTTATTGTACATTTATGAAGTATTTATAATATAGTTAAGTAAAATAACTCAAGAAGATATGTCATTATTTAGATAAGTATTGTTTTTTTTTAACTGTTCAACAAATTAAAATTGATTACTTAGTATGTCTTGCCAAAGTATGTGCATAAAAGACACTAGGTTCATGGCTAACATATTCATTTTTTTGTTTTAAATTTTCAGACCGGCTTTCTATTTAGTGCGCAATAAATAGTACACTGAGTAATAGTGGTTGTCTTTTTGCTCTTGTAGATCCAGATGGTGGAGCTGCTGGTGGCTAATGGTGCAAGTTTAAATGCCAAGTCTGAGCTGGATGAGACACCTCTGGGTAAAACCATCTTATATGCATCTTATATGTGTGATCAGAAATGCCTGGACTTGAGGCTTCACAATGCTTTTCTGTTGTTTTGCAGATGTGTGCACTGATGAGGAGGTCCGGGCCAAAATGATGGAGTTGAAACATAAACATGATGCCATTATGAAAGGCCAAGACAAACACAAGAACACGTTGCAGAGACGGGTGTCCAGCACTGGCAGCAGAGGGTGAGTACTAAGGGGACAGTCAAATAAAGCATTTTTATATAATAAATGATCTGATGAGAACTTCAGAGACATTCTGGAGACACGAAAGACACATTAAATCTTAAAAAAGGGGCAAAATAGGTGCCCTTTAACAAAATCCCTTGGCAATAGTGTATGAGCTCTACTTTGTGTGATTTTTGTTTGCAGAAAAGTAGTGAGGCGCAGCAGTGTGAACGAGCGCAGCAGTCTCTACCGCAGAGAGCATCAGAAGGAAGCCAAGGTGTGGCAGGAGAGAGGAAGACAAACAGAAGTCTTGGACGATGATGAAGACAGACAAACTGATGCAGAATTGAATCTGCATGCTTCACTGGTGAGAAATTTTATTATTCAATGCCAGTTGCAAGAAATGCACCTACTATAGTCTTAAAAGGTTAGTTTGCAGAAAAAAAAATCTTTCATTCACTGATACTTGTTTCAAAGCTTAATGGGTTTCTTTTATCTGCTGTACAAAAAAAAAGATATTTTGAAGAAAGCAGAAAACCTGTAACCTTTGACTTCCATAGTATTTGTTTTTTCGGAAGCTAGCTCTCTGCAACTCTCACACGGTCACCCACTGAAGCTAAGCAGGGCTGCGCCCAGTCAGTACCTGGATGGGAGACCACATGGGAAAGCTTGGTTGCTGCCGGAAGTGGTGTTAGTGAGGCCAGCAGGGGGCGCCCAACCTGTGGTCTGTGTGGGTCCTAATGCCCCAGTATAGTGAAGGGGACTCTATACTGCTCAGTGAGCGCCGTCTTTCAGATGAGACGTTAAACCGAGGTCCTGACTCTCTGTGGTCATTAAAAATTCCAGGATCTTCTTCGAAAAAGACTAGGGGTTTACCGCGGCATCCTGGCAAAATCTGCCCACTGGCCACTGTCCATCATGGCCTCCTAACCATCCCCATATCATAATTGGCTTCATCACTGTCTCCTCTCCACCAATCAGCTGTTGTGTGGTGTGCAGTCTGGCGCAATATGGCTGCCGTCGCGTCATCCAGGTGGATGCTGCACACTGGTGGTGGATGAGGAGATCCCCCCATTGTGTAAAGCGCTTTGAGTTCCCAGAAAAGAGCTATATAAATGTAAGGAATTATTATTATTATTTATTATTATTATTATTATTATTATTATTATTATTATTTTCGTACCATGGAAGTTAGTTGTTACAGGCTCTCAGCTTTCTTCAAAATATCTTCTGTGTTCAACAGAAAATTAAACTCTTAGACATCTCAGGACTAAGGCTAATACAATATGCTTCTCAATGCATAACCAACTTTGTCATGTATAATCCGTGTTGGGGTAACGCATTACAAGTAATGCGAGTTACGTAATAATATGACTTTTTTTAAGTAACGAGTAAAGTAACGCATTGCTTTTCAAAATTAATATAATATTTTAAAATAATATGTTAAAATTTTATGTGAATTAATTAATTTAGAAAAATAAATTGCTTAGTTTAAAAAATAAATTGCTGAATTCAGGAACAGGCAGAAAGGAAGATGGCAGAGCCTTAAATCAGAATCAGAATCAGTTTTATTGCCAAGTATGCTTCACACACACAAGGAATTTGCTTTGGCTACAGAAGCTTCCAGTGTTCATAAAGTGACAAGTGACAACACAGAATAAATATAAAAAAAGAAGACGATAGACATTAAACAGAGATGCAGTCAGTCCAACGATCTGGATGTTGAAATGTATGTACAGATTTGTTATAAATATACAGGTTATAAGGTGTTGTGTACACATGCGTAAGTATTGCATTGTATGTTGTTATAAGGTGCTGTGTACAAATGCATAAGGAGAAGTATTGCATTGTATATTGTTATAAGGTGCTGTATACAAGTGCGTATGAGAAAGTATTGCACGTTTATTGCACAATAGGAAAAATATGAACTGTTCATGAGGTAGATGGCCTGAGGAAAGAAACTTTTCCTGTGTCTGGCAGTTTTTGTGCTCTGTGCTCTGTAGTGCCGGCCAGGCGGTAACAGTTCAAACAGGAAGTGTGCTGGGTGTGAGGCGTCCAGGGTGATTTTGCGAGCCCTTTTACTCACTGTGGAAGAGTACAGTTCTTGAAGTGTAGGAAGGGTAGTGCCAGTTATTCGTTCAGCAGTCCAGACTATTCGCTGTAGTCTACGGAGGTCAGATTTGGCTGCTGAGCCGAACCAGACGGTGATTGTAGTGCAGAGGATGGATTGGATGACAGCTGAGTAGAACTGCACGTGCAGCTCCTGTGGCAGGTTGAACTTCCTCAGCTGAAGGAGGAAGTACAATCTCTGCTGGGCTTTCTTCACAATAGAGTCTATGTGAGTGTCCCACTTCAGATCCCGAGAGATGGTGGTGCCCAGGAACCTGAATGACTCCACTGCAGCCACAGTGCTGTTCATGATGGTGAGTGGGGGGAGTGCAGGAGGGTTTCTCCTAAAGTCCACTATCATCTCCACCGTTTTGAGCGTGTTCAGCTCCAGATTGTTGTATTTGCACCATAAAGCCAGCCGCTCCACTTTCTGTCTGTATGCAGACTCGTCACCGTTCCGGATGAGGCCGATAACAGTAGTGTCGTCCGCAAACTTCAGGAGCTTGACGGAGGGATCTTTTGCGGTGCAGTCGTTGGTGTACAGGGAGAAGAGCAGTGGGGAGAGAACACATCCTTGGGGGGCAGCAGTACTGATGGTGCGGCTGTCAGATGTGATTTTGCCCATTCTGACTAGCTGTTGTCTATCTGTCAGAAAGCTAGTGATCCACTGACAGACAGAGCTAGGAACAGAGAGCTGGGTCAGTTTGTGCTCAAGCAGTGATGGGACGATGGTGTTGAAGGCAGAACTAAAGTCCACAAACAGAATCCTTGCATAGTTCTCTGGTTTGTCCAGGTGTTGTAGGGTATAATGCAGCCCCATGTTGACTGCATCATCCACAGACCGGCTGGCTCTATAGGCAAACTGCAGGGGGTCCAGCAAAGGTCAAGTGATGTCTTTCAGATATGCTAGAACCAGTCTTTCAAATGACTTCATGACCACAGATGTTAAGGCGACAGGTCTGTAGTCGTTGAGTCCGGTGATCTTTTGTTTCTTCTGGATTTGGATGATGGTGGAGCGTTTGAAGCAGGATGGAACTATGCGCTGTTCCAATGATCTGTTGAAGATCTGCGAGAAAATGAGAGCCAGCTGGTCAGCACAGGTTCTCAGACAGGCTGGTTAGACACCGTCTGGGCCTGGCGCTTTCCTTCTCTTCTGTTTACTGAAGACCTGACGCACATTATCCTCACTGATCTGAAGATCAGGGGGGGAGAGGGAGATGTCTGTAGGTGTTGATGGCTGTGTAGAAAGATTTTCAGGGCGGGTGTGGCTGGAGGTGGGTAGAGGTGTTGATGGTTGTGTAGAGGGTGTCTGGTCGAAGGTGTCAAATCTGCAGTAGAACATATTCAGGTCGTTAGCGAGAAGTTTACTGCCATCGATACTGGGGGGAGATGTTTTGTGATTGGTAATGGTCCTTAGACCAGACCACACTGATGCAGGGTCGTTAGCAGAAAACTGGTTTTCCAGCTTTTTGGCATATTTCTTTTTAGCCACACCAATCTCCCTTGTTAAAGTGTTCCTGGTTTTGTTGTCGAGAATCCTGTCCCCACTCCTGTAGGCATCCTCTTTGACCTGACAAAGCTGTCTAAGTTTTGGTGTGGACCTTGGTTTATCATTGTTAAATGATAAGTAGGTCATGTAGGGATGCATAACTCCTCACAGAAACTAATGTAGGATGTTACGGTCTCTGTGAGCTTGTCCAGGTCGGTGGCTGCAGCTTCAAAAACACTCAAGTCAGTGCATTCAAAACAGGCTTGTAAGACCTGCTCTATGTCGTTGGTCCATCTCTTAACAGTCCTTAATACTGGCTTAGTAGTTTAGTAGTTTTTTGCCTGTAAGTTGGTATAAGATGAACCAGGCAGTGATCGGATAGTCCTAGAGCTGCTCTGGCCACGGAGCGATATGCATCTTTTATTGTTGTGTAGCAATGGTCCAGAATGTTATTGTCTCTGGTAGGGCATGTAATGTGCTGTCTGAATTTAGGCAGCTCATGTGTGAGTGTTGCCTGGTTAAAGTCCCCAAGAATGATAAAAACAGTCTGGGTGTTTTTGTTCTGTCTCTGTGATTAGATCAGCCAGCAGTGAAAGAGCAGTACTCGCGTGCGCTTGTGGTGGGATGTAAACACTGATCAAAATAAACGAGGAGAACTCCCGCGGCGAGTAGAACGGCTTACAGTTAATGAAAAGCACTTCCACGTCAGGGCAGCACATCTTCTTTAACACAGTTACACCCGTACACCAAAAACCGGCTGGTGATCAATTGGTGTGCACTGCAGAATGTTCAGCAGCTTATCCCTGGTGTAACTGATCACGTTGGATGAACACAAAACAGGAAAAACAAACAAAAACATTGCAACAGCTGAGGAGCTCCGTACCGCGGCAGCCATTTTCGGCGCCGTCCGATGACGTAAACTACTGTGATAGAAATATTCTCTTTATTTTGAACACATGGATGAAAAGGAAAAGAGGGTTATCTGAATGGACAGTGATTTTACTTTTTAATAAGTTAAAAAGTACAAAAGTAGCAAGCGCATTGCTTTCAAATTTCATTAATCTATATAAACGGCATGTAAAACTTTGGGGTTAGGAAGTTCTCAGAACTTTATCCTACTTTATCCTTTAACTCTCAGTTCTTTATCCTACAAAATTTTTTGTGTGTTTTTTGTAAAGTAAATGAAGGTTATAAGGTGTATTAAGCAAAGCAACTTTTGGGGAATAACGTACTATTGTAATGCATTACTAAAGTAACTTTTGACAACACTGGAAACAACAAATATTTTACCAAAATGAATATTTTAATTCCTTGTGGTTGCGTGGGTTTCCTCCGGGTGCTCCGGTTTCCTCCACAAGTCCAAAGATATGCGCTACAGGTAAATTGGGTAAGCTAAATTGTCCATAGTGTATGTGTGTGAATGAGAATGTTTGGATGTTTTCCAGAGATGGGTTGCGGCTGAAAGGGCATCCGCTGCGTAAAACAAATGCTGTATAAGTTGGCGGATCATTCCGCTGTGGTGACCCCGGATTAATAAAGGGACTAAGCCGTCAAGAAAATGAATTAATATTTTAATAATATTGTGTCATTATCTCACTCTGTTTAGTGAACATGCATGCAGCTGCTTGACTTTCTGACATTTATAGATTAAAAATATACCTGTGACAAGTTGGTTATGCACTGAACAAGACACACGGTTTCAAATGCATTAAACTGCAAAAATATTTTTGCTATCTACCATGTTGAATCTATTGATAATTGATCAACAGTAATGCCCGCTGCTCGTCAGATCTCCATAGTGTTTTGAAGCATGAAACTCTTGGTCTTTTGGTCATACTCACAGATTAATTAGACACTCACTTCTAAATAAATAAAGTATAGCACGTGTGTCTGTCTGTCTGTCTGTCTGTCTGTCTGTCTGTTTATCTATCTATCTTTTTACAGATGTAGATATGGCACAATGCATCATGGTTTAAATGATAAATTAGAACTTTTTTTCTAAAGATAGCCAATAGTATTTGAAATCCTAATCCAAAAAGGTAGACTGATCATGACTTATTCAGCCATGTTGATGAAACTTTTGCCTAAAGCCCTGGTCAGATCACATGATTTTGGCACGATTTCTGCTCGTGTAATGTGGCATAATTCATGATAACTGATACCATGTCTGCGATGCCTCACGACACCATCGCAGAAAGTCTAGTGTCTTTAATTTTATTTCTTGTTCTTCACAGTGAGTTCTGTTATGTGAGTGACACTGGGCAATAGGAACACATCATTTCTCAGTTTTATATGTGCTACCGTTAATCCGCAGGTCAGGTAATCAAAAAATAGGCTGCATATTTAGGCTACTTATGGGTGGGTCTCGGGTGGTCAATCATTGGTTATTCAAACTTTAAACTACTTTCACTAAAATATTAAAGTGTTTTAAGCAATTTTATCTGACAAACTGGCACACATATGCATCCATCTCCAATCTCAGAATGATTTTCTCTCATCCTTCTGACCAAGTCTGTTCATCCAAGGTAATCTGGAAACACATTCAGTTCTGCTAATACATTGTAAAAGCCTGTCTTGCTTATTCAAATTACTTTATTAAACTAATTAAATTGAAACTTACCGGCAATGGATGATTTTGTCATTAAATATTTAATTTTCTCTGAAATTGTGAATATTTCAATGTAATTTTATTTAGGCATGTAAATTTATTTTCGTGTTTTGATGCTGAAGCATATAGCGGATTGGTTTTGAAGCACGTGACCTCAAATGTTATTTGTATTCTTGTTTATGTAGTAGATAACTGACCAAAAAAAAACCCCATTAAAATTAAGAGACAAATTATAGCAAACGAAATTCACTTCAAAAATATATTTTTTCCAAGAAAAATATACGAATAGTATTTTCTTTTGTTTGAGCCCATTCACTACTCAACTATGCTGTGATGATTTGTTTCGCTCCAGGGAAAATACGGATTTAATTAATGCTCCACTGTAATTGTTGTATCACAAACCTCATATTTTTGCCATTATTTTGTCTTGACCATTTTTTTTTTCTTGGTGCTGATGCTTTCTTTTTTCCTGTCTCACTCACAGCAAGTTCAGGCGAGGAAGTGTTTAATATGCAACCCATGGCTGGAAAATATACATTTAGATTTAAAAGAAAATATCTTAATATTGAAAAGGAAATATACGTTTGATCTTATCAGTGTCATAATGTTTGCCCTTAAATAATGTAGCCTAGTTGTCAGCAAGCATAAGTGTTTATTGAGATTGAAATAAGATTTAAATTGAGATAAGAAATATGGTTATAGCAACACTTGTGACTGCTTTGGGAAATAACCGTGGATGTAGACTTCACAGGATGACTGATCGTGAAGGAACGTGTAGTCTGGCACATTTGTTGCCCACAGCAAGTCAAGATTTTATCAAGACAAAATCGCATAATCTGACATAGTGACTTCTGAAACTGACAATAAAAATTGTGCGATCTGACCGGGGCTTAAGGATATTTAGGATCACAATGTTGGTATCATTTATAGTCATAATTCAGCAAATTATATTTGGACTAGTGTTAAAAAGAAACACGACACCACAGAAATAAAATGAAACAAAAACACATTCTAAAGTGAGTATTTCTATGAATTTAGAGGTAGTAAACTTGGGGATTTAAGACTTTTAAAGTTAAGGCTAAAGTTTTTGTATTATTTATTTATTTATTTATTATTATTATTATTATTGTTATTATTATTATTTTTAAACTATTTTTAGACTTTTTTTTAAGACCCTGTGGAAACTCTGTAAATAATGGGATGATTGTGCGAACTGATCTTGTTTGTTGAGAGGTTAGTCATGTATTTGTGTCTTGACTATTCTCGATGAATCTTCTTGAATTTTTTCCTCTTTTGATTTAGATGTCCAGCTCTAATACGACCCCTGTTCCTCCATTAGACGTTGGCGAGGTGGAAAATGGAGCCCAAGTTATGGGGAACGGTAGCACAGGTTCAGTTTCAGGAGAACTCCAGAGCGGGGGCCTCATGGATCGCAGTGCCTCCTATCAGCTCTCTCCAGGTTCAGCTACTGCTGGCGGGGACAGCATGAGCAGAGAGAGATCTCACCACACACTTGCAGATCTCAAACGACAGAGGGCTGCAGCTAAACTGAATAAGCATCCAGCACCTCCTTTACCCCTGTCTTCAGGCTCTCAGGATGAGCCTGCCTCTGAAGGGCCTCAGGGGCCGCTGGAGCCCTCTGAATCAGTACAACAGGATGTAGCCCCCAATGCTGTGTACTTTACTCAAGCTAGTGGAGATCCACCTCTGCTGAAGCTGAAAGCACCAGAAGAGGAAACAACCAATACAAAAGAGCCATGCTGCGGACTCATGTAGAAGCAGCAAATGAACACATTTGATATCTTAGAATTTTGCAGTTCTTACTATATTAACGGAATGAAAAATGTCTGGCAGGTACGTGGAAATAAGTTTTGTATCTTACACTTTCTCTGACTATTGCACATAAACTTACTTTTCAACACTAATATATGATTACATATATATTTCATAACACTTAGAAATTTATGATAGACCAGAGACCTTTCTGACTGAATATCACAAATGTGAAAACTTTCATGGATTAATTGCAATGTTTTTGCAGTATTTCACACTATTATGCTTGTATTGTTTCTTTTATTTAGTAGCTGTGGTCATTTAAAGTTCCATAGTATTGGCAATGTTCAATACATTGAGAAAAAAAAGACACAGCACTTTTGACCAAACTGTCTGCAATTGTCTTAACTTTAACACACACAGTATATAAATATAGGTGACAAATAAGCACATTTGAGTTGCACTGATCGATATAAAATCCCATTTCTTTAACATTTCTTGTATTTTTAAGGGCTGAATCTAGAAAGTACTATAGCACACTTGCTCTTGGGGAGTGGGCACACTTGGCATTAATTTGATTAAAACAAGTTAAAAAACTAAATCGAGAGGTTCACCAATCAGACAGACAAGGGCCTCTAGGATAGTCTTGGTTAGCTTCCAATTAAACTAGTTCGGTTTGACTGAAATGTCCAGTCAACATCAACTGAAGATCTAAAATAATCAAAAACAAGTTGTGATGTCACGATCGCTTGATTTAATGCAGAAAGAACAGTTTATCTAGCAAAAGGGGGGAATGGCATATCCCAGCATCCCTGGCATATATTAAACACAAACTTGCTGGATTGGAAAATAAGAAAGGCTGTGAAATTAAGCTTTAAGGTTTGATATCGATAGGTTCAATCGTATCTAAAAGAACAATGTCAATACATAGTGAGCAGGATTAAATGCATCATTTTCTTTTTTGGTCCAGACCAAATTAATGAAGAGAACCAAACTACAACTGTGAACACATCTTCAACACCTGGTCGCATCATTTCATATCTCTGGCTTTGTCCCTCTGGTGATTAACGTAAAATAAAATCTTGAAAGAATATTATTTTAGTGAGTGCAAATCATTGTTTTTTATATTGCTTACCTCTCCTAAAGTGTTTATATGCCAGGGTCTGTCTTGGTTAATATTGAATTTATTTGAAATTTAATAATGGAAATAAATAATGGAAAAATATATGTGGTAAAGAACACTCTACTGTACATTGGAGTACTAATTGTAATCTAAGTAATAGTGGGATTATATTTTACACCCTAAACTGTGCTAAGTCCCCCTCAGATCATAATTTAAAAGGCTATTTTATACAAGTATATTCTTCTGATTTCAAAATATTTCTTACTGAATTATGAGAAGGTATGCAGACCATAAATATTTAAATTTTTGGAATTTTTATATAGTGAAAAACTAAGTTTGCTAAAAAACGGTTTTGTATCTATTTTCAGAAAATGTGGTCAATTTCAGTCTATATTTCCATTTTGAAAATGTTTACTGCCTGACAAAAGTCTTGTCGTCGATCCCAGTTGTAAGAGCAACAAATAATAACTTGACTTTTAGTTGATCATTTGGAAAAGTGTCAGAAGGTAAATTTTTACGATGAATCATATGTTGAACTGTATCCCAATCATCACACTGAAGATCAACCATTGGAACCCGCATGGACCCAAGATTCTTACAGATATCAGTCAAGTTTGGTGAAGGAAAAATCATGGTTTGGGGTTACATTCAGTATGGGAGCATGAGCTATTAAGACATTTGTGCTGCCCATTACATTACAAACTACAGAAGAGGACAAAATCCTTCTGCGTCTGCTCCTACTCATACTTTAGCCTTCACATCAAAGTTCCTGAAAGCAAAGAAGGTCAAGTGGGTGCTACAGGGTTGGCCAGCCCAGTCACCAGACATGAACATATTTGAGCATGTCTGGGGTAAGATGGAGGAGGAGGCATTGAAGATGAATCCAAAGAAACTTGATGAACTCTGGGAGTCCAGCAAGAATAATTTATTTGCCATTCCAGATGACTTTATTAAGAAGTTATTTGAGTCATTGCTGTGATGTATGGATGCAGTCGTCCAAGCTCATGAGAGTCATACACAGTATTAGTTTTCCCTTGCACCATGACTTTATATTCTATAATGTACATTATTTCTGTTAAGTGACAAGACTTTAGTCTAAACAAAGTCAGACCAAACTCTTCTAATTAAATAATTAAAAATCAAGGCATGATCATGTTTTATTTTGGTAAAATAAGTATAATCTAGAGGCCTTTGCCTTTCATATAAGCCACTTCTGATACCAAATGATCAACTAGAACTCAAGATAATATTTATTGCTCTTACAACTGGGATTAAAGACAAGACTCGTCAGACAGTGTACCTCCGTAAGGGAAATTATTACACCTGAATCGCAGGAGGTCAATGTACTTTAGTCAATATATTTTTAATCATGGTATATGATTGACAATATAGTGCTTTAATATTCCTGGCTTTAAAAAAAGGAATGAAAGCAAGAAGTATGGTTTAATTGGTTTTAATTTATTTGAGCCTAATATTTTGTTGGTGATGAAGTTATTGGATGAATTTTTAATTAAATAAATAAATCTTTAGTTTTTGCACTTTGAGGCTTAAGGCTGCATTTGATATGAAATTTTGAAACTGTGCTGCTTTGTTTACAAGCAGATTAAAATAATATCTAATGGTTTTGTGCAAATAACAGTGATTATTTTTCCAGAATCACAAGTGCAAAGTCTTCTTTACCTGTTGTGATCACATCAGGTCCTCTTGTTATTTTGCTTTGGTGCTTCAGTCCTGAAATATCAAAAAAATGTCTTTCCTTAACATATCTTTTGTGCAGTTTTACCTTGGAGATTCAAATGTATTTTGAACTAATAATAAAAACAGCAGCAATTCACTTTCAATAATAATTGACTTTTGGTCTTGCATTCATAGGTACAGTATGTCACAAAAGTGAGTACACCCCTCGCATTTCTGCAAATATTTATTTATATCTTTTCATAGGACAACACTGCAGAAGTGACTCTTTGACACAATGAAAAGGAGTCAGTGTAAAGTTAGTTTAGCAGTGTAAATTTAGTGTCCCTTCAAAAAAACTAAAAATACGGCCAATAATAGCTGAACCCCTGGCAACAAAAGTGAGTACACCCCTTAGAAAAAAATTGAAAAGTTAATATTTTGTGTGGCCACCATCATTTTCCAGCACGGCTTTAATTCTGTTGGACATGGAGTTGACCAGAGCTTCACAGGTTGCCACTGGAATCCTTTTCCACTCCTCCATCACAACATCACCAAGGTGGTGGACATTTGACACCTTGTGCTCCTCCACCTTCCTTTTCAGGATGCCCCAGAGGTGTTTTAAGGGGTTTAGGTCTGGAGACATGGTTGGCCAGTCCCTTTAGCAAGCCAGTGAGGTGTATTTGGGGTCATTATCATCCTGAAACACTGCTTTATGGCCCAGTTTCCGGAAGAAAGGGATCATGCTCTGCTTTAGTATGTCACAGTACTTGTCAGAATTCATGTTTTCCCTCATTGAATTGTAGCTTCCCAATGCCAGCAGCACTCATGCAGTCCCACATGATGACACTCCCACCACCATGTTTAATGATAGACAAGACACACTTTTGTTTTTGTACTTCTCACCTGGTTGCCACCACACACACTTGACACTATCTGAACCAAATAGGTTTATCTTGGTCTCATCAGACCACAGGACATGGTACCTGTAATCCTGGTCCTTAGTTTGAATGTCTGCGGCAAATTGTTTGCGAGCTTTCTTGTGCATCTTTAGAAGAGGCTTCCTTTGAGGACAACCATGCAGACCAATTTGGTGCAGTGTGCGGCGTACGGTCTGAGCACTGACAGGCTGACCCCCCCATCCCTTCAATACCTGAAGCAATGCTGGAAGCACTTAGCCGTCTTTTTTCAAAGACAATCTTTGGATGTGACGCTCAGAACGTGCACTCAGCTTCCTTGGCTGACCATGGCGAGGCGTGTTCTGAGAAGAACCTGTCCTCTTAAAGCATTGAACGGCCTTGGCTGCAGCACAGTTTCAGAGTGTTGGCTATCTTCTTATAGCCTAGGCTTTATGCAAAGTAACAATTTGTTTTTTCAGGTCTTCTGAGAGTTGTTTGTCATGAGATGCCATGTTGAACTTTCAGTGGCCAGGTTGAAAGAGTGGAAGAGCTTTTATACCAAATTTAACTCGCCTTCTATCTGGAAACACCTGAGACAGTGTAAAACTAATGAGTCACATGCCACAGGGGAAGGAAAATGTCTAATTGTGCTCAATTTGTACATTTTCACTTAGGGGTGTACTCACTTTTGTTGCCAGGGGTTCAGCTATTATTGGCCGTATTTTTAGTTTTTTTGAAGGGACACTAAATTTACACTGCTAAACTAACTTTACACTGACTCCTTTTCATTGTGTCAAAGAGTCATTTCTGCAGGGTTGTCCCATGAAAAGATATAAATAAATATTTGCAGAAATGTGAGGGGTGTACTCACTTTTGTGACATACTGTATAAGTTTACCAGCTGGATTCTGTTTTTGTTTTGTAACTGTTGTCTGTAAAATTGTTTTATTGATTTCATTGCTTTTTGATTTATTTTTGTAACTTATTTAATGAACTTTGTAAATCGTTTGTTTGATGATGGTTTCAATGTGTTAAGATTTACAGTCTTAACGAAGAGCAGATGCTAAATAATATTCAGAGATTACACAAATGGTATGATTATAAAAAGAATAATTGAAGAATAAATTAGGAGTGACTATAAATCTACAAAATATGTTGGATATGTCTGATACTCTCAAACTTGGTTGAGCCATTTGAAATGACGGTCAGTCTGATTGGAGAAGTCTGTATTATAAATATAAAAACGTTTTCAGGGATCCTGTCATTTTGGCAATGTAGAAATATTTGAACTTGAAAAATATCTGCACTATTTGATACAAGCTTTACTATGAAGCACATGCAAACATTTCGACTTGACATGCAGTGTTTAGAAACCACTTTTCATGTTGTGAAATGCCTTAAATGTAAAATCTGACATTTCATGTTGTTTTTGGACATTCATTTTGTACTGTACATATGATCCTTTTCAATGACATTTGCTTTCCTCTGTTAAACTGAACACTAATGTTTGTAAATATATTCAGAGATGAAAAACTGGTTTGAATAAATTATACTTCCAATGAGAAATGTTGCTTTACTGTGGCCTAAACCGGGCTTCATATGGTGTTATCAAATTAACTTTTGTTTTCAGTTATCCAGTTATAAATGGTCAGCAAAGGTACAGTTACTGTTTGCATTAAAGAAATAAATATCTGATTATTATTATGGTGTTTATCACAATATTATTTCATCATCAGGAGTTTGATATACATTTTTTGTTTGATTAAACTCCTGATAAACTATTTTCATCCAAAGAGCACTCATAGAAAACTGTATGCCATATAGGCTAAGTGTCTAAGTCTAAGCGTAAGTCTAAGTGTAAAATAAACACTAGTTTATATCTCAAACACACAAAGTTTATGTTTAGATATCTGGAACATAGACATTTTTGTTACATATATGTAACCCTGGTTCCCTGAAGGAGTGAAAAAAAATGTTACATCATGACCAACATGATTGGTGGACTCCACTAAGGCAGTGGTCAACAACCTTTTTTAGCCCAAGATCCCTAACCTCGGCCTTGCTGAAAGACGAGATCTACTCATCAGAAAAAAATAAAATACCACATAGTTTTGTGCGCTGCTTATGTGCTTGCGTTTTCGCAGTTTAATAAAAGAAAGGTTTCGTTTTTTTAACATGCTCAATATGTATGCACACTCCATTTGAAACCATGAACTTGAGCATGACATGTAAAAAAACCCTTATTACTTGGAGGCTGGCTCCTCGCGGGGTGTGGGATGTTTTATGACGAGCTGTATACTGTATACTTGAATAAAGCAGTTGGCTCAAGAAAGGTAAAGAGAACGCTCCGGTTACTAAAGTAACCCTCGTTCCTTGAGGGGGGGAACGGAAATGCTATGTGGAAAATTCCACTATGGGGATTTCGTTCAGAAAGCCAATCATCTGAAAGAGAATGTAAAAAGGCCAATGACATGCCAATAAGTTGGCAGCTTCAGCCTGCGCAGCTGATGCTCTTTGCAATCAATTTGGCAATAAAAGCACAGCAATAGCAGAGCTGAGCATCCTTTTTTAGCTGAAGATACTTTCATCCCAACAGCTAAGGGGCATTCATTGTGGCGACAGAACAGCATTTCCGTTCCTCCCCTCGTGGAACGAGGGTTACTTTAGTAACCGGAGCGTTCCCCTTCGGGAGTGGAACTTCAATGCTATGTGGGAAATTCTACTATGGGGAAATGTATGGAAAACGCCACAATGAATGGACCTTACCTCACCCCCGATGAGAGGTTAGCCAGGCCGAGAGAGCGTGAGTGCACCTGCATCACCAGAGGCGCGGTCTTCCAACGTGTTCCCTGGCCCTTACTTATCCCACTTCGACAGAAGATTTACAGATTTAGATATATTTTTCGGGAGTCGCAAGACATCTAGTAATTTCTAAGAATTGATACGACAGTACGTTGGGAAAGCATGCAGCCCCGATAGGGAGGATGCTGCGGAAGCCACCTGCTGCCCGAGTGGGGAGACTGGTGGCGAGAGAGCATAAGGACTAGCCCTGAAAAGGGGAGTACACATATGAATATAAGATGGTTAGCGGTGAGGGAAGACACTGGTCCTGCCTGTGAAGGGGGACAGCATCGTGGCTGAATAAGCATATGGGATCGCACATAGCAGGCACCTATACCCAGAACGTGGGCTGACCAGCTGGCAGAGCGTAACGGGCCAGCATTTGACTCCTCCGCTGAGTCAGATGCTGGGGGCCTCTGAGGAATCTCTGCAGGGCTCACCTAAGCGGGGAACTTTACTGACAGAGTAAAAAGCGCACATACCTCCGTGTTGGGGAGAATGGCACAGCAAGCATGTTACAACACCTTACCGAGTGTTTCCCCAATCACCAAAGGTTACCTAATACCCTTGAGGAAACCGGCTCCACTTGCAGATTGTAGAATCTTGCAAATGTGTTAGGTGTCACCCAGCCTGCAGCTCTACAGATGTCTGTTAAAGAGGCGCCGCGTGCACGCACCCAAGAGGAAGTGATGCTCCGAGCGGAGTGCGCTCACCCCCTGGGGGACACGGCTCGCCCTGGCTTTGGTAAGTGAGGGAGATGGCATCCACTATCCAGTGGACCAACCTCTGTTTTGATACAGCACTTCCCTTGTGCCGACCACCATAACAGACAAAGAGCTGCTCAGATGATCTAAAGCTCTGAGTGCGTTCCACGTAAATTCGCAAAGCGCGAACTGGACACAGCAAATAAAAGGCTGGGTCTGCCTCCTCCATGGGCAGCGCTTGCAGGAACCTTGGGCACATATCCAGGCCGGGGTCTCAGAACGACGTGAGAGTTAGCCGGCCTGAATTCCAGGCACGAGCCACTGACTGAAAATGCCTCCAGGTCCCCGACCCTCTTAATTGATGCCAACGCGACCAGCAGGGCTGTCTTCAGGGACAGAAATCTTAAAGATACTGATTTGAGTGGTTCAAATAGTGCAATCGCGTGAGAATGAGGGCGAGATCCCAAGAGGGCATGAGCACGCCCATATCAGCTGGACAGACTTGGGGTGGAGTCTCCATTCTCCTGGACTTAAGGCTGCCGTGAGAGCGCATCGGCTGCATAGTTGAGCTCGCCTGAAATGGGGTGCGCAGCGATTTCAGCCGCGGATGACTCCAGAGGAGCAGACGGCGGGCGAGCTGAGACATGCGGCTAGAGTGGGTACCCCCCATATAGTTGATATATGCTACCGCCACCGTGCTGTCCGTTGTGACCAGCACGTGTTGTCGCTCCAGCACCGGAGAAAAATGGCGTAGAGCAAGAAACATTGCCAGCAGATCTAAGCAATTGATGTGCCAATGCAACTGAATACCCACAGACCTGCTGCTGCATGCCCACAACACACGGCCCCCCAGCTCGTGCTGGAGGCATCTGTCAAAACTACAACATGCCGGGATGCCTGTCCCAGAGGCACACCGGCCTGTAGGAATGAGGGGTCGTTCCAAGGGCTGAGGGCGTGGCGACACAGCACAGTGACAGTCACCCGGTGTGTGCCCGCGTGCCATGCGTATCTGGGGACTCGATCGTGAAGCCAGTGCTGAAGTGGTCTCATACGGAGTAATCCGAGCGGCGTGACAGCGGCAGCGGATGCCATATACCCCAGGAGCCTCTGAAAAGATTTCAGGGGGACCACTATTTTGCTGTCGAACTCTCTCAGACAGTTCAGCATTAGCCGAGCGCACTCCCCGAAGAGGCACGCTGTCATGGTGACCGAGTCCAGGTCCAACCCAAGAAAAGAGATCCACTGCACGGGGGTGAGTTTGCTCTTTTCTCGGTTGACCTGAAACCCCATAAGGTCGAGGTGACGGAGCACCTTGTCCCTGTGCATAATCAATTGCTCCCTCGAGTGGGCTATAATCAGCCAGTCGTCGAGATAATTGAGTATGCGGATGCCCGCGAGCCGAAGGGGCGCTAGGGCACCCTCTGCGAGCTTGGTAAAGACCCGCGGAGACAAGGAGAGCCCGAAGGGGAGGACCTTGTACTGCCAAGCTCGACCCTCGAATGCGAACCGCAGAAATTGACGGTGCCGTGGTAGAATGGAGAAATGAAAGTACGCGTCCTTCAGGTCTATCGCTGCAAAGCAACCCTGAGGATGAACGCACTGGAGGATGCGCCTCTGCGTGAGCATCTCGAACGGGAGCCTAAGAAGACAGCGGTTCAAAATCCGCAGATCTAGGATTGCCGGTAACCCACCGCTCTTTTTGGGCACGATGAAGTACGGGCTGTAAAACCCGCTTTCCATCTCGGCTGGAGTGACCGGCTTCATTGCATCCTTCGCAAGCAGGACAGCAATCTCCTCTCGCTAGACAGGGGCGGATAGGGAGCTGACCCTAGGGAACTACACACCCGTGAACTTGGGAGGCCGTTTTGCGAATTGAATCGCATAGCCGAGTCTGATTGTGCGTATGAGCCACCGCGAAAGGCTGGCCTGCGCTAACCAGGCAGGCAGAGCCCTCGCTAATGGCTGCATCGCTACAATCGATGACGTACCTGCAGTGGGGCAGCGCGGAGTGGAAGTGCTAAACCGGGAAGTGCTGGGGTCCCCCAGAAGAGCTGGAGGCGAGACATTCACTCCCACCTCACTCCTATACTCCGGGAGGGGGGCTGGAGGAGTGAAAGAAAGGACTCTGCGAGCCAGAAGGCATAGCGTCCCGGACTGGCAGAGTTTGGGCTGTCACATCCGAGGAAGTGAAAAAGTGCTCTTTCATTGAGCCAGGCCCACCACCAGGGAAAGAGCAACTTCCCTCATCTCCAGATGACACGACTCAGGGACGCTTCACGGTCCTTTTACCGGACTTAACGGCACACTAGGCAGGGCAGGCGGCCTGCTTACGAGGTGCTCAACACTGCCACTTCGCTGGAGGCGAAGACGAGGCAGGGCAGCATTCGCAGGTGGGCGCCCTCGGCGAGGAGCAGCAGACGTGGATAGCTTGGTGGGTCGAGCGGTCTTACGTACCCGCCGATAGATGACCTCATCTGACTGCTCTCTCACCGCCTTGAATTCCTGGGTGAATTCAGACAGTGTCGCCGAACAGGCCAGCCTGGGATGGGGGGAGTCAAGAAAGCGAACTTTGTTCCATGCTTATCTTTTGCCAGGTTTAGCCCAAGGTGGCTCTCCTGAACCACTAATGTGGCCATCGTCCTTCCCAGGGCACACGCAGTGGACTTGAGGTCCGTGGAGCTCAGTCGGGTGCGGTGCAAGGCTTGTAACCAGCCTGGGTCGGAACCACCCCCTTGCAGCTGGGTCAGCGCGTGCGCATATACCCTAGCGTGCAGGGTGGAAGCAGCCTGGCCCATGGCTGTGAGAGCTCTGGCTCCGAGGGAGGCAGAAAACCGACACACCTTGGACAAGAGACGAGGCTGACGTCAGCAGAAAGAGGCACCACGCAGGCCCGCAATGGCACTCTCAATCTGGGCAATCAACTCGCACTCCCTGGTCTCTCCACCATCAAGGGTGGTGAGGGCGGAGGCGCACGCAGATCGGGCAGAGAAAGATGCCCTCTTAAACTGCGTGAGCCCACTGCGCACGTCTGGGAAGAAATGGATGGGAGGCCAGAAGGTCTTGCCTTTTTAATCCTCCACATACACCCATCTAGTCGGTCCGGCTGCAGGGCTGGGGGATAAACCATCTCCAGGCCCACAGCTGAAACAACTCGGGAAAGCATGATTATCATGTCTGTTACTAGATCCAACGCCCTGCTCACTACCCCAGAGGGAGGGAGCGGGTCTGCATCCTTCATCAGACAAGGATAACCCATCCTCTGATGCAGCGGTGGACATCTGAGCCTCTGTGTCATCAAGTGAGAGGGCGGCCATCCAAGGATAGAGCGCTTCTCTCACTCAAAGCTTGGATGGAGCGCATGGAGGAGTGAGAGGTCCACAGGCCCGAGGGCGGCGGATTTACTCCCACTGTAACCCTCAGATCTGCCTGAGTGACCACCGCGAAGCGGGGGACAACTGGGGTGGGTGGCCCTTTTGCAAGAGTGAGAGGGCGGCTAAGATCCCCTAAGATCTGTTGCGCAGATCTTAACTGCGCAACAGACACGCCACCACAGTGATGACATGCACTGTCCACGAGCACCGCATTAACATGCTGGACCCCCAGACATGAAACGCTGTGCTCGTGCCCATCATCTGGGGACAGGAAACCACCGCATCCAGAAACGCACAGTCAGAGCGACGTCTTGAAAAAGACGCGCTGTATGACCATGTTGCTCTTTTAGGAAATTCGCAACAATACAAACCGTTCTGGAGGACCGGACCGGCAGTATTCACTAACTAAAAATGCCTCCAGAACCTTGACACTTTTGATTGAAGCCAATGCAATCAGGACTGATTGAGTTGAGGGCTTCAATTTGACCTCTCTGGAGACATGTCAAGACTTTGGGATATCCCAAAAAGGCATAAAAGGTGGCAGAGAGCGGTTCATACTCCTGACGCTTCTCAGTAACTGAATAATCAGGTCTTGCTTCCCCAATGCTCTGCCATCTACTACATCATGATGAGCAGAGATTGAAGCAACATAAAGCTTTAGTGTGGAGGAGCCCCTGTTTCAGCTTATCCTGAAGGAAGCACAACACTACGCTGATCAAGTCGGGGTTCTACTCTGTGAGAAGTGCATCATGCAGCAAATAGACACTACTTCATGGCATTAGTGCACACTCTAGTCTGAATGATAGTGTTAAAAACTGCAGACGATAGATCAGCTAAGTCTTCCATGTCCTGTCTACGAGCCATATGAATTTTTCATTAATTTTTTTCATAGATTTTCCATAGATTTCTCACTATGGAAAATACACGCAGACCAAGGGCCAGCATTAAGTTAGAGCATCTGGGCTTAGAGAAGCCTCAGTCAGGGAGTAAAACTACCAACATCTTGAGAAGCAAATAATTAGACCTAGATTTCTTTAAATTGTTCCCAAATTAGCTGGACCACCTTGTGCTGGAGTCTCCAGTGTCCCTGGAATGTGAAGTGTCATGTGAAGCTGCTCGACCAGGATGTGAATGGCACACAGGGCACACAGGGATTTGAACCATGAGGACCAGATGGTGCATGAGCTGTGATGTGGTGAGCACTTACACCTTTACCCCCTTCCCCACCCACCCAGCACTTGAGGGACGCTCCTGTAGCTGTGTTGTGCTTCCCTCTCAGCATCATCCAAAACTGACAAAGATTTATTCACTTACACAGTAGTTTCAGTCACTGCATCTGAATTCAGGGACTTTTTTTTAAAGATGTTTGTGGATTTCTACTAATTTAGACACGTTAGAAAATGTGTACTCACATTTGTGCTTATGGCATGCAAGTGTAAGAATAAATGAACAAACTTATGTTACTTGTTTTATGAGTTATCGGAAAAGCAGGCAAATTAAGAGGATGTGTGAATTAAAAGGCAACTTTCGCTATCCTTCAAAATCTGTGTGGTTTGGTAGAACAGATTTACATTGCTAAAGCAATCAGATTTATTGCTTGTTGACTGCGTCTACAAGTGTTCAAAAGTTTATAAGTAGCTGACAGGTGTAGACTGGTCCCTAAATGTTTTTTACAGTTGTCCAGTGCTTATGGTTAAAAAAAAACATTTAAAACCAGGTTTTGTTGTATTTAAAATAGTTCAAGTTAAAACATAAAAAAGTAGAATACAATTTGCCTTCACCAGACAGGTGGATTTCCACAGCTGAGACAGCAGATCCTTCCTAGAAAACAACCCCCCAAAAGATTATTCCAGCAGTGAAGTTGGCAAAAAAGCATGACGTACTGCAACTTTTTATTCATTACTGAGTGTGCTGTGCTTGATCTTTCAGGAAACCTTTAGTGCAAAGATTTTTTTTTCAGTTTTGCTGAAAAGGTAATCAAAAATTTGTTAAGCTAGCATCACAATATACATAAAATTTGTCAATAAGGTCTGAATAATACGTTGGTGTTGCTATGCCCCTGCTTGGACATCATTCTTGTTGTTGTGGTTGCTGCGGCCTCATTGATTGTTTCTGGAGCCCCATCACATGGATTTGTAATTTCCATTTTTATTATAAAAAACATCCAGATTGATTACTAATTTTTAATTTTTTTTTTTTTTTACACTGGGTGAATGCACCTTTTATACTATTTTACAAATAAACCTACTCAAAAAGCATCACTAGCCAGCTAAAGCTATTGACTTCTTTCCCTATCTCTGTTTTACACACTTTACCCTGTATAATGTTGCTTGTGTGTCTATTTTGAGCACAGAAGAAGCATCAGTGAAGGCATTGAAGCTGGAGCTTGAGGTAGTGGAAACAGATCAAAGACCTGAGTACAGCTCTATGAGCAACAGGCTTTGCTTGAAGGCTACTGTGCACTCATCGTGTGCAGTACAATAACAATAGCCCTTCCACCTCAACCCTGTGCATTTCTCTGTCCAAGCCTAGCACACCTGAGACATGCACAACCAGAACTGAAGGAGATTTTAACATTTACATGATGACACTAATGATACATTAAGACTTGTGTTTACAGATTTATTACAATCACTTGGGATAAAGCCCAACCCATCACTTAAAGCCAAGGTTCTCAACAGGCAGCTCACAGGCCCCATCCAGCCTGTTGCTCTTTATGATATGGCTCGCAGCTGCTCTGACCAATTGGCTCTCATGTTGCTGCGCTGGCACAGCATATAGTGAAAGTGAAGCACATTTATTACATTAATTACAATAATATAATGCTTTATAAAATATGCTGCGATGTCGATAAAACAAATAGGTATATACATGTATTTTTGATTGTATTATTTAAATTGTATAATCTGAGAGCAGTACAAGTAATTGTTAATGTAAATATCAGTATTGTCATGTTCTTAGTATTAAGTATTAAGATTTTTATGGGTATGTATGGGTTTCTCATACTCCTTTGCAGTGCAATACTGTGCTTTGTCTTTAAAAACTTAAATAAAATATCCCTAATAAAAAAATATTCTAATATATATAAGTGGCCCACCGAAATTAAGAACCTCTGGTTTTTGAGGTTATTGATTTTGACATTATACCACAAAGTGATGATGTAACAGATCACAACCTCTTAATACTGTAAATATACTGTGTATATCTGAAATTAGTCGATATCTCTATTTTTAAGTACACCCACAAACGCAAGTTAACTTGTTGAAGTAACTAGAAGTATGGATGCCATCTTCACTAGCACATTAAATACTGTTGCACCGATCAAATAAAAAAAAAAGGCTAGCAAGAATAAAACGACACCATGGTATAGCAGTCATACTCTCTCAAAACAACAACTCAAACCATTAAATGTGTTAAACTAAATTGTAAATTTAGAATTGTGTAGAAAGATATAGAGGGCTGAGCACCTCTGCAAACTGATATAAAATAACCATAACACTCAAATATGTTTATTTAACACTGTTGCTAAACTAACAAATAATTGGTCGTCATCTGAAAAAAAAAATGTCCCACTGCAAATTAGTAGTGATGAATTCATGCTTTTTTTCAGTAAAAAGTAGATGTTAAACTTTCTACATTTTCTTATAGTTCAGATTCATTAATGTTCCACTGAATCAAAATAATATGCAGTACTTCATAGGACAGGAAGAGCTAGACAAAATTATCAATATGTTTAAATTGGCTACATGAATTTCAGATCCATTTTTTCCCTTCACTTTCGTCAGTTGGCTTGGTTCGGGATTTGTGGAGCTGCAAATCAATGGATTTGCTCTTCAGTGTTTGGACTTTCAGCAGTGAAATTTAAACCACACTGAACTGAACTAAACTGAACTTCAACCCTGAAAACTGGACTGACACAGCTTCAACTTAACTTCTGTTAAGCTGCTTTGACACAATCTACATTGTAAAATTGGTATATAAATAAACATGAATTGAATTAAATTGAATTTACACCACTTCATTTTTGCATTGACATGAATATCTTGTTCAAGTACATTATGAACAGCAGCTACACTAATTGTTTTCTTTTTTCTTCTCTTTTCCACCTGGGGATGCTCATCCAAAGGCCTCTAGAGATTGTGCAGCACCACTCAATGAGATCTAAGACCTTTGAAGAGACGATGATAACCATTAAAGACGTTGAGGAAAACACACACACACACTTTATACACCAATAAAGTGTATTGAACATGAACACATATATATCACCTATACTGCTGCGTAAAACATATGCTAGATAAGTTGCCGGTTCATTCCTCTGCGGCAACCCCTGATTAATAAAGGGACTAAGCCAAAAAGAGAATGGATGAATGAACTATATTTAACTTGACCTCTCAAAAAATTTAACTACACTTAATGCATATAAACATAAAAACTCCACTGCAAAACAAACAGAATACAGAAGTATAAATGCTCGATGCAGAATTATAATTCAGCTTTTTAAACACCATTGTTTGCTCGTTCTCATGAAAATTTTGCAAGTATAAAACCCCAGTAAAAAACACACCAATCAGACAGATATTTTGGGGACCATCACCCAGGCTGTGTTTTGGGATGAGAACAATAATTTTCCTCCCCTATTTTTTTAAGTTTATCAGAGTTCATATGAATAGAAAAATGTATGTGGGACTCTTATTTTGAAAACAGGAGACACAGTTATGTCAAAGCCAGCCACCAGTTACTAATTTACTACTGAATTACTAAGCAATGACCTCTCAGAACTCAAAATGTGGCATATACAGATTATACATTTATTCAATCCCACCCCGAAGAAGCATAAGGCATACTGTATAATTGTATCTTTTGTTAATTTATTGTGAAATTTGCCAAATATCTTTGCAATTTGATGTATAGCCAACACATTTAGATTGCATTGTGTCTCTTACTTCATTGTTTGGACTTTCAGCAGTGACATTTATATTACAATTACCTGAACTAAACTAAACTTCTGAACTGGACTGAAACAGTTTCAATTTACTAGAACTTCTATGTTAAGCTGCTTTGACACAATGGCGTATTGAGTAGCACGTTCGCCTCACAGCAAGAAGGTCGCTGGTTCGAGCCCCGGCTGGGTCAGTTGGCATTTCTGTGTGGAGTTTGCATGTTCTTCCCATGGTTGCGTGGGTTTCCTCCGGGTGTTCCGTTTCCCCCACAAGTCCAAAGATATGTGTTATAGGTGAATTGGGTAGGCTAAATTGTCCATAGTGTATGAGTGTGTATGTGTGTGTATGGATGTTTCCCAGAGATGGGTTGCGGCTGGAAGGGCATCGGGTGCGTAAAAAATATGCTGGATAAATTGGCGGTTGATTCCACTGTGGCGACCCCAGATAAATAAAGGGACTAAGCCGACAAGAAAATTAATGAATGAATTAATTTTTACCTTCGGGGTATGACATGTCTAAGCATAAACAAAAATACATGTACAGATACACGCCTGTAAACATTTTGTCAATGCAAACCTTGGTTAAACAATATGTCTAAATATGTCCAAATCTTCTAATACTGAATATTTTTGAAAAAAAAAAACATTTTACAGCTCTCTTAGAATAAAACAGTTGAGTTTTACCATTTTTGAATCCATTCAGCTGTTCTTTGAGTCTGGCGGAGCACTATTAGCTTATAAATCATTGAATTAGACTCTTAGCATCTTGCTCAATTTTTTGTTAAAAAAGAGTTAGATAATTTTCCTATTTACAACTTGACTTATGTAGTCACATTGTGACCTAAGACTGAAAGAAATTGAAAAATTGCTATTTTCTAGGTCTAAATGTCTAGGAACTATACTCTCATTCCAATAATAGTATGCACTGCATACTATTATCTACTGTAGTTGGGGAATATTTTCAAGTGCTGCATAATATAAATTACAAAAATAAATGGTCACACTTTATTTTGACGGTCCGTTTACTACATTGCATCCACATGCTAACTAATTCTCATTAGATTATAAGTAGACTGTTAGGTTGGGGTTAGGATAAGTGTAAATTGACATGTAAAGTTTCAAAGACATGTAAAGCTTGCAAAGTTTCTTATAGTCAGTTAAATGTCTGTTAAAGGACTGTTAAATGTCAGTATCAACATATATTAAGCAGACATTCTACTAATACTCAGATGGACCATCAAAGTAAAGTGCTACCAAATAAACTATACAATTTTTTGTAGTTTATCAAAATATATGTATTTTTAAATTTTGGAGCGATATGCTATGGTTTTGTATAACATTCAATGATTTATGCTAAACTTAAGGAAGTCTCATCCCTGCAGGCACAGGATGTAAACATGACATCATATTGACGTTGTACACAAACGTGCCCCAAAGTTGTGGGGACATTGGATTTTGTTTGAAAATGAAAATCGGGTTGACGTCAGAACCATCAGGCTGAACGTCAATGTCCTATGTCCATCAACCTAAAATCAACCAAATATCAATGTCTAATCATGTTACACCTTGATGTTGTGTGGACGATACCACTATGACATCTATTAGACTTTGGATTTTGGTGACTTTCAATACATCCTAAAATCAACCAAATATCAACGTAATTTGAAGTCATTATTGGATGTCAATATAATTGTCCATAGACTGTCTGGCTAGACATTGAATTTTGGTCACCTGACGTCATGACCTAAATCAAACCTAATATTAATACGTATGATGTTGTGTTCCTGCTGGGTCCAAACCAGGAGATAGGTTGAATGGTCTCAAAAACGATGAAACTCAGCTGCTGTGACTTGTAAAATGAGTGGAGTTCCTTTAAAAAGCTACTCTGGAAAATGAACATACATACAGTATTACATTGCTAAGCAATTTATTAATTGTATTTTTTTAAGCTTGGTACTGCAACTTCTTGATGCCTGGATAAACTAGCACAAGAACACTGCAAGAAGAGCTGAGTGGGACTAAAGAAAGGTGACTTTTTCACATTCTTAAAATAGTTTATTAAAAACAATGCAAGAAATGTTTAAGTCTTTATTTATTCAAGCTTCATAACTTGCAAGTTTTGTCAACATTCTTAGTGTTTTTTTTTTTTTTAAGAAAACAAATTACAATGCATCTCATTTCTGAGAATAACAAAAAAGAAATGAGTTGTTTTTAACATTTCACTCACGCATGCTGAGTAGAATCCATTTTTAAACGGCAATTGAGAGGATAAAATCAATAATGTGTCTGCCTCTCTCTTCCATTCATTAGTTTAAGCTTCAGGTGAGCTATTACAATATTTACAACACAGTCTCACACCCCGGAAGACATTTCTCCAGGAATACTTTTTTTTTTTAATGGCAGTTGTTATTATACACAAATATACAATAAAACATTGCTACTCTTGAATTTTTATAACTACATATTGATACACAGTAGATACTCGTATTTGTGAAATTTGACAAATCATGACAAAAATTGTGTCTAGTACATTTTGTTTTGTATTTTGTGTGTGTTACAAATACATTTAGACCTTTGCATACAGACAATAATAATATACCTAAAAAGAAACATTGTTCTGCTCTGTTGCTGTTATTGTCGCTGATACATTCTGAGAAAGTCTCAGTGACAGAAACTTTTTTTTAAAAAAACAAGCTTTGATTTGCTGGCAGCCTGTTTATTGTAATACAACAAATAATCGAGCAAGTGATGGAAAGAAGAGAATTGCTGATTTTTTATTTATTTATCTAGGGTATTTTTGCCCCTCCACAGTGCTAACTGATTTAAATGTTCATAACGAACCACTGGATATTAGATAGTGTTGCGTCATTGAGGAAAATTCTTATTTGCAGTGAGCTTTAGCTAAACCTGATATCACTCTAACTGAGATGTCATTTCATCTAATAATCAAATAGTTTTAAAACCATTACAAAGTATAATATTTCCACAATAACTCTTTAGACATAGAAATCTATAGATTAAAATTCACACCAAAACTGCTAAAACACTGACACCCAGTGAATGAAATACACAGTGATTTGAATGAAATGTTGGAATGTGACTGAAGGCAATATATTTCAAATACGTTATCAGCTACTAGATTGTCCTCAATGATTCCTCTCAGCAACTATCAAGTTCATGGTTTGTTAACAGAAGTTCAAAAACATGCAACTCAAGCTATCAGTTGCCTGAAAGCGGGCTCAAGGTATTATCATTTGAATTGTACTAGAACAGGTACCAGTCGTGTTTCACCCCAAATTAGATAGAAAACAAGAAAAAGAAATCACTCAGTGAGAATTTGTGTCTTTCTTTGGAAACTTATCTGCTTTATATTTGGTGTAGATGTGTGATTGTGTTTTTAAAGGATTTATTTACACAGAGAATAAGTGATCATAAATCCAAACGTTACGTAATTTATATAAATGAATACAATTAAATATGGACCAAAGTCTCACGTGTTCCATTACGTGTATGTTTGATAACATTTCATGAGCATGCCTACCAGTAAAGAAACCTCTGAAACAGGCTGATCGTTGGTGAATGTATCTTTGCTGAAGGCACACGAAAATTTGAGAAAACTACAAATATTGCTAATTAACTGTTACTTGTTTCTGCTCAAATAAAAGGTTGCAGGGATACTTTAGTTATTTAATAAGACAATATTCAAACATGTGGACAGGTGTACGGTATGAAAAGCACACACATTTCTGCCGATAATTCATAGACACTCCAAAACATGCTTAAACTATGTTAAAATCAAAGTATCCACTGTGTACTAACTCACTTTATTTCAGTAACTGGCTCATTCCTTTATTACAGTACTTTTGTTCATTTTTTAAAGTTGAAAAGAAAATTCTTAAGGAAGCAATTGTATAAAAAGTGTATTCTGCAAATATTCTGCTGCCGGTCTCAGTCTCTTAAACATTATTCAGTAAAACTTGATTACTTACACAGGTCACCATAATGGCTTACGGATTGGACATAAGACAACCCAGGCTCATTCTGAAAACGTTCCTCATATACATTTCTGGAGAGCACCACATATGTCCCAGGATGGGGAGACTCTTGTGAGTGCCATTAGCAATTGCTGTTTTTGCATAAATCCACCAGAGGCCGATGTCGACTGACTGACTAACCAACCGACCAACCAATCTCCCCACTCACCCCCTTACCTAAACCCAACCGATAGTGTTTTTAAAAAGCACAGATAGACCTGCGCCCACCCACTTCCCGAAACCCAACCGACAATGTTTTGAAAAGCAATCCAGAAAAACGAAAGCCCCCTGATATTTACTACATTTTCAGATTTTACCACATTCTCACCCTGTTATTTACTTGCTTTTGTTTTTGTCCTACCTGCTTTCTGGAACTGTTCTTCACCATACTCAAACCCCATCGTCATGGTCAACTCCTCTCTGCGTCTCAATCCTGCCAACATGCGTTGCGAGCCACAGGACAAACTGGTAATTGTGGGAAAGCCGTCCATACGGAGTTAAGTGGTCAGTTGCTAGCGTGAAAAGGAACGGCGCCATACCACCCTGTATTGTTTGTTTTAAAGACGAATGCAGCCATACGTACTTCTGACTATATAATTTGCGATCTCTAGAAATGTATACAGGGGTACGTTTTCACAATGAGCCTGTGTTGACATAAGATGGCTAGCAAGTTAGCTTACACAAGACAAGAGTCAAAATGTTAGTCTTATATTTATATATATAAACTCCAAAAAATGGATAGTTTACCAAAAATGTAATTTTATCTGGGGGGTTTAAACAGTGCAGAAATATTTATATGGGACTAATATACTTTATTTAAAGTATTTGTGACATATCTGAAACAAATGGAAACTTGACAGGTCTGTACCACAGTTCTATGGATGCTTTGCCCTTCAGGTCTCTGCTCTAGTCAAATCACTCAAAGCTATGAATATTAAGTGGATAAGTGTTGTAACAAAAATGATTGGAAATGTGGCTGTTGTGGTGTTGTTTTTCTGTGTGGTTTAACTGTATTTTCAGAGTCAGCTGGATTAACCCTTGACCCTAAAAATGTACTTTTGTGCTTAAATCTGACTGTGTTAGTAATTTATACAGTCTAAGGGCAATATAGTGCTGTCATATACATTATTTACATGTCTTCAGTTCAGTGCATTCATATGCATTTGAAGTCTGGATTATTAGCCCTTCTGAATTATTAGCCCATCTGAATATTTTTCCCCTAATTTATGTTTAATGGAGAAAATACTTTTTTGACACATTTCTAAACATAATAGATTTAATAACGCATTTCTAATAACTGATTAATTTTATCTTGGCCAGAATAACAGTACATTATATTTTACCAAGATACTAGTATTCAGCTTAAAGTGCTATTTAAAGGCTTAACTATGTCAATTAGGCAAGTTAGGGTAATTAGGCAAGTCATTGTATAACAGTAGGAACTAAAAAATTTTGACCGTATTTTAATTTTTTTTTTAAAGTAAGAACGGCTTTTATTCTAGATGAAATAAAACAAATGAGACTTTCTCCAGAAGACAAAATATTATATGAAATACATAATATAAATATAATTGGAATTTAAATGAAGAATTTCTTGCTCTGCTATATAATGCTCAGCATAATTGAGTACACCCCATTTTGAAAATTTATATTTTTATCCATTTCTCAGTGAATGTAGGCAATGTATTTTGGTGCATTTATTAAACAGATATATTTATTAAAATATTATTTTGGTCAACAAACATATTTAAAAATTGAAAGATATTACAATTAAATTCAAGCAAAATATTGCTACCTACAACATTTCAACAAATCTTTATTTATTTATTTATTGCTTCTTTTGATTTTTCCTCATTTTTAAATTTGTATATAATATTTTTCTATAACATATAAATTTGGGTGTACTAGTTGTTGGACCACTATCCTTAGTTATTTTGCTACATAAGCTCCAGATTTGGCTTCAGTACTGACTAAACTAATGTATATGCACAAATATAATATTGTATAGCTTTCTATTAAAAATATGAAATTAAAAGATAGATATGAGAGATGTATATATGCTGAGCACTGTACACAATTTGTCAAGTATTTAAAAAAGAAAAACAAAATCACAGAAGGGCTAATCATTTTGACTTCAACTGTACAGTATTGACCTTATTCTCCGTGTACGAGCGTCGCAGCCATTTGAATCATTTTGGCTCTAGACTTCCGGTCTCATTTACTTCCATTCATTTTTAGACATTAAAAACAGCTTGTTCTGCTGCTTGATGTTGCAAACTGATATATTCTTATTATATGATTCTGTTTTGTCTTTATAGTCATGCCAACACTTGTTTGTAGAGCGAGTAGTTTTCTGCCGTTTATTATTCCTGTCATTTCTCCCATAGGCAACTGAATCGGAAGTTCAATCATAAAAACAAGCACCCTTCCGCATCGAAGGATAAGGTCAATGTAATACCAAAATGACCTTGCCATTCCTCACTCAGATATGTGCTGATGAAAACTATAACTACATTGAACATACAAGCAATGCCTTATTTTTTTTATCATGTAAAAGTACATTCATATGGTAATGCATGTTTTTTTATGCACTATTATGGATGATCATAAAAGCAGCATGATTATAGATATTAGACTAAGTATGAGGGTAAATATGGAATGCTAACAGACATTCCATTCTAAAAGAGTACATTGTTTTTGGATTCCCAATGGGACATCCATAAATATTCAGAGATGAATTTTCTATCTAAGGTTTGGGGAAGATCTGTAAGGAAAATAGGAGTACTTAAAAAGTCTCATCTCTAAATGATAACAGTTTAGCATTTAAAATGTTTAAAAGGATTATGCATAGTAATCTTAATGTCTGCATTGAATGTGGTGACCTTTTTTCCAACTGGAAACTCAGATTGAATTCTTGATTTATTTACCTGACATGAAGCATCTTGACACCCAAGGTGCCATGTAGAACACAGCGCGGATCTCTATAGTGTTTTTGGTCCATTTTTGGGAAATCAACAATGTGAACTTTCTACACAACACCTCTGTTTTTTGTTCCGCCAATGACAACAAAACGACATGCGTAAATGATGACTTTTCATTTTCTGTGCTTGGTTTAAAGCGCAAAAACAATTACTAAAAAGTAACATCATTGGAATCGTAATCAGTTAAAGAATGTTACCATGGGATGTATTGAAGTGTTTCTAGGCAACAGGTGACAGGCAGTAACAGGAAGTGGAAAGACAGGAGAGAGTGACATTGGAGTTTGGTGAGAGAGTGGAAGACATCTGGAGTTTCCTCTGTTTCCCTCAAAGTTTAAAGAACACAGAGCAGACGGCATGCTTTATCCTCCTCCAGATCTGGAGAAGAGAAAAAGAAAAGAAGGAAATAGAGGAAGAGACAATTTGTTAAATGATACAGTTAGCTGTGCGTTGCAGTTCTAGATGTTTATTTGACTCCTAATGAAGCAGTCGTTGAAGCAATTATATTACTTAAATGGCAAGGGTTTCTATTTGTGCTTTCATAAAAGTAATTCTAGAAAACCAACACCTAAAGGTAGCTCACTGAAGGGATGAGAATTTGCATACATTCAAATTTTCAAGCATTCAAATCAAAACATTTTTGAAACTGGCATAACAGCAGCATTACATTACAAATGATTTACTGAATGATTATAAAACAATATTCTAAATAAAATGTTTCATTTATGGTCCATTCTTTCATAGCACACAGTGGCATTATAATATAATATAATATAATATAATATAATATAATATAATATAATA
>CAIGQQ010000153.1:5081503-5155687 GCA_903798035.1 Danio albolineatus
ATAATATAATATAATATAATATAATATAATATAATATAATATAATATCATATCATATCATATCATATAATATAATATAATATAATTAATATAATATAATACAATATAATATAATATAATATAATCGATCACAGGTGATCTCTTCCCTATTAGAGAGTTCACTCATGCTTCCGGGAACTACAGATTGGCCATGTTTGGACTACATTTCCTGTCATGCAACACACACACACACACTATCATGGCTGATTGCACACCCACCAGGGGAGGACCATCACGACTGATTACACACACTTCAAGAGCAGCACACACACTCACTATCTTTGCAGTAAGATTGTCACCTGTTATCTGTTTTTGTGACATACAACGTGTTTCCTTTGTTCCTGTTTTCAGTGTTTTTTGACCTCGCTTTGCTATTTGTTTTGTCCATGCCTGCCACCTGCCTTTTGACTCTCCGCCTGTTTATAGACCACGATTTTTGATCATCTCTATACACCTGTTTGCTCCTGATGACCACCGCTATACTGACTTTTAATAAACTGCACTTGGATCCTCACACCGTTGTCTTCGTCACTACCTGCCGTAACAGTAATATAATATAATGTAATGTAATGTAATATAATATAATATGCTGCTTAAGAGTAATGCCATAGCAAATGAATTATGTTTATTTATTTATTTATTTATTTATTTACCATGAATGCAAATGCCTCAGTTACTAGCTTACATTATGCAAGCACTTGGCAAAATCAAATATGTCTTGCAAGCAAAAGAAAAAACTGAGAGCTAAACCATTTCAAAAATAGATCTGAGGTTTGTTGTATTTGTTGCATATCTAAGTTACCACAGATGGAGGCAGTAAGAGAGACCTTTCCTGGCTTTTTCTCCTCATATTTACCAATTATTTCAGTATTTGTAGAAGAGGCTGAATGAATCTCAATAAAAAGCAGAAAAGTAAAACATAACATATAACAATAAATACTCTAAACTTCTTTTTTTATACAAAAAGAAACATCATGTAACGTTACTAACATCATTATGCACATCAAGTATGAAATGAAAAGTGATTTGTATTAATGAATGTAGTAAAATGATAAATGTATCGCAAACCTTTTTAAATAAAACAAAACAGAAACTAACTGGGCAAACAAAGACACAGAAAACACAGCTGGTGTAATATGTGGGAGATGGATATGATTTATGCCATCACATCATGTCTTGTTGGGCAGAGTCATACCTTCCTCTTCTGATATTTCTGTATTCAATAAACAAAGCACACAGAGAATAAGACTTTATTAGTTTAGATGAAAAAGATAGTGTCACATTAAATACCTTCCTGTTATAAAGACACATCCTAATAAATACTAAAGTTTACTTTTGTTTTTTCATGTGCACTACAGCAGGGAATTTTTAGCCTGTGACCCCCAAAATAACAATGCCAGTGACTTGGACCCCTAAATTCCTTGAAGGTGGTTATAAATATTGTTACAAACGTTGCACACACAACAATAGGCCTATATAAACACAAGCATGTTGACAACACAAAAAAGTGCAACAGTCTAACAACCATATAATTTTTATAGTCATTTATTCATTTGTTTAATTTAATATTAACCTCAACTAATGAGACTGGTAGACACAATGTTTTTAGCATAAGTCTAATCTTGGTTTAATTTTGAAGACCGTCAATCAGAGATCATTCTCAATATTCAGCTGTCACCTGTATTTATTTGGTCACAACTTATTTTGATGGTCCGTTTTTTGAATTTAAGTTACATTGCAACTAGTTTTCATTGGATTATAAGCAGACTGTTAGGTTGGGATTAGGGTTGGTGTTGGGGGTTAGGGTTAGTGTAAGTTGACATGTACTTGCAAAGTATCTTTTAGTCAGTTAAATGTCAGCATCAACAGATATTAAGCAGACAGTCTACTAATACCCAACTGGACCATTTTTAATCCATTTGATTGCCATAAAGATGACAGAAAGTTTAATCTGGTGCTATAAAATCAATTTGCTGCAGCTGACGCTATTGTTGTGTAGCTAATCTAACCTAAACACTTCAATCCTATGAAGAAAAAAATATTTAAAGGCTGATGGCTTTCCATATGCATGTTGTTGTTTTTTACTATTAAAAAAAATAGATATATTTTTTTAATCTTCTGTGGGTTATGGTTAAAATATGGTAATTAAAATAGTTTATAATTTATTTATTTTTTTGGTCTTTTGGAAATCACCAAGTGACCCCCTGTCATTGTCCAGCAACCACCACTGGGAACCACTGCACTAGAGGATATGCGTTCAAGTGTAAGTCATGTCAATTTTGTCATTAGTACTATGTATTTTAATGCATTCGATGTACAATAAACTCATGAGCTACCCTCATGGTTCCTAAAACCCACAACTGATGCAAACTAAACTGAAATTTAACTAACAGCTAATATGGCTTCATGGTACAGGCCTCTGGTCTTGTCTGTTTAGACTGCTTCTCAAGAATCTCAAGATATACTCATAAAAAATGTTTTATAGAAACACCCAACAAAAAAGGAATAAACAATACTTTCACAGCCAAGGCTGATTTGTTTTTAACAAATAACTCATCAAAAGGAAATATATTAAAGCTACTTAAAAGGCTTTCTTTAATGTGTTTAAATAAATTTTAAGTGTCTTACTTGAAGCCCCAGCCTGTTCCTCCAAGTACTATAGCTGCCAATAGTATTGCTCCTGCTATAGAGCCAATGATGATGTTTGTACCACTTGGACCTGTTGACAGACAGCGAACAAAAATTATGCTTTCTGGAGTAGGAGGCGATGGCATCTTGTGGTAACATTGCTTTTTCTTCAACCTCTAATAGAGCACCTAAAGACATCTGATTGATTGATATTGACAAGGCTGTGTTGAGACTTACCTGGGAGTCAGGTAAAAGTTGCACCATACTCACTGCTTACATCAGTGATCATCAGCTCTGACTAGAGCTCCCAACATGAACTGCTAGCTCATTCAGACAATCTGACATGGCTGGGCGAATACTTGGTGTTTACTTGGTGTCCTTACAGGTTCAGTTCTTTTTACTTAAATGATTAGTTCACAAAAAAATGAAAATTCAGTTTTTTATTACTCAGTGTAATGTCATTCCAATTCGCTTAGACCTTTGTTCATCTTCACCAATTAGGATATTTTTTATTAAATCTGAAAGATCCTTCATCCTACATATACAGCAATAATCACAAGACATTCAGAGTCAAAAACATTATCAAAAAATTCCATATGACTTGTGGTTAATCTGCAATCACACAAAGCTCCAAGAACACTTATGTTCACCAAAACAATAGGAAATAAGACTTTGCCTATATCTTTGCTTCCATGTTTTTTTTCTATGGGGAATGTGACATATTGCCACTAGAGTCTGCAGTGCAACACGCAATAGGCATATTGCTCATAGTAAGCTCACACCACTTTGGTGTGGTTTCTACAATTGATCCACTTAAGTCACATAGAACGTTTTCATAATGTTTTTGTCTCTTTTTCTGGACTTTGGATGTCTGGGGACCATTGGTGTATACGGAGGATGAGACAGTTCTCTGATTTTATCTAAAATATCTTAATTTGTGTTCCAATGATCAATGAAGATCTCGGGAATATATACGTATATATTTTATGTGCTTCTTTGATTTAAGGACATGTTCTAAACATGCATGGTATAATGACTAAAGTATGCCGTTTTCAGAGAAGAAGTCATTTTAAAATACAATTTGGTAGTTTGCAGCTTCTATACATTAATTTGCTGTGTCGCTTCACATTACAAGAAAGTCCCAGATTTGGCCTTGCATGTTCTCCAATATTGGAAAATTCTACTGAAATTCATTAATTCATTTTCTTTTCGGCTTAGTCCCTTTATTAATCCGGGGTCGCCACAGCGGAATGAACCGCCAACTTATCCGGCATTTGTTTTACGCAGCGGATGCCCTTCCAGCCACAACCCATCTCTGGGAAAAATTCTACTGAAATGACATTTCAAATTTAAACTGAGCTCTTTAACAATTCTTTTATCAGAGAATTGTCTCAAATTTACATACAATGTTAAAATATACAAGACTTATTTATTACACCTGTACTCTATGTATTTCATTTTCACTTTTGTACATTCATATGTATTATTGCCTTGTTAATTATTGTGCGTGTGTGCGCATGACCATGTGTATACCTCAGACATCCCACCTCTCGCAAAAGCTCTGGGATATCCACAGTATTTGTCTGATGCGATGTTATCTTAGAAATTATGGATGCAAGAGTGAAAACTCTCACAGGAGCAAATAAGATCAGGAAAGTAAATCAGATGTGGTAATATAGTAAGCCTTAAATTACACAAATAGCACAGTAAAGTACCTCTACTAGAGCACTAAAGTACTTCTATCACTGCCACTTTTGCAGGTTTTGACCACATATCTTATCACTTGTCAAGAACATGTACTCACTCACTCCCTAAAATGAGTTTTTGCATGTCTGGTGTACGTATAGTAATAAATACACAAGGCTGTTACAGTTTGTAAGTTAATTACATTAGCAAGTAGTAACACTACTGAACATTTTAGTACTTCACTCCAAATATAAGCAAAAACAGCAAAGGCCTCTTGAACTCTTGAGTCACTAAATGTGTTATGCACCTTTGTACTTCTCAGGACCGTCTGGAGGCTGGGGGTCTGGAATGGGGTCATATACACTGCAATCCTTCCCGGTGTAGTCTGAGTCACAGATACACTTTACTTCATTACTGCAAGTCTGAAAAAGAGACAGGAAGGGAATGTCTAGATAAGTGAAGAAAGAAAAAGTCTGCTTGCATTTCTACAATGAGAAGAATTACTACATCCCGAAATCTGGATTGGTGTAAAATAAGTGAGGCATGTGATTGTGTTATGTATATTGTTAGATCTAAAAGATTTGTTATGCTGTGTATTTTATATTAGATATAAAGTGGTGTAAAAAGTTTTTTTTTTATTAGAGGAAAACAAAAATACATAGCTCTGTGTTAAAAAGTGTTTGCCCACAAATCTAATAACAGGATAGTCCACTCTTATCAACTGGATTTAAGCATTTTTATAACACAATGAGACTAACACAGCACTGTAAAATAATTTTGACACACTCATCTCTGCAGAATTGTTGTAATTCAGCCATACTGGAGGGTTTTTGAGCAAAAACACAGCATGCCACAGCATCTCATTTTAATTCAAGTCTGGACTTTGACTAGGCCACTCCAAAGTCTCGATTTTTTTTTTCTTCAGCCATTCAGAATTGGACTTGCTGGTGTGCTTTGGACCATTGTCCTATTGCAGAACTCAAGTTTGCTTGAGCTTTATATTTTAGTACTGTACACAGCAGAATTCTTAGTTCCATTTATCATAGCAAGTCTTCCAGGTCCTGAAGCAGGAAACAGCCTCAGACCAGTGTATTACCACCACCACATTTTACTGTTGGTGTGAAAACACACTTCCAAAAGTTCCACAGAGTATTTTCTTAGGGATCATCAAGATATTTTCTAGCAAAACTGAAACAAGCTTATGTTCTTTTTGCTCAAAAGTTGTTTTCATTTTGGTCAGTCATGAACACAACTTAAGTAAGGCCTTGATGAGGGGTCTTTTTTGACTTCTTGGGTTAGTTGTCGCTGTAATCTTAGAGTAATTTTGGTCAGCTAGCCAATCCTTGGAAGGTTCTTCACTGTTCTATGCTTTTGCCATTTGTAAATAATGAGTCTTAATGTGGTTTGCTGCAATCCCAAAGCTTTAAAAATGGTTTTATACCATTTTTCCAGACTTGTAGATCTAAATTATTTCTTTGTTTTTGTCTTTGAATTTCTTTGAATCTTGACATGATGTCTAGTTTTTGAGGATCTTTTGGTCTCTTCACTTTGTCACACAGGTCTATTTTATTACTTGATTGTGAACAAGTGTGGCAGTAATCAGGAGTGATAAACCAGATTTTTTTTTAAGTAATGTTTTAACAGGGAGGCAATTTTTTTTGATTATCTGAAACATTAAAGTGTGACAAATGTATAAAAAATAAATCAGTAAAATTTCAATTATGATTACAGTATGTGAATAAATAACATGAATTACAAACCAGTGCAATTTAAACTACTGTGAATTATGTGCATTTTTTTCAATAAATCAATTCACACAATCACATTAAACGTCACAGACAGCAGCAGAAAAATAGTACAATATACGGTATAACAACCAGCACTGTGAAGTTCATCAGTCTTAAACAAATTCTGGACCATTTTCAATGATGCTTTCACTCGCTTTGAACAAATCCAGCTCTAGAATTGCCTCATAATGTTTAGAGCATGTATAGGCAAACACACCGTGCCACTGATACATGTGGTCAACAACAATATAAATACAAAACAGCCAGACTTAACCCCTTCAGACCCTGCGTCCATTACAATGGACATCTTTGGAACATAATTCAGGTCTGAAGGGGTTAATTCTTTATCTTTGTTTCATATTTTCATAAGAGCCAGCTATGAGGACATGAGAATATAATTTGAAAAAAGCTAAGAACTGTAACCATTGACTTTCATAGTAGGAAAATCAAAAACAGTTTATGTGTTTGTTGCCTCAATTCAAACATATGTGTCAAATATCACAATATACATGTTAAACTAACAAAAGATACTGTTAAACAGACCTTATGCCTTTTCAGAGGGTGCTGGGTAAATGTATACGTTTTTCCCCAATTTTGCTGATTAGAAGAGGTCTATGTTTTAAATGGTCAACTAATTTTCAAATAACAAATAAGTTCAGTTGGAAGCATATTTACAGGTCTCTTTGGGATCAGGTTCAAATTTTTAGACCCATGCAGACTGGTTTATTTTTCAAAATAGTCCCACATACATAGTATGATACAAGCCTGTGGCATGTATATTAATGATACCGTGTGGATCAACAGAGTTGGCATGGCCCTTTAAACATTTCTAGAAACATTTTGAATAATCTAAGTACACACATTATCAAAATATAAAACATATACATGTTCTTGTAGTTTTTGAATATTTTCATGCAAAAAATTTACATATTGCACAACCATAAGGTTCTTAATGTAATTTTGATGGTTCTAATTTTTTATTTACATAGACTTTCAATGTATAAAAAACAATGACAGAATAGAAATAAAAAACATCTGTAATTCTTTTAAGAATGAACAACAATCTAATGAGTAGACCTCAAAACTGATACCTCAAAAAAGACAGTAAAATACTGTAAGTGAGTGTGATGATAGATGAGCAGCTTACCCCATGATCTGAGCACACAAGAGAGAAGGATGACCCGGGACAGGATGACAGGTTGAAGGTGGTGACAGGCAAACAGCGATGGTCTAGGCACATCATATTAGGACCACAAGGTGTGCCATCCTCCACATACCCAAGATCAGTGCCATCCTCTAACACTGCATGACCACCACTGAACACACAAATAACAGCTTAGTGTCACACACAAACATATAATACAAAAAATGGATGGTTACATCTTTATGCAAACAACCTCTAGATACAAACACTGGCAAAAACAGTCTTAATTTTGTTTGCTTAATTTTGTTCTCATTGAGTAAAAAGAATCAAAGCAAATATAATGCAGTTCAATATTACAACCAACTTAATATATTCTTCATTGTTTTGCAAGCTGATCTTGAATTTCATAAATACATTTTAACTTACTGCACAAAGAATCGTATACAGTATACTGTACAATTTGCATTTGAACTAAAAAAAAAACACATGAGTGTATCTTTAATATCCTTTATGGCTTATTTTACTTCATTTATATAAACAAAAACAAACACTCACCTTCTACCCCAAAACATGTTTCTCAAATACTGTTTTTTGATCTTAGTTTAAAGTGTCTGTCATAGGTAGGGCCACACGGAATCTGTGGAAATTTTTTGCTATTTCTGCGAAGTATTTTGTTTAAAATCTGCAGATTTATGCGGAATGATTTTTGGAGTATCATAACTAAAACCCTAATATATGAAACTAAAAGTAATAACTTTTTAACTTTTATTTCATGTTTACGATGCAAATCCAATATGATCCACTTTATTTGGTAAACAAAACAAGTCTCTCATATAAATCTCTAAAAGACAGAAAATATTACTTTACAAACTGTATTGTAAATAAATCATATAAATATTTTCATATTAGTTAATATTATTACTGAAATTAATTTGAAAACTGAATAAATATAAATTTACACACATTGACACTAGTAAATAAACAGAATCAATGATGGGCTAAACATCTACGGAATTTTGCACGCGCAGATTCCGTGTGGGCCTAGTCATAGGAAATCAACACATACTGTTGTGAAAAATTACTACTTACTCACTCACTCAGTCAGTAACTTAGTCACTAACTTATTCACTAACTCTTCTTTGGCTTAGTCCCTGATTTTTATCAGGGGTTGCCAGGGTGGAATGAATCACGATTTACACTGGCAATTATTTACATTGATGGCCTACCTGCCACAACCCAGCACTGAGAGTAGAACTCTCAATGCTGGAAAACACCCGTACACTTTCCCATACACACTCACACTATGGACAATTTATTTTATTCAATTAACCTACGTTACATGTCTTTGGACTATGGGGTAAACCGGAGTACATGGAGGAAACCCATACAGACACAGGGAAAACTTGCAAACTCCATACTGAATGGCCTCTTAGTGACCTGGTGACACTGCGGTCAAATTGTTTTTAATCTTATTACATAAACAAAAACTACTAAGTCAGTTAAATTCCTCATAGTAATCCCTCATAATACATACAACACCAAATCAGAAAAAATTGGGACAGAATGGAACATGGAAAACATAAGTAATAAAAGAAAGTAGTGATTTCCAGATTTAAATTAAATAAAAATTTGTTGCAGAGAATATGAACACAAAATATCTCATGTTTTGTTTGGTCAACTTAATTTCAGTTGTAAACATACACCCCAAACCTGCAAAACATTCCAAAAAAAAGTTGGGACAGGAGCAATTTACAGCTAGTAATCAGGTAAATTGGTTAAATGATGTGAATTGAAACAGGTGATATCAACAGGTGGTTGTAATTATGATTTGGTACAAAAGCAGCATCCAAGAAAGGTCTAGGCTGCGTCCGAAACCGCATACTTCCATACTATACAGTAAGCTAAAAACAGTATGCGAGCCGAGTAGTATGTCTGAATTCGAAAATCAGTATGCGAGAAGTACCCGGATGACTTACTACTTCCGGCGAGATTCTGAAGTGCGCATCCCATGCACGCTGTGCTATCCCATGATGCCCTGTAAGAGAATTTATGAATGGGAGTGAAGCGACGCAACAGATGCAGGTAGGTCACGTGACCGTGACAAAATGGCGGATGTAGTATGTCCGAATTCCATTCATACTTCTCACATTCATACTGTATAGAACGTACTTTTCTAACGGCCGAGCAGTACGTTTAAATTCAAATGCAGTACCTACTGAGTAGTAGGCGGTTTCGGACACAGCCATAGTCTTTAGGAGCAAAGATGGGCCAAGGATTGCCAGTTAACAACAAATATGTGAGAAAATTATTGAAATGTTTAAAAACAATGTTCTTCAAAGAAAGATAGGAAGATATTTGGATATTTCACCTTCAAAAGTGCATAACATAATTAAAAGATTCAAGGAATCTGGATAAATTTTAGTGCGTAAAGTAGTGGTGGGCAAAGCGAGGCTTTATGAAACACTAAGACAGTCGAAGCAAATGTGTCAAAGCTTCGAAACGTTTCGAAACCCCACTCTACGGTGATATCTAGTGGTCATTTTCTATGTATTGCACTGGAACAGCTTCAGCAAAGAACCAGTTGAGCAAATTAAGGTGTTAAACCCCACTTTGTAAAGTGAGATCTTCAAGTGAGTTAGCGGAGCGGGTAGGGTTCCTGACTACCACGCAGGTATAGCGGGTTCGAATCCAGTCTGTTACAGTCATTTTGAAATCCTTTAATATCAGTTTGAATCGCTCTGTTCTTGTATCGTTTTGTTTCAACATTGGTCTGACATCCGAATAAACACTCTGTGAATAAATATGTCTTGTTTTGGTCATAAAACAGGGTTGTTGCTAGATCATCTACGGCTGTGGCCAGAAGTTAATAATAATTATATTTTTCATAAAATTGACTATTTATTGTATGTTATTAATGTTTTCCCTAAACCCACCTGTCACAGTACTGTAAAAATATTAATTATTATTATACAGTGTTACAAAAATTATATTGATGGCGTATCAGCAGCTGTATCCTATCCAAACTACACCATACAACAGTAACATGATTTAAATACATAAAACCATGATTTTGGAGTGTTTGTACAAGTCGGGATTCGAACCCAAAAGTCATTTGAAGCGTAGTAGCAACATGTACACGCATAGTCCACCAGGTCATATGAGACAGATGTTTATTCTGACCCTGTCAGTTAAATGGGGATTCGCCAGGTCTCGAAGCGCTTCTGAACTGTTTGATGCTTTGAATTACTTAAGTCACGTGACCAGGTGTTTCGAAACACTATTCACGTGACCTGGTGGTTCGAAACATTTTAGTCACTTGACATAGGTGTTTCGGAGCCTGCTTCAGTGCAGTGTTTCGAAACACTTGCGCTTCTGGATCTCGACACTGCAGCGAAACGTCAGTTTCATGTCAGCCATCCCTAGCGTAAAGGACAAGGGTGCAAGCCTAAGCTGAACAACCATGATCTCAGGTCCCTGCAGCAGTGCATCAAGAATTGTTATTCATTTATAAGTGATATCACCACATGGGCTCAGGACTACTTTGGCAAACCTTTGACAAGTACCACAATATGTAGTTACATCCACAAATGCTGGTGAAAACTGTACTGTGCCAAAAGGAATCCTATGTTAACAGTGTCCAGAAGCGGCGCCGACTTCTCTGAGTTCGGAGGCATCTGGGATGGACCATCACACAGTGGGAACATGTACTGTGGTAAGATGAATCAATACGTCAGGTATTTTTTGGGAGAGAAATGGACGCTCTATGCTCCAGATGAAAGAAGAAAAGAATCATCCAAACTGTTACCAGCAAAATGGCCATGGTATGGGGTTATGTCAAAGGTAACTTGCACTTCTGTGATGGGACCATTAATGCTAAAAAGTACATAGAGATTTTGGAGCACAATATGCTGACTTCTTTTCCAGGGACTCCCATGGATATTTCAACAAGACAATTCACACATTACAAAGTGGAAGAGGATACAGGTACTTCACTGCCCTGTCTGCAGTCTTGAGTACCTATAGAATACGGCATACAGCTTGTCTCCAAAAAATCTTTAAATCTTTAATAGTTATAAAAGAAATGACAGTTTTGCAATCCCCTTTGAAAACAGCAAAGCAAATTGATGCATTTACCGACAATCCAGGTACTTGTTCTGGTGGTAGATGGTGAGACTTGTGCTTTCTCCATGCAAGTCTCCATACCGCGGTTTCACCGTGATATTAGTGCACAATAAAAATCCGCACAGTACATCCCTGTGAATAAACACAGACATAAATAACAGTGCTATACAGACGTGGAGGAAAAAGAATTAATGTTTCACACTGTAAAGCTCTTGCTGCCTTAAATTGTTTATTTGAATGAAATAAAAAAAGTCTAGTCATCTCAACTTAGATTAGTCAAATTGACTAAACATATTAAGAACCTTAAGTGTAACATTTTTGTTGAGACCTATGTAACTTACTAAAATAGGTTAAAGTAACCTAAAAATACATGTCATCATGACTGTCATATCATTTTTTACAATGCAGCAAAGAGACAACTAATATTATTGAACAGGTTTTCTTACTCACTGTTTATTGCACTGAATCCAGTTGTGTGAGCTGCTGTCCTGACCGCAGTTGCCACGTTCTGTGCCCTCAATGTTCAGCTTTTCATAACACATACGATCTGCTGCATCTAACAGTGCATAGGCAGGCAATACACTGAGCATTGTGCAGATTCAGTATTAGAATTTATCAAAGATATGTGATTATAACAAAACTTTATGTACAGTACTGTATTCACTTAAGATTGCACTGCACATTGCTGAAATGTTAGACCCTGGACCACAAAACCAATCTTAAATTGCACTTGTATGTTTGCAAGAATAGCCAAAAATACATTGCATGAATCATAAATATGGATTTTTTAGTATGCCAAACTAATTTAATTAGTAAATTTTCTACAGTAAATATACTCATGAAACCGATTAGTAATATGCATTGCTAAAAACTTTAATTGGACAACTTTAAAGGTGATTTTCTTAATATATAGAGTTTTTTGAACCCTCAGATTTTAGATTTTCAAATAGTTCTATCTATAGCAAAAAAAAAAAAAAAAAAAAAAAAAAAATATATATATATATATATATATATATATATATATAAACTTAATTTTAGTTTAGGTTAAGATGCTGAAAAATAATACACAAGCAAACAGGACTTTAAAATTATGTAATAAACATGAATTGAAACTGTAGTATACAACATGGTTACATTTTATATTCATTTAAGTGATTAGAATATTAGTAGACTGGTGGTTCGTATCTACAGTAATTGAATTGAATTACAGATGTGTATTTATCTCATTGCAAGATAATCTAGATAATCTTCCTAAATTAGAAATTTTCTTGTCTACAAATACTCTAATTATTCATTACAGTTAATGAAATGTAATAAAATGTAAATAACCATTGGAATGAATTGTACATTTTGCTAATAAAAATAAGAAACTAAATTATTTGGTGACAAATTACTTGAACAGGGTAAAGCTGTCATAAAACATTCATAATCATGACATGGCACTTCATCAATATTAATGAGATTTTATACATGTTAATGACAACCCTTGATGAGCGTTAATTGCTCAGCTCTTTTTTAATGCAAAGATGACATTGTTTGAGATGTCTTTGTTACAACATCATTACATAAAGAAATGCATTATTACCTGTCTTTGCCATGACAACTTGACGAAACAACATAACTTGTCATAATCTTGTCATAGACATCAGGCCATTATAACGGTGACTTCAAAAAATCCTCTTTGAATTTTTAAATATTTCCCAAATGATGAGCAGGGAAAATTTCACAGTATGTCTGATAATATTTTTTCTTCTGGTGAAAGTCTTATTTGTTTTATTTCAGCTACACTGTAAAAAATGTTCGTGGTTTTAACAGTTCATTCATTCATTCATTTTCTTTTCGGCTTAGTCCCTTTATTAATCCGGGGTCGCCACAGCAGAATGAACCGCCAACTTATCCAGCATTTGTTTTACGCAGCGGATGCCCTTCCAGCCGCAACCCATCTCTGGGAAACACATACATACATTCTCATTTACACTCATACACTACGGACAATTTAGCTTACCCAATTCACCTGTACCGCATGTCTTTGGACTGTGGGGGAAACCTGAGCACCCGGAACCACGGGGAGAACGTGCTAACCACTCGGCCACCGTGGCGCCCTGATTTTAACAGTACAAGTCTGTATAATCTACGGTGAAAATCTGTAGAATGATTAACAGCTAATTTCTGTACAAAATACGGAAAATAACTGTAAAAGATCAAACCTTTGTTTTTGAGAAAGTAGGCAGCGTGTCTGAAATCTCACCATACACCCTCATTCACCAGTCCCTAAATTAGTCAATTAGATTAGTCCACTATAGAAAGTGAATGACCACAAATGACTGAATTTAGACACTGATGAACAGCTGCTGTTAACAAGCACAATCGCTGAAGGAATAAGAATTTGAAGGAAGAAATAAAACTACACACACAGCCTTACACCAAACCAACTGAATTAAAACAGAGGATTAAACAACTCCATTAAATAAAAGCACTGCCAGCTTCACTGATTACAGTTTGACTTAATTTCTGTCATATCTGCAAGAATATTTGATAATTAACAGAGTTTTATATATTTTTATTAAAAATATTTCATTTGACCTCACCATCGTGGAGATCAGAAGCTGCTTTAGTCGGGCTCTTGAACCGTTACCATTTTACCTTAATGTTTCTCTGGTTGTTATAACTGTTTCTGAAATTCATCAGTTATAGCAAAAAAAAAAGTAGAAGTCATGAGAAATTTTTTTACTAAATGTTATTAATTGATACAGATGTAGTGCCAAGTATTTTGTAAGTTAGTTCACTAAAATATTGAAAAAAATATTATCATCGTTTGGGACTATACTGCAGCTTAACATGGAGGGTCAACAAACAATTAGAAAGGAAACAATAGAAATTAATTATCAGAGTGTCATGCACAAAACTTTGAAAACCTAAGCAGCACATTAAGACACACAGACATCAAGAATCAGGATATGAGCCTCAATCATGGTTGCTAAAAAGAAAAATCTGCATGATTAATTCATGCCGCAATGCATGCTGGGTGCCAGCATAGTGCAAAACTCCCAGCATGCATTGCGGCATGAATAAATTATGCAGCTTTATGTTTTTAAAATTACTTTCTTTGCCTTTATTTTATTTTGTTTTAGCGGTGTAATATTTCAGTAGATTGTTTTGTATTGTTCTGGGTTGTTCTTTATTTTATTTTTATTTTTTGTTTGTCACCATTACTGAGATTCAAAGACTAATGGTTGATGTCTGTGTGTTTTTAAGTTCTACCATAGTTTAAACTTTCTCAATATGAGTGGTGTATAGGCCTGTTAAACAATCATTGATTTCTGAAGCTCCAGTGGTTTCATTAATGTATGTTATTAATTTCTCACACATAACTAACAAGATACTGAATGAGTTAACAAGCAGATGAGAGTAGATATAATGTTGTAGCTAATCTTATTAGACTTATTCCTGTAGTTTTTTTTCTTGCTTTTCATGCTATGAAATAGTGTGATCAACACAACTAATTATAGTTACCAATTAGAAACTAATGTTATAATAAGTTGAAGAACCCAACTAAAGCAGACACCGACCTCCGTCATAGTGATTTCAAATAAACAACAAAAATTTAATTAAGAACTTTTGTTTACGACAGAAAAAGTCAAATGTCAGTAATAAGTGAAGCTCCTGATGTTTGTGATGTTGTTTAATGATCTCTGCTGAGATCTTGAGAAATAATTGTTTTATTGTGTAATTTGTTTTATTTTTATTAATTATTATTTTTATTTAGAGTTTAATTTCAGTTGATTTCATCTTCGGTTTTGGCTGTGATTTGTGTTATTTGGTCTTGTTTTTCTTTCCTTCAGTGATTCTGCTTATTAACAGTTGTTCATCAATAATTCTCAACCCTCCTTTAATTGGATACTTAATTATCTCATTAACGTCATCACTGCCTGAGTGTTCAACCCTCTGTAGTGAGGACATTAGGGAGGATTTTGCTCTGGGATTATATATAAGAGGATCCAAGTGCAAGTAAAACTCTTTATTGACGAAGTCAATAATTCTTAAACACGCTAGTGAACACACAGAGCGCGCTCAGGGACTCGCAAACAACTCCCGTCTCACGGGGCAGGTGTACGCAGGTAGGAGTGGAACAAACTGATCACGGTCACAGATAAACTCCTCACCAGACCAGAGCAGACAGAGAACAATGCACAACGATAACGAACTGACACGAGACAAGAGACGCCCTGTCCAGATATAGTCGCGATAACTAGTTGCAGCTGTCAGACTAATCAGGACAGCAGAGCTCTACATAGCACGTGACATCACACTGACGTAACAGACACACGAGGGACACCAAAACAAAACAAAACCATGTGACCACGCAGACACTCAGAAGTGCGCACACACCTACAACCGTGACAGTACCCCCTCTCCTAAGAGCACCTCCTGAAACCTCGTCCCCTCCGTCTCTAATCCAGAATGCGCTTAACCAAATAAACAGTCTCCCCATCAACGAGACGTGGCGGGGGGGGAACCGGAGTAGGCAGATTAATGGCAGCATGAAAAACGGGCTTTAATTTGGAAACATGAAACACGGGATGAATTCTCCTGTACGTAGGAGGGAATTTGAGGCGGACTGCCACCGGACTAATGATTTTGGTGACAGTAAACGGGCCGATAAATTTGGGTGCGAGTTTATTACATACGGAACGTAAGGGGATGTTTTTAGATGAAAGCCACACTTTTTGACCGACGACGTAAACGGGAGGCTTTGACCGGTGGCAATCGGCTTTAGCCTTGGTGCGCGCGCCCACTTGGAGGAGGGTCTGTCTGGCCCTGCTCCAAGTGCGCCGGCACCTCTGGAGAAAGGCGTGGGCGGAGGAAACCGCGATTTCGGTTTCCAGACTGGGAAAAACAGGTGGCTGGTAACCTAAACTACACTCAAACGGAGACAGGCCCGTGGCAGACACTGGCAATGAATTGTGTGCGTACTCCACCCATGGGAGCTGCTGGCTCCAGGAGGCGGGATTCTGAGAAACCAAACATCGCAACATACGTTCAAGATCCTGGTTGGCCCTTTCTGTTTGTCCGTTACTCTGAGGATGGAAACCAGAAGAAAGACTAACAGTCGCCCCCAATAAACGACAGAATTCTCTCCAGAATTTAGAGATAAACTGAGGCCCCCTGTCAGAGACCACGTCCGTCGGGAGGCCATGAATGCGAAAGACGTGATTTATGACAGCATTCGCTGTCTCTCTGGCTGAAGGTAAATTGGGCAGAGGAATAAAATGAGTAGCCTTCAAAAACCGGTCCACTACGGTCAAAACGACCGTATTGCCACTGGATGGCGGGAGTCCTGTGACAAAATCTAGCGAGATGTGTGACCAGGGTCTCAAAGGCACTGACAGCGGCTGAAGAAGCCCAGCGGGCGGGCGATTATAAGTCTTAAAAACAGCGCAAACAGAACAGGCCAAAACAAACTCCCGTATGTCCCGAGCCATAGCAGGCCACCAGAATCGCTGTTTAACCAGAAATAACGTGCGACTCACCCCTGGATGACAAGCCACTTTGGAAGAGTGTCCCCATCGAATGACGTCAGACCGAATCGCCTCTGGCACGAACAACCGGCTCGGTGGGCATCCGGGCGGGGGCGTTACCCCTTCCAAGGCAAGACGGACCTTGCTCTCGATCTCCCATGTCACAGCTGAAATAAAAATCTTCTGGGGAACAATGGGTTCGAGAGACGTAGTGCGCTCGGAAACATCAAAAAGACGGGATAACGCATTGGGTTTGATGTTCTTAGAACCCGGTCGATAAGAAATGGTGAAATCGAAACGTCCGAAAAAAAGTGCCCACCGAGCCTGCCTAGAGTTTAGTCGTTTGGCGGACTTGATATATTCCAGGTTCTTATGATCGGTCCAAACGATAAAGGGAACCCCCGAACCCTCCAGCCAATGACGCCACTCCTCCAACGCGAGCTTGACAGCCAGCAACTCCCTATTGCCAATGTCGTAATTGCGTTCTGCGGGAGATAATCGATGTGAAAAAAACCGCGCAAGGATGCATCTTGCCGTCTGAAGACGCGCGCTGGGACAGGATAGCTCCCACCCCCACCTCTGACGCGTCAACCTCCACCACAAACTGCCGGGACGGATCAGGAGCCACCAGAATAGGGGCTGAAACAAAGCAGCCCTTTAGTTTAGTGAATGCCGCCTCAGCTGCACTCGACCACCTGAAGGGAGTTTTGGCGGAGGTTAAGGTTGTCAGAGGGGCTGCGAGCTGGCTGAAATTACGAATAAATCGTCGGTAAAAATTGGCGAAGCCCAGAAATCTCTGCAGGGCCTTACGAGACTCTGGGATTGGCCAATTTACCACAGCCTGAACCTTCTCTGTATCCATGCGCACTCCCTCGACTGACACGATGTGCCCTAGAAAAGGAACAGACTGTGCATGAAAAACGCATTTCTCCGCCTTGACATAAAGCCCATTCTCTAGCAGCCTCTGAAGCACTCGCCTGACGTGTTGCACATGTTCCTGGAGAGAACGGGAAAATATCAGAATGTCATCCAGGTAGACATAAATGAACTGATCTATCATATCTCGCAACACATCATTAACGAGTGCTTGGAACACTGCGGGAGCGTTAGAAAGCCTGAACGGGAGAACACAATATTCAAAAAGCCCCCTGGGGGTATTAAATGCAGCTTTCCATTTATCCCTGGCTCTTATGCGAACCAAATGATAAGCGTTGCGGATATCTAATTTCGTGAAATAAGACGCCCCCTGCAGACGCTCGAACGCTGAAGACATTAACGGCAAAGGATAGGTATTCTTTACCGTTATGTTATTCAGCCCTCGATAGGCGAAGTGAACCATCCTTCTTTTTCACGAAAAAAAAATCCCGCTCCCGCCGGTGAAGAAGAGGGGCGGATAATCTTGGCTTCTAGAGAATCAGAAATATATTTCTCCATGGCCTCCCTCTCGGGAATAGAAAGAGAGAATAACTTGCCTTTAGGCGGAGAGGTCCCTGGCAATAAGTCTATGGCACAGTTGTAGGGACGGTGAGGAGGGAGAGAAGCAGCCCGAGACTTACTGAACACTTTCTTCAGATCGAGGTACTCACTAGGCACGTTTGACAGGTCCGTGCGCTCCTCCTGAAACACAGAACCAGACACAGCAGAACGAGCAGACGAAAGACAAGATTTATGATAGTTCTCACTCCATGAAAACACAGTATTGTGACCCCAATTAATATGGGGCTTATGAAGAAGCAACCATGGGTGCCCCAAAACCACAGGACTATTATGGCAGTCTGTTAAAAAGAAAGATAAATGTTCAACATGATTTCCTGAAGTAATCAGTCTTATGGGCTTAGTGGAGTGAGTGATGGTAGGGAGGGAAAGCCCACTGATGGCGTGCACAGCGATGGGTTGGGAAAGAGAAACGATCGGAAGCTTTAATTTGAAAGCAAGATTCGAGTCAATAAAGTTTCCTTCAGCTCCGGAATCGACCATGGCTTTAATGTCCAGTTTTTTCGAAGACCAACATAGAGTAGCAGGCAGAAGAGTGGTGGTACCGGAGGATTTGTTCAGCTTCATCTCTTCCATCAGTAATCTCTTGTCTGCTGATGGGTGTGGTCTTATACTGGACCATGACGCCGCTCGGTGCTCCGATCCCCCGCAATGCAAACAAGGATCCTCGTTCCTGTGTCGGTGCTTCTCCTGTGTAGAGAGACGGAATCTGCCCAGCTGCATGGGCTCCGGGTCAGCAGACCCAACCTCCAGAACCAAAAAACGAGAGGAGGATTCGGGGACCAGTTCCGAGGCTGCACCCCGTCGGACATGAGTCTCTCTGCACCACAGTCGGGCCTCCACCCGAATAGCCAGATCAATAAGGGCGTCCAGATCTTTAGGCAAGTCGAGGGTGTAGATTTCATCCTGGATTAGCTCCGAAAGCCCATGAAGAAACATGTCCCATTGCGCCTCCATATTCCAACCGCATTCCGCCGCCAAAGTCCGGAACTCTATGGAGTAATAAGCAGCACTACGATCTCCTTGACGGAGCTCTGCAAGAACTCGTGCAGCCTCTCTCCCTGAAGCTGCGCGATCAAAAACTTTCCTTAGTTCCTCCGAAAATAGGTCGTACGAGGAACAACAGGGTAGTTTATTCTCCCAAACGGAGGTCCCCCACAACGCGGCCCTCCCAGAGAGCAGCGTGATCACAAACGCCACTCTGGATTGTTCGGTGGTAAATAGGGAGGGCTGGAGGGTCATGAACAAAGAACACTTGGTCAGGAAGGACCGACACAGCTGGGGTTCTCCGGAGTAGCACGCCGGATGAGGAAGACGAGGCTCAGACAACCGACCCGCCGTCCCCGACGCCGGTCTCGGGTCTGGAGATGGAACCGCTTCCTGTGGAGCCGCTCCGCCAGTCAGCTGCTGGATCATCTCGGTGAGTCTTGCCATTAGCTCAGCAACCTGGTTTAAACTTGCTGGATCCATATTGGTCAGTTCGTTCTGTGACGAGGTGCGTAATATATAAGAGGATCCAAGTGCAAGTAAAACTCTTTATTGACGAAGTCAATAATTCTTAAACACGCTAGTGAACACACAGAGCGCGCTCAGGGACTCGCAAATAACTCCCGTCTCACGGGGCAGGTGTACGCAGGTGGGAGTGGAACAAACCGATCACGGTCACAGATAAACTCCTCACCAGACCAGAGCAGACAGACAAGAGACGCGCTGTCCAGATAGAGTCGCGATAACTAGTTGCAGCTGTCAGACTAATCAGGACAGCAGAGCTCTACATAGCACGTGACATCACACTGACGTAACAGACACACGAGGGACACCAAAACAAAACAAAACCATGTGACCACGCAGACACTCAGAAGTGCGCACACACCTACAACCGTGACACAATGTGGAATGTATTTTTCACGGAAATATTCCGTAAACCGAATTTACAAACATAAAATGTTGAAAACAGTAGATTACTGGCAACCACAGCTGCCAGTATTTTACCGTAAAATCAAGAACAAAAACAGCAAAGTACTGTAAAACATTTTTTGTGTCCCCATTGTGGAGGATAGTAGCATCTGTGTACAAGTCCAAGATGAACTCAGAGCATCTGATGTTATGCTGTATCTTCTTTTGCTTAAATGTAACTGGAGTTACTAATGCAGTAAAAATCTGTTTGCTAATTGCAGTCACACATGAATACATTAATGAAATTAATGACTTTTTTGCACTAAGCTATGTTTTTGTGAACTGAACATTGTATCATTTCATGAAATACGGTTATTTTCCGTCAATTTAAACAGTTCTATAAAACTTCCGTATTTTTTACAGAAAAATCCTGGCAACCACAGCTGCCGGTATTTTTCTGTAAAATTTACAGATTTTTTTTAACAGTGTAGAATAAAAGCATTTTTTTACTTTTTAAAGATCATTTTAAGGTGAAAACGATTAGCCCCTTTAAGCTATTTTTTCGATAGTCTACAAAACAAACCATCAATATACAATAACTTGCCTAATTACCCTTACCTGCCTAGTTAACCTAATTAACCTAGTTAAGCCTTTAAATGTCATTTTAAGCTGTATAGAAGTATCTTGAAAAATATCTAGTAAAATATTATTTACTGTCATCATGGCAAAGATAAAATAAATTAGTTATTAGAGATGAGTGATTAAAACTATTTTGTTTAAAAATGTGTTGAAAAAATCTCTCAGTTAAACAGAAATTGGGGAGAAAAATAAACAGAGGGGGCTAATAATTCTGACTTCAACTGTATATAAATAAATAAAATATAATGACATACAAATATATATACATACTGTGGTAGGTGCATAAACTTATAGAAACACTTTTGGCATTTTTACTAGAGGCATCAAGAACTTGATCATATAAAAATGACAAAACTGTTCCAGTGGTATTCAAATACAATCTTCAGTTACAATCTTCATGTTATATGTGTCAAATATTAAAGCATAGACTTAAGCAAGACTTAAGACTTAAGATATCATTTGAACACTATTGCAAAAAGAAACAATAGAAACCAAAATCAACCATAATGTCTATATCCACAATTAATATTTAACATTACATTTTGAGATCCTCTTTTAAAAGGGTCATGAACTCTTTTGAACAGCTTTTGAACAGTTTGAAAGTCCACACCTAACATTTTCAAGATTAATATCATCATTTAGAAGCAATTTGCTATTTTCTGTGCTTAGAACGCTGTGGCATGGATGATGCTAGACTCAGAAATAAATTCCCACTGCTGTGTGATTCCCACTTCTGTGATTGACAGTTCCACTGACAGTTTTGCATATTAAAAGGATTAAAAATCCTATTACATTATAATAAATTGTGTTTAGAGGAACAACAAACTGTTGTGTTCTGAAAAGAATATATTTATAGTGCTGGTTTCTCAGTCCATGACCCCTTTAAAGTACAATATACTCTGTACAATGTAAGAGATGCTACTCACTATGCCCCCAGAGTGCCTGACACTGGGCATCCCTGGTCTTGCAGCGACCCCCATAGCAGCGGCCCTGAGAAAGCCAAAAGAAATATATCAGATTATAGCACAACACACACTGTAATTGGCTTCTTTTTGGCTTGTGTCGTGTACAATTCAGAAAATTGGTCCCATGAAAAAAAAATCACAAACAAACAAACAAAAACATGACATTATATTATCATTGCATTATATCATTATTTTGTTATTGTATTTGTTAGCTTTATTTTATTGGTTAGATAATTTAACAGTAAATGCCACATTTTTATTAAATGTCATTTATTATGTTTTATATAATTGTTTTTAAAAATGTTTGCCAATGTTATGCAAAATACAATGTTTACTATTGTATTGTTGCAGAAAGAAACAGTTTGTAATGGACAGAACATTTTTACCAGTCCAGCATCGCACATGTATCCATCCAGTTTGTGTACATTATGTGGACACTGTTTGAAAAAAAGAGCATAAGCATATGTAAATATTATAGATTGGATGATAACTGTTTATTATTTACTGTTCATGATATTTTACAAAAAAATGTATCATTACTTTACTCGAATCTCCAGAGCAGGTTTCCGGTACATCGCAATCATTCACTGCATCCCTGCAGATCACTCCTCTCTGCTCATACTGCAGCACACACAAACACTTTATCTTTTAGGGAGTAATATTCACAACAAATCTATTTAAAAGAAATCAAGCTGAGCTACAAAAAGAAGTTTTGGTAACACTTTAAAATTCAACACAGGCTCATTATTGATACGTACCCCTTTACATTTCTGGAGAACATGAAATACTTTTTTTGCAGTTTTTGTTTTCACGAATCCACCAGAGGCTGCTGTGTATGCTTTTTCAGATTTCTCTTGTGACTGCTGTTCTCACGTAAATCCACCAGAGACCGCTGTCAACTGACTCACTGACTGACCCACTGATGGCCCCACTCACCCCCTTTCCTAAACCCAACCAATAGTGTTTACAAAAGCCCTGATTGACTCATTCACCCTTTTCCCTAGAAACAGAAGCTGTCCGCAGCATCATACCACCCTGTAGCATTCCTTTTAAAGACAAAATGCAGTCATATGTAGCTCTGGCTACATAATTTGCACTCTCCAGAAATGTATATGTGGGTAGGTTTTAACAATGTTGTTAAAATAATTATCCATTAGTTAATGTTTGTTAACGCATTTACTAACATGCACTAAGACTACATTTACACGACAATGATGTATCCAAAATTTAAGTTGTTTTTTTCCTTTGTATTAAAAAAAAAATTAAACCACTTTTCAAACAATTTGTGTTTAAAAAGTGGACAGTATTTGGAGCTGTCACCTTGTCAGTAAACAGTACCTGTAGGGAAACGATTATGTGCTGTTGGCTCGGTACTCGTGTCTATGCCGAGTCAGAGGTTAATCAAAAAGTTGTTGAGAATGCACTTTTGGCAGCTAACAGAATGAAGTGATTTCAGTTTATAATGAAAATTTTAGAAACATTTTTGTTAAAAAAAAATTCAGTACACTTCATAAGACACGCGTTGACACCCTGGCACCATGTTGGTTAGTTTTATAATAGATTTATGCACTTTGAAAGATAAAAAAAATTAATGAAAGAGCCAAAATAAAATTAAAAACTACTCTGACTGTGTTTGTCTGACAGAATAAAGTCATGGGGTGAACATTTCTTCAAGTCTAAATCTGTTAATTTTTCCAATCCAAGCAAAGTGTGTTTACATGCAGAGGACAAGCACATATCTGTTGAAAATTAGAACATGAAAAGAACTCGTTTTCATTTGTTTGTTTGCCAAATTAATAAATCAGCTTCACAGAAAAACGGGTTTGAAATTTGTTTACTTTACCAACAGAAATCTTTGATGCTTAGTAGACAAGTTAGCTTTTACTTCTGCTTATAATGTTCCATTTTACACGTCACACACATGCACACATTAAAAACCCTAGGAAAAAAAACAGCTAGAAAAAAAACCCCAAAACCTGCAGCAAAGCCATTTTTTGACCTGTCCCTGATAAAAGAAACCTATTTTATATGTTTAACCGAACTTATATGTTCTACATATTTATTAAACATGTAAATGCCCTCATTGGTGGGCGTTACGGTGGATGAGTGGTTAGCACGTTCGCCTCACAGCAAGAAGGTCGCTGGTTCGATCCCCGGCTGGGCCAGTTGGCATTTCTGTGTGGAGTTTGCATGTTCTCCCCATGGTTGCGTGGGTTTCCTCCGGGTGCTCCAAAGACATGCGGTACAGGTGAATTGGGTAAGCTAAATTGTCCGTAGTGTATGTGTGTGAATGAGAATGTATACATGTGTTTCCCAGAGATGGGTTGTGGCTGGAAGGGCATCCGCTGCGTAAAACAAATGCTGGATAAGTTGGTGGTTCATTCCGCTGTGGCGACCCCGGATTAATAAAGGGACTAAGCCGAAAAGAAAATGAATGAATGAATGAATGCCCTCATTGGTGCAATAAAAGACATCTGTTATATTACTAGTTATCAGGGCTGCATACATTATGCACAGAACTCTTCAGCTCTGAGGATAATCAAAAGACACCTAGGCCTTGAATTAACATGACTTTGTAAAAAGATTAGCTAAAAGCATGATAATTGCCACATTCAGCTTCTGTAGAGTTACTGCATCCTTTTTGACAGAAGATAGTACTTTACTTTTACTTTATAGATCTTTTATAATGCCTAATTCCTAAGAAATAGCAGGTTCCAAAAGTGAGCAATTATGGCAGTTTTAAAGCCCGTGGTCACAAAATAAGGATGAAAATTTCCATTTAAATAATTATAACATTACTTACCTTGCAACGGTTACAACACAATCCATTGCTACACATTGCATCATGAGTTAAAGTGCATTTTTTACAGCATGCACCCCCAGCACGAGAGCAATCCTGCAAGAGAGCACAACCAATAAAACCAATGCATTAATTTAATCACAGCATTCCAATAGACACCTTTCTGTTCTCTTAAAACTAATGCACTTGAAAACAGAGTGTGGAAACAATGAATTCATGAATCCTCTGTTTCTGTTGGATGTTCTAAGCAAATTTGGTCTTCTTGTTCTTACCACTTGAGAGCCACAGTCACATTCTTCACCCTGTTCCACAAAACCATTGCCACATTCAGGAGGATCCAACAACTGCAATAAAAAAAATAAAAAAAACGTCACTGACATTTCTATAAAATATGCACTATTAAACACAATACTCAAAAAGCTAATCTAGCAAACATCTAACATTCAGTATGTCTTGAAATAACTAGATGGTTGAAGTAGCTAAATACATTGATGCTTAAATATTTATTGTGATTTCTATAGGTGTGGAGGTTGTGTTCCACTTCCACGCTTGCTCTGCAACATTAATGCCACTGGTAAACTGTTGTTTATAGTTTTTTGTTTACATATTTTATACATAGAATTTGGGTGGCGTGGTGGCACAGTGGGTAGTGCTGTCACCTCACAGTAAGAAGGTCGCTGGTTTGAGTCTCGGCTGAGCCATTTGGCATTTCTGTGTGGAGTTTGTATGTTCTCCTTGTGTTCGCATGGGTTTCCTCGAGGTGCTCCGGTTAAATTGGCCATAGTGTATGTGTGTGAATGAGAGTGCATGGTGTTTCCAGAATAATAAAGGAACTAAGCCGAAAAGAAAATGAATGAATATATAGCATTTGCAATGGTGTTATATTTGATTAGTCCCATTTGAAGCTGAGTGTACCTCACCATTTTAACAGTCATAAAATAATTGTGAATTGATTTGCATTAGAATTATTATGAAGTCTTAGGAAATTTTAGGAACTCTAGAAAAGCGGTTATCAGTCCAGATCCTCATAAACCCCACTGCGCACATTTGTATGTTTTACTTACCAATACAGAGTTTTTTTTTCTTTTGATTGTACTGTAAGTTCTCTGCAAAATGGACTTCACAGAATTCACCATGAATTTCATGGGACTTTTATGCAAATCTCATTTTAACAGAAAAAAATAACCCTTCACATTTCAGACTTCTTGTCTGAAGACACTGCAAACAGTGCAAATCTTAGTTTTTAAATGAAATTATGTTAAAGGGTTGGGTCCCTCATCTCCCATAGTCAGCAACAGTCCTGAGACGAAAATATTGTCAAAACATTCCATTTGACTCCAGCGGTTTAACTGTAATCATTTGTAGCTTCAAGAACACTTTTGTGACCCAAAATGCTGTAAAAACAACGTTGTTCACCAATGTCTCTTGAGATTAGGGTGTGTGCTTAATATGGGCAATACAATGCTTTGCACTGCTGACCCTAATGGCAAAAGCCAGGTCATCAACCTGGCGCAGGAAAGAAGACATTGGCAAACAGAGTCAAATTTACAGTTTTTTCGGCACACTAAAAGGGGTTTTGGAGCTTCATAGAGTATAATAATTACAGTTGAACCGCTGAAGTCACATGGAATGTTTTGGCTTAGGTTCTTTGTTTGGACATTGAACGTTCCAGCACAGTTGCTGTATATGGAGGGAGTGCTTGGATTTCATCTGAAATATTTAAATTTGTGTTTTAAAGATGAACAATGTCTCAGGGTGTTGGAAAGGCATGAGGGTGAGTAAATAAAAACAGAAGAAAAAAAAGATTTGGGTTCAACTTATCATTTAAGTTCAGTCATTTCCTGCGTACCAGGGGTAGGGAACAGTGAACACTATGTAGGGAACATGTCAATGGAGCTCTTTTCTAACAAGCTGGTTGTCTAAATCAGGTGTGTGAAACAAGAGAAAATGTGCAGACCAGAAGATTCTTTAATACTTCAGTACACTGGATCTCCAACCATGGTATCGTTACCTAAAAATGTTGTGTGCTGTTGTGCAGAAGGCACAAGCACTGTGTGCTTTAGTACAGGCACTCACCCAATGGGCATGATTATAGCCAGCATATTTTTTATGGACAGTGAATATGCTATTGGAATAATCATCAAAACCTAAGCTCCTTTCCCACTATGACAACAAGTGTAGTGGCAGTGTATGCAGTACTTTTTGACACAGGACAAGGGTTGTCAGCAAATGGTAATGATGTAGACACCAGCAATGCTATTTCACCTGCAAGTTCACATTTTGCTATTGTCTGTGCATTACAGTGTATGACTGTTTATTCACAAAGGAACACCATCAGCATGCATGACAGGTTTCAGACATATAAGGGCCTTACACTGCATATGCTGTCCGTTATGTTGAGCAGTTTTACTGTCCCTGGCATCCCCTCAGAAAACAGAATAGTTTATTTAATGCTGAAACCTCTACAAAATCTGAAATGAACCAAACTCAGTAAGTCTGGAGCATGTAGGGGTGGACACCCTACCCCCTTTAACAATAACTAATATTTAAAGCACATGAGGAGACGTGCAGTGTCCAGAAAGGAAACTATGAGGTAAAGGTGTCATGGGAGGTCTATCAAGAGCTTGGGATCTGTGAGGCCTCTACAGTACCATACTCTCACATCCACAAATGGACTGGCAGCATTTAAACTGCAACTTAGATGAAAAACAATGGCACTGCCTCACTTGAGTTTGGTTTGAACGTAAGAATTACCAAAACGCTCCCGACTTGGTTTGAAAAGTAATGTAGACTCTTTAATATTTGGTGCTGATTTACAAGTATAAACTTGTTTGATACCTCTACCACAATTTTCCAGATTTTGATCAGTTGTTTACTTTTGTGAATCTGACAGTCGTTGTTACTTGTGCCATTGTGCCATGTGCCACTTTACTGTGACTTTACAGGGTGAGTACATTTATTATTCTATATCTCTTCATTCAGTGGATGTTTAATGAGCAGTGGTAAATTACATTATATACTGTATACACAAGTATACCTAGGCATACTTGTGTTGTTGTTTTGGTGAAAGTAAAATAATACACAGGTAATGTAACGCATTACATTTCAGAGACTGAAGTAATGTAACTGCATATTATAGTAACTAGTAACATATAATATGTTACATTTTAAAAGTAACTTGCACAACTACAGCTAGACATACCTCTGGAGGCACTTTTTAGGTAGTTTGGAGTACATAGTGTTACTCTGTACAACTCTGAAAGCAGCTTAGAGTGGACTATGGTGTTTGTTGGCAAAAAGAAGCTTTGTTTCCTAAAGGGAAAGAATTTGCCTCATGTATGAATGTGCATGATCAGCATTGATCATGCATGCTTAGAATTTTTAGTGGAGTGTTCTTATTGAGGTATTACAACAAATCTCAGTCATGGTTTACCATGTCCGACTAACATGAGAAGAACAGGCAGAAATTGCTGAGAGGTTATACCACATACATATAGCTGCACAGTTCATAGACCCTTTTGGAAAAAGCAACCCCAATTACTGGTCCATCTAAAAGCACGGACTCACCTTGTGAGCCTACAAAAGTAATGTAATGTAATGTGTATTTATATAGCGAATTTTCTGTGTATGGCTATGCACCCAAACACTTCACAATCATAAGAGGGTCTCTCCACACCACCACCAGTGTGCAGCATCCACTTGGTTGATGTGACGGCAGCCACAGGACAACGGCGCCAGTGTATGGGATTGTGGTTTTGCTAAGCCCTGAACTTCCTTTGTCTGTGTCCCGCTCTAGCTCTTGGACCCTGAAGAGATGCTATTTTAAAATAGTATTTTTCTATAATAAATCTTGTCTATTACTCAATCAAGTGTCTGAGTTTGGTCGTCGACTGAAGGGCATCTTTTGCATTAAGTTTTTATTTTGTTTGGGAAATCCACCACCCACAACATTTGTTTTTCCGTTTATTATAGCCATGCTGTTTTTGCCTAGACTTGGGGCATAATAACTGAACTACTAAAATGTATTAAATACTTTGTATAAAAGAGATGCCTCTTGTATGGAGAATGGAGCTGCATTAATCGCTCAGGTGTGATTTTTCTCATACTTCACCAGAGTATAGTAATTTTGACGATCAACTCTGATCTTTAGTTCCTATTTTCTATCAGATTCAAGTCAGGTGAGGTGACTGGCCGCGCCATTCTAGCAGCTTTATTTTATTTTTCTGAAACCAATTTAGAGTTTCCTTGGCTTTGTTTGGGACCATTGTCTTGCTTAAATACTGACCCTGGTGTCGGAGGGTGTCTGAGAAAAAAAAATTGCTCAGTCATAAAAATGACAAAAATATGCAATTTCTGCTTATTGCAGAAAAATGATAGCATATCAGGGTTTTGAGATAAAGTGCTATATTTACATTTAAAACGTAAGTAAATACTGAAATTACTAATTTTTTCAAGTAGTCTTGATATTTTGAGCCAAAAAAAATAAACTAAACACTTAGCTTAACACTTTCAGTCGTGTCTTAGCTTACTTTCAGTACAGAGACACTTCCTAGTTGTCATGTCATTCTGTTGGTACATTTCTTTTCAACCATTAGTGATGCAAAACAGACTAAAATAATAATTTAATATCTCTCCACAAGCGTGAACATCAGGTCAGTTTCTGGAATGGAGAGTATGTATGCGACTTTGGCACAATTCACAATTTGTATGGAGACTTTTCTGCTTCATTGCCAGATAAAAAAAAAAGTTTTTTTTTTTGTTTTTGTTTTTTACATTTGTAAAAGTAAACCACTTATTTTAAGGTCATTTTATGCCTGATACACCACAAAATAATTTGGACAGATACTGACATACAGCGAATGATGCTATTGTTTGATGAATTCTTTCTCAGACAGGTCAGCTGTAACAAAGCACAAGAAACAGAAAGTGGATTGTTTAACCGCTAATGTGACACAAATCTTGGTGGAATTGCCCAAATGATAACATAATGTCTTATAATGCATTGTTGTTGTTTTTTTTGGAGGATGATGAGCAAGACTCTTAAAGATTCTTGGGAGAAGTTGGAGAGGAATTTGAATTAAAGTTTGTCTGACAGGCTAGCCAATTTGTTTTCGTTAACGCTATTGTCTGTGTACAGCCATTGTAATTCCAATGCATAAAAAATCCTATAATAATCTATATTTTATATATTTATCAAGATTACATTTATTTTATTGTATTTACAGAAGGCGACACAGTGGCGCAGTAGGTAGTGCTGTCGCCTCACAGCAAGAAGGTTTGAGCCTCGGCTGGGTCAGTTGGCATTTCTGTGTGGAGTTTGCATGTTCTCCCTGTGTCCGCGTGGGTATCCTCCAGGTGCTCCGGTTTCCCCACAGTCCAAAGATATGTGGTACAGGTGAATTGGGTAAGCTAAATTGTCCATAGTGTATGTGTGTGAATGAGAATGGGTGGATGTTTCCCAGAGATTGTTTGCGGCTGGAAGGGCATCCGCTGCGTAAAACAAATGCTAGATAAGTTGGTGGTTCATTCTGCTGTGGCAATTAATAAGGGACTAAGCCGAAAAGAGAATGAATGAATGTATTTACAGATTTATTAACATTTTCTGCTGATATTTGATTTTACAAAGGTGCTGTACAATGCCCTGTAGTTTTATAGTTTTGTAAATGCTTTTGGACCATCACATCAGAACAATTAGATCTGAAAAAGTTTTTAGAATTTCCCCATAAATATGTTATATATTACTGACAAATGGAGAATCGAGGTAATTAATGATTATAGCCATAATTATTATGGTTCAGATGAGTTGCAGTTTTAAATATATAAAGATTTTATTTAAGTTGGATTTTCTCAAAAAGATGAATTTAGACTCTACCTGATGGCAGTGTCTGAAATGAAGCAAATATTTGACAAAGCATAAACCAGTCAATATCAAACATACAGTGAGGGAAAAAATTATTTGAACCCCAGCTAATTTTGTAAGTTTGCCCACTAACAAAGAAATTATCAGTCTATAATTTCAATCGTAGGTTTATTTGAACAGTGAGAGACACAACAATAACAATCAGAACAAATTAAAATAAAAATCCAGAAAAATGCGTTTAAAAAAAGTTAGAAATTAATTTGCATTTCTATTAATGAAATAAGTATTTAATCCTTTTGAAAAACGTGCTTTAGTACTTGTTGGCAAAACCTTTGTTGGCAATCACAGAGGTCAGCCGTTTGTTGTACTTGGCCACAAGGTTTGCACACATCTCAGGGGGGATTTTGGCCCACTCCTCTTTGCAGATGCTCTCCAAGTCATTAATGTTTCATGGCTGGTGTTTGGCAACTCGAACCTTCAGCTCCCTTCACAGATTTTCTATGGGTCTGGAGACTGACTAGGCCACTCCATGACCTTAATATGCTTCTTCTTGAGCCAATCCTTTGTTGCCTTGGCCGTGTGTTTTGGATCATTGTCATGCTGGAGTACCCAAACACGACCCATTTTCAAAGCCCTGACTGAGGGAAGGAGGTTCTCACCCAACTTTTGAAGGTACATGGCCCCATCCATCCTCCCTTTGATGCGGTGCAATTGTCCTTTCCCCTTGGCAGAAAAACACCCCCAAAGCATAATGTTTCCACCTCCATATTTGACGGTGTGGATAGTGTTTTTGGAGTCATAGTTCATCGTTCCTCCTCCTCCAAACATGGCAAGTTGAGTTGATGCCAAAGAGCTCAATTTTGGTCCCATCTGACCACAACACTTTCACCCAGTCCTCTTCTGAATCAGTCAGATGTTCAGTGGCAAACTTCAAATGGGCTTTTAGATGGGCTTTCTTGAGCAGGGGGACCTTGCGGGCACAGCAGGATTTCAGTCCTTCAAGGCGTAGTGTGTTACCAACAGTTTTTTTGGTGACTATGGTCCCAGCTGCCTTGAGACCATTGACAAGTTCCTCCTGAGTAGTTCTGGGATGATTCCTCACCATTCTCATTATCATTGAAACTCCACAAAGTGAGATCTTGCATGGAGCTCCAGACCAAGGGCGTCACGGTTGCAGGTGCATGCGCTCCTTCTGTCTTGTTATTGTCATGTGGGATTGTTTTGTAATTCCACGTGCCCTCTTGCATGTGTATGTTGATCATGTGCTCCTTGATCAGCTGTTCTAATCAGCTGTTGCAGCTGTACGTACTCAACACGCCTATATGTAGAGCTGGACCCAGCACCTTATTGTCAGTTCGTTACTTCTGTGTGTTTATGTTGTCGCTGTGTCTCGCCAGGATTCTCGTCAGCGAGTTTGGACTCCCTGATCGGTGCTGTGTCTACATGTCTCTCATGTCCTGTGCTGGAAGCATCGCTGATCTTTACTTGTCTATCTTGATTATTGTTATTAAATCACTTGCATTTGGATCTATTTGACTTTGTCTATTATTCCGATCGTGACAGAGGGCGATTGGCAGTTAATTTGTGTTTCTTCCATTTGCAAATAATTGCACCAATGTTGTCACCTTCTCACCCAGCTGCTTGGCGGTGGTCTTGTAGCCCATTCCAGCCTTGTGTAGGTCCACAATCTTGTCCCTGAGATCCTTGAAAAGCTTGTTGGTCTTGGCCATGGTGAAGTGTTTGGAATCTGTATTGATTGATTGCTTCTGTGGACAGGTCTTTTTTATACAGGTAACGAGCTGAGAGGGCTGCCAATGTCAGATCGTTTCCTGTATAAGATTCACCTGGGAGCCAGAGATCTTGCTGACAGATAGGGGATCAAATACTTATTTCATTCATAGAAATGAAAATTAATTTCTTTTTTTGAAACACATTTTTCTGGATTATTTTGTTATTGTTGTGTCTCTTACTGTTCAAATAAACCTACCATTGAAATTATAGACTGATCATTTCTGTGTTAGTGGGCAAACTTACAAAATCAGCTGGGGTTCAAATTATTTTTTCCCTCACTGTATTAAGGTTATACTTTTATAGAATAGTCTTTACATTTTGTAGAATGTACATATGTCAAAAAAGACTGACCCAGTCGAGGCTCGAACCAGGACCTTTCTGCTGTGAGGCAACAGCACTACCCACTGCACCACCATGTCACCCATATATATAATATATTCATATATAATAATTCTTTCAGGATTTAGAGATTTTTTTCCTCTTAAGCTAAAAGTACCCATGTGATTTAAAAAAAAAAACTCTTGAAATATTTCACTTTGTGTGCAGTGAATTTAAATTATAAGAATGTTCTATAAGAATAAATTTAATTGTAAAATATAAAAAATGTCCCTATTAAAAAAACATTTTTGAGATGCACCTGTATATATTTTTGGTGAATGCTCTAGACAAACCTTGTTAGGTTTATTGAAGAGACAGCTCCCCCCTCCTTGCTGAAGGAATTGAATGTATTCCTCTATACTGCACCGCGAAAACTTTCTGGGTAGATAGTACCTGTGAGGATCACATGATAACATTCATACTGTTCAGTTAACATAGACTGGCTAAACTACGTGAGAAATAAACAGAAAATTGTAATTTACACTTTTATCCAGATGAATTAAACTCTTAAAAAAAGTTCAGAATTCCAATTACTATGCTCTAAAGCTTGAGAAATAATTATCTTTGATAATTAATCAAAGAGCTAAACATTTTTTAAAAACATTACAAACATTTTATAGGTAGCATATTTATATTACGATTCTGGCAAAATGGCAAATATATATCTTTCACCTGCCTGTGTACTTAGAATAAATAAGGGACCAATTCAATTCCTAATTTTGAAGTATACCAGAAAACATGGCAAAGATGTGTAATTGATATTTCAAGACTAGAAAATATAAAAACTTTTTGCAAACAAGGTGTCATCAGTTCGGTCCCAACCAATACCTTCTTTGGCCAGCAGAGGACAACATCACCAAAATTTTGACTTTTCCCAAGTTATATATCCTATAACCATGCCTGGCACTGATTATGCTGCACCTGATGGCAATCCATCTCCGCCTTTATAAGCAGATAGGATACTTCTACTTGCAAAGTTTTGTTTTGATTCACAAACATTTCTGAGAGTTTTCTCGAGTTATCTGCCCTAGTTACTCTGTTGACCTTTTTTGACTGTTTGCTGCCTACCCACAAACTCTGCTAATTGTACTAGCCTGTCTGCTACATGCCCATGAACTGAGCCTGTATCATCGTTTACGATTGTCTGCTATCTGCCCTGATCATCATCTGCTACTTTCCTGTAACTCATCTGTATTATTGCATTGTGCGAACCATTTCATCCGATGCCCATGCAAAGTCACCTTGTCAATCCCCTATGAACTAAAACTCATGCAACTTTGTCACACCCATCTCTCACCAGAAGAAAGACAATGCCACTCTACACTGTACTGTGGTCAGCCTCGTCATATCAACATTATGTGTCCTGTCAAGCCTCCAAATAAAGATTCCTCTGTGAGACATAATCAGTGTGTTCCCAGGTCATGACATTCAGGCGACAGCTATGATCAATATAGGGGCTGCTGGAAACTTCATGAATGAGAATTTTGCCCAAGGTAATATCATTCTGCTAACAGTTTGCCCCTCTCCTCTTTTAATCAGGGCACTAGACAGACACACCCTGGGGACTCGAAAAGTCCTACGTACACAGCACCCATCATTCTGTTGCTTACAAGAATGATGGAGGACTCCTTCTTTGTATTAATTATAAAGATTTAAATGAGATCAGTGTCTAATACCATTAACCCATTACCACTAGTGCCAGCTGCACTTGAGCAACTACACACTGCCATTTTTTTCTAAATAAGATTTACGCAGTGTATACAAATTGATAAGGATCAAGAAAGCGGAAGAGTGAAAAACAGATTTTTTCCCCCTGCACTGGGCACTATGAATATGGGGTGATGCCCTTCGAACTGCCAAATAGTCCATTTGTGTTCCAGGTTTCTCCTCGGCTGCCACTCTATGTCATCCAGACCCCAACAATTGATGCTTCTAATTCAGTAAAGTAAATGTTCACCTGGTCATGGGAAGAGGGGTGGTTGAGTTTTGTGTATACACTGCCCACATGATGTAACGACTACAATCAGGTTGATTCTGTGAACAGTATGTTTGGAAAAAACCTGGTGAGTTCCTGATTTAGTCTCTGTTAGCACGTGAGGCTAATGTTTACCTCAAATTTCTGGAAGAAGGCTGCCCATAATCTTGACATAAACTGTGGTTCCCTGTCTGACACATAATCATCAGGTAAAGTAAAATTGTTCAGGGGTCTCTAAAGCAAATGGTAGTTTCGTAGTCGAATGAGGCAGCATGATTTTGAAAATTTGTTTATAATGGTTAGAATGGTGGTATTGCCTTGGGAAGGGGAAGATCTGTGATAAAACTGATTGATATGTACTGTATGACCAGGGACGATGAGGGGTTGGGAGAGGTTGCAATAGACTTGCTGGGCATTGGTATGAGAATCTGTGACTTTCACAAGGTGCATTTCTGAATGAAGTTTGTGATGTCTTTCTGAATTGATGGCCACCAGCAGCGATTCTGTAGTAAGTGGTTTGTGGTTGTATTACCTGGGTGTCCGGAGCTAACTAAACTGAAGTACCCTTGCTGACTAAATAAAAGTCTTGATGGGAGGGCAGTTGGATGGGGTGGGTCCTTGATCCTGTGCTTGAGATATTTCGGTCATAATGTCCCATTTAACAGGAGCTACAATCAGTGTGCACGGTAAGATGGGGCAGCCAGTGATCTCAAGGTTGTCTTGAGATAATGTCTGCTTCAATATTCTTTGATCTTGGTCAATAAGTATCAGGAAAATCAAAGAATGTGAAAAGTATTGCTCATCTGGCCTGCCTGGGATTTTGCCTCATAGCTGAATGTATGTACGCAAGTTTCTTGTGGTCACTGATAGTGGTAAATTGGTGTTTGGCTCTCTCCAGCCAATGTTTTCACTAGGGGTGTCAAAATTATTATTATTTTTTTTGATGCACCGCGATGCAGACGCGGACAATTCAGTATCCCTTCAGTAATAAATCCTAACCGGTTATTACGTACTCACATCATTTATCTCATATGCGCTATGTGGCGGTAGAATACTATGGTGAGGGAGGTGAGTGCGAGTAATTAAAATGTAGAAACCCTGCACAATTCACTGCGTGTGTTTGCTGTAGAGTCTTTTGCTGACACTGAAGTTACAGCAGAAGCCCCAATTTCACTGCAGGAGAAAATGAAAGTAAACTCTGTTTCTCTCTCTCTCTCTCACTGTGGACCTTTGACCTGCTGGAGTGACGATTCCTCTCCTGTCAGCTGTTACAGCAATACTTGTGGATTCATTCCAGACACAAGTGTGTCTGCAGAGCGAGTTTTCACCACCGCGTTAATCATGGATCAGCTGTGATCGCTGCTGCCGTTTATCAGTGTTGCTCATTGGTGAACTTTCTGTTGAGCCTGTGACCAATCATAGGGGTTTAACAACTCGCTCAATAATGCTCAGAAAGCAAGCAGTATAATTTTTACATTTGTTTATTTGCTATAAATGCTCATGTTGTTCTGTGCATGATCTTGAGTTTTGTTTAACGCATTCAAAAAGAGCAGATCATATTAAAGGTACAGTTTATATTATTCACTGCTTGTATTAAAGTACAAAACTGTATTACAAATGCATATAAAATGTATTTAAAAATGATACATTTAAATACAAGAATTCTTGTGCTGTGAAGTAAAATATAAAATTGTTTATGGACGATGCTAATGCACCGTGATGCACTGATATTTCAAATTGAACCGAATTGATGGCATTATAATCATAACCGAACTGAACTGTGAGACCAGTGTAGGTTTACACCTCTAGTCTTCACTCCTCTAGAGTTGCTTTCATGGTGAGTTCCCGGTTACTCGGGAGAGGGAGTTGGCAAGCAGTATCAGGCCTCACAATCCATTATCATCAACCGTGAGGAGGCACATGAGGCTTACAAACTCCTGGGAATGACACTGAAGTATTTCATTGACTGGGAAGGATAAGGTTCTGAAGAACACTCCCAGGTAAACCATGAGGACATTCTTGACCCATCCATGTTCATCAAAATTCACTAACTACTACCAGTAGACTGGTACCTCGACCCCGATGGAGACCCCAGCGTCGATTGCCTTCTCACATCAGGAGCCACACGCTGTTGACAGTTCAGTCCAAGACAATCCCCTCACTGACCAGCAGAGGTCCCCCTCATCAGCGTTTTGACCTTTTCTAAACTACATAAACCATAACCATGTGCCTGGTGCAGATTATGCCAATAGTATCTGGATGCAGTCTATATGATGCAAGCTGAGATTGCATCTTTCAGCGATGCAATGTCAGACACAATACACTCAATGCAGTGAGTGACGTCACTGTGACGGGTAGGGTTAGGGGTCAGGTCAGGTGAGCACATTAAAAAGCATTGGATGCAGCTCAGATTGCACTGCACCAGGTCTGCATCCAGACCTCTTTTGATTATGCGGCATCTGATGGCAAGCCATCTCAGCCTTTATGAACAGATAAGATCCTTTTACTTATTGCAAAGTCTTGTTTTCACCCGCAAACATTTCTAAAAAAGATTTCCAGTTGTCTGCCCTAGTCACTCTGTTGTTGACCTTATCTGTTTCATCATTTTGACTGCTTGCTGCCTGCTCACAAACTCTGCCTGCAATTTGTACTACGTCTGTCTGCTGTCTGCCCATGACCTTAGTCTGTATCATCGTTTATGATGGTCTGTTATCTGCCCTGACCATCATCTGCTACTTGGCTGGTAATAATTGTGATTGCTCTTCGGGACTATTGCATTGTGTGAACCATTCACCTGTCTATATTTTAGTGGCTCACTGTTTACCTCATAATACAGTGTTTGAGAAGCTTTTGAGCCCGTTTTCAGAGTTTTTTAGGCATTAACACAGAAAGAATGATACAACTTTATTGGACCAGAGTGGAATAACTTAATCTGTCTTGAATTTATTTTAAACACAAATTGATTTAAATTTTTTATGTTTTCAGAAGTTAAGAAAATTTGTTTCGAGGGGTAGGGAAGGTTATATTATTTGATTAAGATTTACAAGGCAAAATGAATTTGTCCAAAATAATGTAGTGCACAAATACATTTTATAAGAACTACTATATATAAAAATAAGAAGAGTACATTTTGATTTCATGCTGATTTTAACAAGCAGTCAAATTCAATTAAATAAAAATGCTATAAACCCCCAAAACTGACTCACCCAGTATCCTCCATGATGCACCCTAACCATGGATCAGGACATCTACAGTCTCCTAAAACACACATACAAACTCATTAAAACAATTGCTCCCATTTATTTCTTGTAAAACAGTAAAAGGTTTTGAAAGTTTTAAGTTTGTTTACCTGCAGTAGCGCGATCTTTATTCCACATCATCCCAAGGTTCTGTCCTAAACTCTGACACAAAGTGATAGCCATGGGCCCCACATTTCCATACTGGCATAAACACACAGAAAGCAAAATAGTCATTTAGTAGATTCTAGACAGAATTAAAAAAAAAAATTATTATAGAAAAAAAGTGTGACAAATCCCCTGGTAAAACCTAAGATTATTAAATGAAGAGTGTATTTTTTGGGTCTGTATCAGCAGCAAACAGATCTGCAAAATAAATGGTTGTATGATGCCCTCCATAAGTTTGAAAACTCTCTAGACAAATGGGCTTTGAACAACATGAGCATTAAATCATTTTGTGATGACAGGAAAACACATAGACCAAAGACTATGTTAACTTAATCAGAACAAAGTTATTTACATCAGTGGCTCTCAATCTTGGTCCTCGCTGCCCCCCATACTGCTTATTTTGCATGTATCTATTGGTAAACACCTGATTTAGATAACCAGTGTATTAAAGGGGAGTTTAATGTGCACTGACTTTACCTGAGCTTAACTTGAAGTTTACTTCATGAAAAAAAAAAAAAAAAACAAGATTTGCACTACACAAATTTTTACTGAATTTTCAATTGGTACAGTAGAGTGAATGGTTACTGTAATCATGTGATTAGCATAGAAGTAACTTCATACTGAAATCATAGAAGATTATCCTGTGATGTGCACTTTGCAGGGCACTTGTAGTCAAATAGAACAAACAAACATCTGAAGCACTAAGAGAAACATACAAAATATGCACAAGGACTTACAAGGATTTACAGTTTAAACCATCTCTGTACATGAAGGTGAAATATTACTCTGAAAATATTCATTCATTCATTTTCCTTCGGTTTAGTCCCTTTATATATATTATTTATATATAAATAATAGCATAGGGCCTCACGGTGGCGCAGCGAATAGCACGATCACCTCACAGCAAGAAGGTTGCTGGTTTGGGCCTCGGCTGGGTCAGTAGGGATTTCTGCGTGGAGTTTGCATGTTCTCCCCGTGTTTGTGTGAGTTTCCTCTGGGTGCTCTGGTTTACCCCACAAGTCCAAAGACAATGTGGTATGTGAATTGGGAAGCTAAATTGTCCGTATGTATGTGTGTGAATGAGTGTGTATGGATGTTTCCCAGTGATGGGTTGCAGCTGGAAGGGCATCCACTGCATAAAACATATGCTGAATAGGTTGTCGGTTAATTCCGCTGTGGCGACATCAGATTAATAAAGGGACTAAGCCGAAAAGAAAATGAATGAATAAATTAATAACATGTGTGTACTATTTTTGGACCATTATCATAAGTTATTTTGTTAGATTAGCTCCAGAATTTGGATTCAGTACTGACTAAACTAACGTATATGCAAAAATATAGTACAGTAAAACTTCCTATAGAAAATAATAATTTAAATAAAAGATTTGTGAGGGGTGTATTCATATATATTTGAGCACTGTATATGTATGTTTACTGTATACACTTGACAATTTAGTAAAGATTAGGAAAATCCCACTATAAAAGCTAAAGCACTGACGTGAGAAAAAGCTAAAAGCTAAAGAGGAAGGCTAGCCCAGCTGACATTGCTGATTGAGCTCAATTGTTATGCTAGTATTGATGCACAATGTATACTTTCCACAAAATCCACTAACTAATAGATTATTTATATTTGTTTCTGAGCACATAAGAAAAACATCTAATTCCAATGGGAACAGCATTATAAACGCTTTGAAATTCCATAAGATACTTTGGGGTCAAATGATTTCAGTCATATACTAAAAGTACAGCAAAAAGTTGCTGTTCAATTCTAGAATTAAGTCAAATAAAAAAAAACTGTAAACTTGTTCCATCTTGGAATACTGATGGAACTCTCTCTATCTTTTTTAAAATTAATCTTTAGTTGTCTTAAAACCTCTACTGATGCTGGGGAGGACATTATTTATGAATAAATGGGTTGGGACAGAACCCCTTCTTGTAAAGGACTGGATAATCCTGATTAGTGAAACCATAATTATGGAAAAGTTTGGACATTTGTTAAAAGGAAAATATTGTTTTGAATTAGACCACACTGCTGTTATTTTATTTATTTATTTATTTATTTTTTATGTATTTTATTATAATATTTCTTTCCCCTTAAAATACTGTATACTGTTTATGTTCTACTCTTTAACTATTATAAATATTCATAAATATAAATTCACTTTCAAAGACAAACTTTTTTTTGGAATAAACTGCCCTAATATATCAGGCACAGTGGCACCAGCATAATGTGCATCAGTCAAAAAAAGGTTAATGCAAAATTGCAAGCTCAAGGGCGAAATGGTGATGGCTAAATATCTTTAGTTTGGCAGCTCTGAGCTGTTTTCATTTAGATCTCACCTCATTGACTCCTCCTCCTCTTGTTGGTGAGCAGATCCCCTCAATGTAGGCAGTGCCACTGCGACTGCTTTGAAATGTGCGTCCCCTGTGGGTCAAAAAATACCCAGAAAAGTTACTTTGAAAAGACATATACAGAGTTGACTATTATGAAAGCCACACAGTATTTTAAAATTAGAATTTTGGTGCAAATATGTTACAGAATTAGTTCACTCAAAAAAAAAGTTAAATTACTCACCCTCATGCCATTCCAATCCCCTTTGTTCATCTTTTGAACACAATTTTGTATATTTTAGATGATGTTTGAGAGCTCTCTCATCTTCTGTAGACTTCAATGGTCCAGAGATGTCCAGAAAAGAAACTAAAAACATTGTAAAAACATTCCATGTCATTTCAGTTGTTTATCTGTAATCATACAAACCCCTCAAAACACTTTTGTGTGCCAAAAAAATGTAAATACAACTTTGTTCACCTATATTTTCTCTGCCACGTCAGGGTGTGTGTTTACTAAAGGTAATACAAAATAGACAGCAGCCATTAGTATTGCCATAGTAAATGCACACCCTGATCTGATACGGAAGACATCTTCTGAACATCGGATCCAGAACAAAGTTTTTACTTTTTTTTTGTGCACAAAAGTATTACTGGAGCTTTGTACGATTACAGCTAAACTACTGAAGTCATTTGGAAAATTTTGACAATGTGTTTGATTTCTTTTCAGGGCTTTGAATGTTTTAGGATCTGTGCCATCTATGGAGGATGAGGGAGCTCTCCGATTTCTAATTAATGTTTTTAAAATTGTGTTGAGGATGAGTAATTAATAATGTTCATAAAATGTTATAATGTTGATAAAATGTTCATTTTTAAGAAATTCTGAAAAGTACAATTTTAAGGTCCCATAATATGATTTGAAAAATCGTGTGACAAATTCTATCTCTGATGATGCATTTCCAATTAAATAAAAACATTGAATTTTTATATTTATATTTATTTTAACATTTATATTTATAATCTTTTTTAGAGCACAAAAGCAAATGAATGACCAAAAATAAATTATAACTCATTTTTTGGTTATTGGAGACTTTTTGGTTGATTTAGCTAATAAATCATTATCTGAAAAATGTATGGTTATCCAAAAAAAAAGAAAAATCATCCACAATCATGACATGGTTCCCTCTAATAAAATAGCATGCACGCTAGGTTCTTCTTTTAGTAGAGAAAAAACACCTGAATTTTTGCATAGAGACCTCTAGAATCACCCTCAGACATCATGCTCATGGACTGTTGATCTGACACACGTACAGGCAAACTGGATACACTTTAGAACAGTGGTTCTCAAACTGTGGTACGCAGTCTTCTATGGGTACGCAGAAGAATCACTGAATAATAAAATAATAAAATGAACATACTTTTAACCTTTTGACGATTTCGATAACACTGAGACTCATGTGATCAGACAGCATTGACTGTTCCGTAAACCGTATGATTACATCGGTGTGCTTAGAATGTTTTCTTCAGTGTGTTGTGTCATCAGATGTTAAAAATCTATCTGCTTGGCACAGAGCCAGAGGAAGAGAAGCACAGCGATTGCGGAGCAGATACACACGCTCTAGAGAAGCCCTTCTGCAGACCAGTCCTGTTGTGTTGGCATTTCAGTTACTGAAAACTATGCAACTTATAGTTCAAAATGTATAAAAAAAATAAATATATATATGTATGACATATATCCTGTATTTATCAGGTCCAAGCAACACTTCCAGGTTTTGATGAATAAGCTATACGTTAATACTTTACGAGTACAGCAGTTTTCTTTTTACTTTTTAAGAGCAGTGCCATTTTTTATTAACTTTTAAAAGCACGTTTTAATTTAAACGGTGCAGGTTTTTTTTTTTTTTTGGTCTGCAAGCACAGTTAATGTTCAAACTATTTATAATGTTTAAAGTGGCTGACAATATTACATATTCTTAATAATAGGAATTAATCTGCCTTGTTTTTGAACTGTGCAATGCTGTAGCTGCTTAATTAGGCCTACTACACTACTGGTATTTGGAGAGACATTTCTTTCTGAGGTGGTACTTAGTGAAAAAGTTTGAGAACCACTGCTTTAGAGATTCAAAGTCATCATCAAATTGCTTAAATTCTACAGAATTTCTGGGAGATTTCGGTGTCACGTTTTTTAAACAATTCCTTCATGTAACCCATGATCCAAACATGCCATCACTAGGATATCAATGTCACATGTACACACACCTAAACATAATGCTGAATAAAACAAACGGTGACTGGCTGCTTTACATGTCAGTCAGACAGCCTCCAGAGGAACTCCAGAACAGTCCTTGGCCAACAGAAGCTGCTAGAATCCAGATTGTCTGTCATGAGTTCAGACCTTAGCTGCATTACAATAAGACGCTTCATGCTACGCCCTAAAAGTATGTATTATTTTCCTTGTCACATCATTTCTTTTATATTTAATTTACCATACTGGCAGCACCAGGCTCATTGAAAATATGTTCTTCAGCCCACATTTTTGTTCAACTACAAAATGTACTTATGAAAATGAAAATTCTGTCATTTTGTTCACTCTATCCTCTTTCTTCTGTTGAGCACAAAAGGAGATATTTTTTAAAAATGTTGTAAACCTGTAACCATTGACTTTCATAGTTTTTTCTACTATGGGAGTCAATGGTTACAAGTTTTAAGCTTTCTTCAAATTATCTTCTTTTGTTTTCAACAAAAACCATTTGAGAGTGAGTAAATTATTCCTTTAAACATACATTTGACTACAGTATGTAGGTAAACTGATTAGCATTGGGCAGTTCTTTGTACAATATCAAACACCACAAAACACCATATGAACAACCAAATCTCCATTTAAACAACTTTTCTGGTGTGGCCAGTATGCTTGATAGGTCACATTTTAAGTTCTTTTATTTGAGATGCAAAGAGCTCAGGGGTTTATGTCCAGTCAAGCAGTTCCAGAGATGAAAGCAATGTAAATTGAAGGTAAATCTATGGCTATGTTTGTTCATTATTGGAACACAAATTATTGTTTTGGTGTGGTCAGTTAGCTTGGTAGCTCACTACAATGTTGTACTTGAGATGCAGAGCACTTGGGATCAAGTGGTGTGAAGCACAGTTCCACAAAAGAGATTAAAGCAATGTAAAATCAAGATAAAACTGTGCGGCTGTGATGTACTTTTATCTTACTTTTTTTTTTGAAAAGACTATTGGATGGGTTTAGGTTAAGCTCCAGTCAGATCACATGATTTTATTGTCTGTTACTAAAGGCACTATGCCAGATTATCAGATTTGACTTGTTGTGGGTAACAAATGTGCCAGACTACAGGTTCCTTCATGATCAGTCATCCTGTGATGTCTAGGATGAGCGTTGTTTCCCAAAGCAGTCACAAGTGTTCCTATAACAATATTTCTTATCTCAATTTTTTTTTTTTTTTTTTACCTACTTCAATCTGTCAATAAACACTTATTCCTGCTGACAACTAGGCTACATTATTTCAAGGGCATTCATTATAAAGTTGATAAGATCAAACGTATATTTACTTTTTAATATTGAGGTATTTTCCTTCTAAATCTAAATGTATATTTTCCAATCATGGGTGGCTTATTAAACACTCCCTCATCTGAACTTGCTGCTTGTGAGACGGAGAAAATGCAAGCATATCAGCACCAAGGATAATCAGATGCTCAAGACAAAACAAAGACATGTGAAAAAAAAGCAAATATATGACATCAGGTGTGCTCCAAAACCAGCCCGCTATGTGCTTTAGCGCCATAGCACAAACTGGTTTGTTAAATTAAATAAAATCTAGCCTAAATAAAATCTATATTAAACTTGTTAATGACAAAATCATAGATTGCGGTTGAATTTGAGTTTAATTAGATTAATCAAGTAATTTAAATAAGCAAGACAGGCTTTTACAATGTATTAGCAGCACTGAATGTGTTTCCAGATTACCTCGGAAGAACAAACTCAGTCGGAACAAACTGAGTTCGGAGAGAACTCAGAAACTCGTTGTGAGAATGATGTCTAAACATTTGTGCCAGTCGGTCAAATAAAACTGCTAAAAACACTTTAATATTATAGAGAAAGTAGTTAAAGTTTGCATAACCAAAGATTGATCTTATCCCCCAAGACCCACCCATAAATAAAAATGCAGCCTGTTTTTTGATTACCTGATCCGCAGATTAAAGGCAGCACCTACGGACAAAACTGAGAAATTATGTGCTCCTATTGCTCAGTGTCACCCCGGTGACGGAACTCACCGTGAAGAACAGGGAAAAAATTAAACATGCTAGACTTTCTGCGACAGTATCGTGAGGCGTCGCAGACATTGTATCCGTTGTCGTGAACTATGCCACATTACACAAGAAGAAACAACTGAATCTTGTGTCACAATGTCCATTTGTCGTTTATGACTCCCCACGACACCTTATGTCAAGGAAATCGTGACAACATTGTGTGATCTGACCAGGTGCTTTAGTCAATGTGTTTCTGATATGTACTGTATATTAAAACATATCTTAAGTATATTATTCTCAAAAATGTAGTCAGCTCCCTCCTGTGGATCTGTCATCGGTAACACGCAATCCTGATGTGCTCAGAGGAACATATTTCACATTTTTGAAAACTGTAGGCTGAGGCACTGAGTAGTTTTATTAAGTCTTCAAATGAGAGGTGTTTTCAGAAAACAACTTTGATCACCGCATGTGTCCACAATGAGCTAATTTCTTACATGTGACAACAAGGAAATTTTTTGGTAAATACACTTTTACTGATATCTTTTCAAATATCTTCATTCGTATTACAACGATTACCAAAAATCTATGGGTTTGGACAGACAGGAGATTGAATTAATGATAAGTAAATAAGTAAGTAACACATTACTGCATATTTTAAATGCAGAGGTCATGCAAGTAAAGTGTGTTTGTCATCTGTATAGAATGAAGTGTAACATACGAGAGCAGGTGAGCTGTGTCACTCTTCTCTTTGATATTCTCCTTCCTGTATTTCATAAAGTCACGCAGGGTCAGCAAAGGATCATCACCGACAGAAACCATGTTCTGAGTTGACCATGTCTCCATAGCGACAAGCACTATTCTTGTGTTCAGCTGCTCCTTGTAAATCTGTAATGTAATAGGATGTTTTGTTAAGTATAAAAATGTCTACAGTACCCAAGTAAACATGAGAAAAATTATGAATGTGTCTGTGAAACTTCAGGACGTACAGCATCAGCCATGTTCACTACTGCTTTGGCAAAATTTCTTGTCTGAGGTGATGATCTTCTCATCTGTACAAACTACAGAGAGAAACATCAAACAAAATGAAGACAGGTATTAAACACAGTATGCAAAAAGAAATACAGAGAAAAAACAACAAGAAAGAAAAATAAACTATCGTAAGACCTTACCAGGTCGTAATCGTTGACCACTAGTAATTCTACATATTTTGTTTCACTCTGGACTGTGCGTGGACCCCTCCGAACCTGCAGGGCAACACCAAATTCAAATATGTTTTGTATGAATATTTCAGAATCCGAATAATGTTTCTTGCAAATACTGAGCTGACTAATTGACTAAGTTTAGTTTTTTTTTTTGTTTAGGGCAGAGGGTTGCTGAATAACTTCTGAGAGATTTCAGCTGCTGTCTGGGCTTTCACTGCCTTTTTACACTCACTGACCTTCCCAAAAAGACAGTCAGACAATTGCAGCTCATTCAGAACGCTGCGGCCAGGATTCTGACCAGAACCAGGAAATCAGATCAGATCTTTACACTGGCTCCCAGTTACTTTCAGAATAGATTTTAAAGTATTATTATTGGTCTATAAATCACTGAATAGACTAGGACATCAATACATTACAGATATGCTCACTGAATACAAATCTAATAGACCACTCAGATCTTTAGGATCATATAAACTAGAAATTCCAAGAGTTCAGTCAAAGCAGGGTGAATCTGCTTTCAGTTTCTAGGCCCCTCGCTGCTGGAATCAGCTTCCAGAAATGATAAGATGTGCTCCAACATTAGCTACATTTAAATCAAGACTGAAAACACATCTGTTTAGCTGTGCCTTTACTGAATGAGCACTGTGCTATGTCCGACAGATCACACTATTGTGTCTTTCTTTTCTTTTTCATTCTTTTATAACTTGTTTTAACACATTTTAATCTGTTTTAATTTGTTTTTTTATTATTTGTTTTATTTCCTATACTTCAATTTTATTTCTGTTTATGTAAAGCACTTTGAATTGCCACTGTGTATGAAATGTGCTATATAAATAAACTTGCCTTGCCTTGCCTTCTCTTTCTTTATGTGTTCAATACTTTTTGTTGTGTCATTTCATTTCATTACACATAACTTAATTTGTAAATTAATAAGATTTGTTTTCTTTTCATCTATGTATTTATTTAATTATTAGCAACAGCAACATCTGGTGAAAATTTCAAGTCAACAGCACCTTTAGAAATATGTTTTCTGAGAAAAATGGTGACGTGTTCAATACCCCAATGTATATAGTTGAAGTCAAAATTATTATTATATATACACAAACTTTTTTGGGCATACCTGGAATGTCACTTGGCCCACCCTAAAAAAGCTGGAGCCGGGCCTGAGAAAACCTCCAACACTAAATGGGGTTTATGCACAGCTAGTGTTTTCCAGTCAACGATAAACTTCCGTTAGTTTATTTGACTATTCTCAATTTCATAAGGTTCCTTTTACAGCATCAATGTTTCAATGTAATTAAAATATAATCAGTTAAATAGACTTAAGCATTCCTTTAGTTGTCCATATTTTAAAGTGAAAATTTAAATTTATTGCAGTGCATCTCATCTGGTCTGATACCCACTGTATATCATATATCAGGCAGTGAAGATCTCTGATTTTTAAAGAAATAAGATCTTAAACGTGGCAATTTTATAATGGTGCAACAGTTCACCAGAAGCGCTAGGGCTGGCTGACTGAAAATTAAAAATCTGTGTGCATATATACCATCGGTTACAGTTTCATTGTCAAACCCCTGTATATGATGTACAGTAAGTGCAGTATTATTATTATAAACTTAGACCAGTACTTCTTGTTTGCTGTTAGTATGCATGACAACAGTAAGGAATTCACGGGCCCTCTATTAAACTATTCTCTATCAAATTCTTTACTACTAGTTCGCATTTTAGTAGCTTTTTATGCATGATAAATCAAGTGATGTCAAAAATTAAAACTCTTACCTGTCTTTTTACTCGTCTCAGCCCATCTGTGAGCTCTGGCTGGCTTGTCTCCATAGAAACGGGATAGTCATTGTTAATGTCAGAGTCACTGCTGTTTCTGGTGCTTCCTGGAAGAGAAGATGCCATGTACGGGTGAAAACCATCCCGAACAAAAAGTTCCCACTCATCAGCTTTCAGTGGATCGATAAAGATGTCTATTACTGAAAACTGATCCATGTGGAAAATCAATATGCAGCAGACGGAGAAACAGAGAGATCAGGAAGGATGAAAAAGTAGACACAGTCTGAATGCTGAAACAGCACTTGGGCATAGGTCATATAAGACAGATAATGCACACGTGTGTGTGTGTGTGTGTGTGTGTGTGTGTGTGTGTGTTTTTATTATTAAAGGAACAGTTGCATTGGAGCATTTTGTGACTCACAGCAAATTTTACAATATGAGCATTCCATAGCCAGATTTCTCTTGGAAGGGCACAGTCAGCCCATGGAAGGCAAGCAACATTTACCCAGAAAAAAAAATAAATTAAATAAAATAAATAAATAAATAAATAAACAAACAGATCAACTAAAGTTACAGCTTTGGGTGGAATGCAGTGATATAGACCAGAGACCATTACATGATTGCTGAGGTGCAAGTTAGCTTTAGTTACACAAGTAATGCAATGGTAAAAAAATATAACCATTCTCATCTCCAAATAATAAAACCATCTCTGAATCACCTCTGGCTAGCTTTATATTATATTATCATAGCTTTGTAGCCACTCATAGAAAAAAGCATTTTCACTGTAAAAGTGATTAGTTACTATACTAAAAACGTGAGTTGACTTAAAAGACTAATTACACTACATGTAAAAGAAGAACAACTGACCAACAACTTCAAAAAAGAATGAAAGCATGCCATTCCAAAAGAGTCGTAGTTGCACTGGTTCAGGTATGTTCAGGTATGTCCTCTGTCAGACACAGATCAATAAGACACCAGACTAATGAGGCAATTTTGGAAATGTTTCCATCCAAAGATGTGAATTAGACTTGTGAATTAGATGTGCAAAAAACCACTTTGATGACTGAATATATCTAAGGTAGCTTAAAAAAAAACATAATAAAAATGTTATGTGCTCAGTCAGCTAGTTTGTTCATTACCGCCATGTCATCAAGCCCATTTTATTACCACATGATCTGTTAAAACAAAATCACATAACTTTTTTGATGTGCATGCAGAAAATTATTTGGCAAACGTGTTTCCATCATAGTTTATACAATTTTTTTCTTACTGGATAAAATATTGTACGCATACATTTCTTATGAGAATTATTTTATGATTATGCCCATCTTGGGCCCTATCATACACTCGGCGCAATAGGGTGCCAGACATGTTTGGCTATTTTCAGACCAGTGCAACCCTAATTTTCACATTTTGCACCACATTGTTTAAATAACAAATCCATTTGCACCCAATTGCATTTGTGGACTCATGGGTGTTCCAGTCTAAAAAGGAGGTGTGTTAAGGTGCACTGTTGGCGTGTTTCTAATTTGAGGAACTGAAATAGAGTACATTAGTTATGCACCTATGCAGGTGCAAAATGAGTAGGCCTACACACATTGCTTAATACACACAGGATGTACAGCAATACATAAATATCTTTACATATAAAACAAGTTAAAGGATAAAAATGTTACAAAAATTATTATTTTCTACATAAATTTTACAACTGCTACCTCCATGCCTTCTTCATGTCAGGGGCTTTTTCTGTTCATTCATGACAATTTGCATTTGTATAATGTTATTATTATTAGCAGTATTATTTATTATATACATATGTATATTTGTTTTGATAAAAACAAGTGTAGATTTGACCACCTGTTTTGGAGACGTATGCATCACTATATGGGGCATAAGGATAGGAAGTGTGTTTGGATTTAATACAAAAAGTGTGTTTTTTGACCACACTTCATTATTATTGTTCATTTATTTGTTTGCTGGAAATTAGAACTAAATTTAGAAACAGTTTTGAAACAAATCCTTATGCTTAACAAGTGAAATTAAATATCTAGGCTAATAGATGTCTTCAGCGGAATGCATACAGCACCGTTTCCTCATCCACGAAAGTAAAGGAGTAAAGAGTAAAAGTAAAATAAAGAGAAACTAAATAGGCTGAATGGAGAAGGCTTGTTCTGTTTTCTCGCTACTGAAGCATTTTTCTACTTACAAAGTCCACCATGTAAATAGCAATTGTGCCATGGTGCAACGCAACTGACTCTTAAATGGAATGTGAGATGAGTCTCTGGTTTGATGCACGTTATGTTCAAAACACACCCATAACTCATTAAGAGAATAAGCACAACTCAGTTAGACGATGAGCCAGGGTGCAAAGCATATTTTTCCATATTTAAAATAGCAACAGTGGATTCGGACACGCCCTTAATGCTTATGCTGCATGCGCTTCACATTTTGCGCCTATATTGTTAAAATAGAGCCCCATGTCATTTCCATTAACCATTTTTATGGTGTATTCCAAAATGCAAATAAAAATAGGTAGACACTAATGTTTGCACAACGACAGAATGCATGCAACTATGCATTATGATAAGAGGCATGACGTTTTCTGGCTTCATGCATTTGCCAATCTGTGAATCACAACACACTCAGTTAGCTAACTAATCAGAGGCAATTGAGGGAGGGGCCTTTGGAGAACCTGGAAGCTGACTGGTCTTTTGATGCTAACTGACAGGCAGTGTACAATTAAAGTACAATTTGTGAAAAAATGATGACTTTTTAAAAACAAAGCATGAACACACATTGTTTGACGCTTTATTCACACAATCAAGCCTACAAAAAAATCCAGCAGACCACCCCTTTAAGAAATTTATATAAAGCACCTTTATATAAATATTCATTCATTCATTTTCCTGTCGGCTTAGTCCCTTTATCAATCCGGGGTCGCCACAGCGGAATGATCCACCAACCTATCCAGCATTTGTTCCACGCAGCGGATGCCCTTCCAGCCGCAACCCATCTCAGTGAAACATCCACACATTCTCATTCACACACATACACTACGGACAATTTAGCTTACCCAATTCACCTGTACCGCATGTCTTTGGACTTATGGGGAAAACTGGAGCACCCAGAGGAAACCCATGCAACCACAGGGAGAACATGCAAACTCCACACAGAAATGCCAATTGACCCAGCCGAGGCTCGAACCAGTGACCTTCTTGCTGTGAGGTGAACGTGCTACTCACTATGCCACCAGGGTGCCCCTTTATATAAATATCTATATTATATTTATAATTACTGGTGAGTGCCATTTTTTAAATTGTTACATAAGAGGAATCTGTGACTTACCTGAGAAATGTGGCATCAGCCGGATGTCTGCCATTCTGTACACAACATGAATATTTGCATCCTGTGTAAAAGAATCACAAAAGTTTTGTTATACTGACCAAAAAAACCCCACAAAATGCATCCTCCTATAAAAGCTTCATAAATACTGCATCCAGCATGGCTCACTTGACATTAGTGACAGGATGAGTTATTCCAGTTTCACATGCAGTATCAACATTTACTGGGTTCCAAGCAAAATTAGTTTTAACAAATTTTAATCTGTTTTTACTCATTTTATTATTTGTTTTTGTTTTCTTATACTTTTATTTTATTTCTGTCTATGTAAAGCACTTTGAATTGTCACAGTGTATGAAATGTGTTATATAAATAAACTTGCCTTGCCCAGCCTTGCCTCAGTGCAGTAACTACAACATATATAATGAGTATCTGTCTATTTCATAACAATTAGCCACTCATAAATAAACAGTTAGTGTTAGTGTTTATGTAAAGAGTTAGTGTGCGTGCTACCTAACATAAATAAATCTTATCATTTTTATTTAACTTGTTCCTGTCTGCTAAATTGCATTTACTGTAGTGGGGGTTGCTTAAATCATCAGAATGGCTATGTGTGCGTAAAGTTTCATTAAATGTACTTTCAAGTCCATATTTTTCTATATGCTTTTTTGCAGCAAGACACCAAAATATATTTTGAGCAAAATATCTTTTGATTCCAAAATTTAGGCAGAAGACTATTTATTTATACTGATTTATGGCACCAGCTGTTGATTCATAAATATTAATTTCTTTATGCTTTCACAAAATTAAATCTAACTTTTTTTGGTGTTATTGTTTTGATGCTGGATAACATTTTCTTGCAGATAAAACCCTTGCTGATGCACTGAGCTCTGCCATGTAAGGCTATTACACAACTATCCATTATTAATCTCCCATCTACCCAGACAGACAGAGACACTTTACATGTGGCTTTGAATACTTTATGAAAATGACCCATTTAAGAGAAGCGAAAGAGGAGTGGAGAGAGAGTGCAGGAGAGACCGATAACAAATACAGATGAATAGACAAAGAATATAAGCAAACAGATAGGAACCAAGAGTGAATACCTTTCTGGCTTATTGTCAGAACACCTCTTGCATTGTGTGCCTCAGTAATTCCAAGTTCATTCAATTCACACATATAGATGTAAATAAAAACGAGTAAACCCATCTATTCACTAATCAGCTTTTACAGATTTGTGACTTTTGATTTGTGTCAAAGGAACACTCAGTTGAGTTTTAGAATTTTCTTTCTCCATTCAGCCAATATCCTAGTCTGGTAGAAGCTCTTTTAGCTTAGCTTAACATAAATCATTGAATCAGATTAGACTAATAGCATGTCACTCAAATCTGCAAACAAAAATACATAAAAATTAAATAAATAAAAATAATTATAATTTCCTTATTAATGCTTGACTCTTCTGTAGGTACATTGTGTACTAAGACTGACAGAAAATGAAAAGTTAATGTTATTTATTTTCTAGGTCAATGGGCCCTATCATACATCTGGTGCAATAAGGTACAAGATATGTTTGGTGTGATTTTCAGACCAGCACAACTGTAATTTTCACGTTTTGTGCCGCGTTTAAATAGGAAATCCATTTGTGCAACTTTGTGGACTAATGGGTGTGCTGGTCTAAAAAGGAGGTGTGTTAAGGCACATTTGTTGGCACATTGCTATTTTGAGGCAACTGAAATAGACTGCGTCATTGACCAACAAAAAGTTTATCTAAAGTCAGCACAGTCCAAATGCTTACATGTAGCTTAATACACACATTATGTAAAGCAACACACAAATATCTTTACATTTGAAAAAAATGAAAGGACATAGATGTTACAAATGTCCACTCTGAGTGCTTCTTTGCATCTTTGGATATATTTTTTTGACCACACTTCATTATTATTGTTTATTTATTCATTTGCTGAAAATTAGAACTAAATTTAGAAATAATTGTTTTGAAAGAAATCTTTGTGTTTTACACACTAAATTAAACATAAAGGCTAATGGATGTCTTCAGTGGAGTGCATACAACACCGTTTCCTTACTACACAAAAGTAAAGGAGTAAAAGTAAAGAGTAAAAAGTAAAAGTAAAGTAAAAAGAAAGTAAAGAGGCTAAATAGAGGAGTCTTGTTCTTGATTCTTGCTGCAGATGGTCTGTTTAACTGGTAACTTTGCTACTAAAGTGTTTAGTTTGTTTACTTACAAAGTCCACCATGTAAATAGCAAATGCGCCATGGCGCGAAGCAACTGACTTCTAAAGGAAATGGGAGATGAAACTCTGATTGGTTTATTTCATGTTTTGCTCAAAACACACCCATAACTTCCTGTGCTGTGAAGAGGCATGGCCAGCGGCAAGTTATGTAGATGTTATAGCAGAGAAAGCTAAAAAAACAAAAAAAACACTGATCCCGCACATATGCAGTTCTCATGTTACATGCGTCTACAGATTGTTCAAACACACACACACACATACACACGCACATGCATAAAATGGTAATTTACTCTTAAGGGAGCCACACTCTATTTTTACTCATTACAGACATTTGTCAGACGTTATTTTAGAGAGCAGGCATGAGGTTCATCCTTTTCATTCTCTGTCTGATTAAGGCCCCGTTTACACTAGTACGTTTTCGTTTTAAAACGCATAAGTTTTGCTAATGTTACGCCATCCGTCCACACTACGCCGGAGTTTTCGAGGTGCAAAACGGAGCGTTTTAGAAACGCTGGAGAGGGTGTTTTCATTCTAAAACGCCGCCGCAGCGTCTCAGTGTGGATGGGGGAAGACGGATATCTTTGAAAACAGAGGCGTGGCTGCTGAGATCCGCTACGTGATTGGGGCTTTGGGTCATTGCGTACCCTTCCCTTATTCGTCAAGCGCACATGGCTATAACGTCACCGGCAAACGGCAGACCAGCCTTCACTGTAAACACTGTATTTTAGATAGCCATGGATGTTTTATATTCATTTGTTACTTTAAGTAACAACTCAACCTCGTTGTCTGTCCTCAAAAAGAACTCTCTTGCTTTCTTTGCCATCGCGTTCATCGTTCAACTAGCGTTTGTTGGCTAACAATAACCAAATGCCGAGCGAGACATGTGCTTCCTGTTTATACTTGAACGCGCATGCTCAAGAGTGTGCGAATGGTGCGCGAATGGTCACGTGATATACGTTTCTGGTGGCGTAGTGAAGACGGAGATCTGTTAAGATGCTGGGTGAAACGTTAGTGTGGACGCGGATCGTTTTCATGCTAAAACGCCGTTTTAAAACTAAAACGCACTAGTGTAAACGGGGCCTAAGGCTCAAACAGTTACTGCTAACAGCTACTCTGATTGACACTATTTACACAGCAGAATCGAAGCGCGTGCTTGCGGAGGCGTGAGGCTTTACTGGTGATGTGGAGCTGATTTGCGAATCACAACACATTATGTTAGCTGACCATTCAAATTTTCTTGAGGGCAGGCTCAATATTTTGTTTTCGTTTTGTCGTTTTCATGTTAATAGAGTAGCTGTATATAATAAAACACATATGAAAAAAATAAAGTGATTTTCTACAATTAAAGCATGAGCACATATTCCTTTGCATCTTGTTAACACAACCAAGCCTTAAAATTACATTCTGGATTACCCCTTTAAGAGAATAAGCACAACCCTGCAGGGCGCAAACCAGAGCCAGACCATGTGCCAGGGCGCAAACCACGTTTTTCTGTCCTTAAAAAGTAAAAGTAGATTCAGACAGACCTTTAATGCTTTTGCACTATGCCCTTTAGTCTTTGCGCTTAGATTGTTCACATAGAGGCCAATATGTCTAGAAACTGTACTCTCATTCTGGTGTGATGATCAAGAAAATTTTGCGCCATACCATGGCTGCAGCAGGTGCAATGTTATCACGCAGTGGTTGAGTGTACAGTTCCTAGACATACTGACCTAAAAGCATTTTAGAACATGAACTTAGTCTTAGTACATGATGTAGCCTAACTACAAAAAAGTCAAGCTTTAAATAAGAAAATTATCAAAAGTCTTTTTAATGCTAATTCTTAAATAAGATGATTGATGATAAGCTAAACTAAAAGTGCTCCCCCCTAACCCGGAGTTCGGCTGAACGGTTTTAAAAAATGGTAAAACTCAACTGTTTAATTCTAGAGGAGTTGTAAACTGAGCCTGTTTCCTTTGATAATCCCACTCTAATAAACAATTATAACTTAAAATTTCAAGCATTTTTTTTAATAAAAAATTGCTGGAAGCTTAGTGATTATCATTATCATTCTAGCAGCTGTATTTCTAAATTAATAATCTTGTATTAATAAATTAATAATAATATCTAAACATCTATTGTTCACAGCTTTTCCTCTGTAGTAATCCACACATCAATGAAAAAGTCTTTTTTCCTGTTTGTTCATTTTACCAAACAAGCATGAAAAAGTCACCACAGCAGCACTTTATTCCTGAATTTTGAAAACGTAAATGTAAAGTCTAAGCTAACAAATAGGAGGTTTTTGTTTTCAGAAAAGGGATGCAATTTTTTGAAAACGTGAGTTTATACACTTTCGGAGAAAAAAAAAGAACTCCAAGGTATTTTCAATTATATGGCAGAAACAATTAAATAAACTAGATGGAAAATATTCTTAATAATTCATTAGCCATTGCTAATGTTTATTTTAAATTGTTTTAACGATTAAATGCAAGTTGCGTTAATCAAAGGTCCTCAGCTAACGTGAACTACGTACTAACTTTATATTGATTTTATACTGTAACAAGTTCATTGCTTGTTGTTAATGTTATCCACTAGTTAACATAAACTATTATAATATGTTACCAATAAATCATATAGCTCTAAAAAAAGATGTTATTTGTCAGGATTATGTTTTGCTATTTATGCCATGTCCCTGTTCATTTGACCCAGTTTATTTTCCTTAGAGTACTTTGTTTGTTCAGTATATATGCTCCCAGTTTGAATTAGTTCCCTGTCAGTTTTGTTTAGTGTTTAATAAATAGTATTTTGAATTTCTTTTGGTTCTTTCCAGAACAAAGCAGAGCCTTTTCAGAGCATTACATCATTATTAAATAAAATATCTTTATTCAGAAGTAAAATTGACAGACTTTGATATGATAATGTGGTGCTGCTAATATCACGCATAAGACGCTCTGTCGCATGTTTTCTCACTCAACATCCCTCCTTCTGCTCTTCACCTCCGTCCCACATACAGACGTCTGCTGATTCACCTGTCAGTCACCCGCAGTAATGCATATTTCTGTGCATGTGGCCAGTATTCAGTGCTTTGCTGTCTCTTTGAGTCTCCTTTGGCAGGATTGTGTATCCACCCGCTATTTTTTTCCAGACTGTAACAGGCAGATAGAGTGGCAGTTCTCTCCATGAGAAAGATGAGAGAGATGAATATTTCAGCTGCATACTGACCTGATCACTGCTGTTGTGCAAGGGCTCGATTCCGTATGAAAAGTTGCCATCTGAGAACATCCCTCTGTAGACACATCAATATCACAAATGTGAGACACTCCAAAGGCTACCACCCTAATCTTAAACCTAAAATCATTCAATGAAGATTAATAAGAATACATTTGTTTTTTTAATCTTAGTTATCTATATTAATAAATGCTTATTCATTAATTGCAGTTGGTAATATTAATTTCAACATTTACTAATTCATTTTTGAAAGCAAAAGTTGCAAATTGTACAATACTATTACATTTTGAGATGCAACTTAAATTTCATTAATATCAACAAATTGACCATCAATAATGCAACAGACCTCAAAATAGACTTATTTTTCAAGCCACCTAGAGTCACAGTTGAGTTTAATCATTTTTTAATTCGTTCAGCTGATCTCCATGTCTGGTGGGAGCACTTTTTTTGCTTCATAATAAATCATTAAATTGGAGAAGAGCATTAGTATGCTCTCAACTAAGTAACCAGACAACAGTGTGTGCCTGCTTTAGGTATAGTATGGCGGCAAAAATGCGTGATTATTACACCAGGGATGAGTTTCCGAAAACCATCATTAGCCAGCTAAGGTCGCAAGTTTCATTGTTACAAACATAGTTTGTTAATTTGGTGTTTCCCAAATCCATCATTCCAATGAACATTCGCAAACTGCGTGGCAAACTTGTACATTTCCAACTACACCTCTAGAACTGTAGTTCGAAGCATAGTTCCTGGTTGTGTTCTATTCCCAGTTATCCCCCTATGCCCTATTCATTTAGAAAGTTCCAACATTTAAACTTTAAGTAATCTTTCTTAGGTGTAATTTGTTTTTAAAATATTTTTTACAGTTCAGATTTAGCGATCTTCATATCCCTTCTCAGTTCACTTTGAAAACATTTATGCCATTTTGAATGCAGCTGTGGCTTATGATGAAAGCTATAGGCGACCTATTATTTAAGAGCTGAATTTACGTTACGTCTCCAAAGCTTGTGAAAACAAGATACATAGCATAAGTTAATCTTTTAAATTTATAGTTGGTTATTTATTAAGAAATGTATCTGTACTGTAGGCCTATATGACATTGGCCTGTTAGTTAGAACATTTCTGCAGTGGTTTAAATGTGTCAAATTGTAAAAGTAGACATTTAAAAAAATAAATAAACAATATCCTACTTAATAATAATTAATAATAATAATAATAAATTAATAACTATAATAATAATACTAATTGTTTATTATTATTATTATTATTATTATTATTATTATTATTTTTATTATTATTATTATTATGTAGGATTTTTTTCATTTTATAATAAATGGTCTACTGTAAATTACAACCATTAGCTTTATATGATTTATATATGAGATTATAGTATGTGTCAGCTAAGTGGTTTTATTTGTTAGAATAGAATATGGAATATTCTCATTAATTTTTATAAAGGAAACATAGTCCCTATACAGTATGTGCCGTTTACATATTTTTCAGTTAATATGGAAAACGAGGGCATGTTTTTATCAAAACTAATATTTAAAATGTGTGTGCGTGTAAAACTATGTTTTGTTTTCTAAAAAAAATTGTTACTGCATCCATTTAGAGTGTCGTTATGGATGTTTCACGTTATAACTATGGTGCAAACGATGGATCTGCGACAAAGCAGCTATGGTTTTGGGAAACTCTCATCACTATATCGTTCTTTTCCCAAATGATGCATCGTACTGTGATAGTTCAACCACAGAATGAAAGTGTAGTTCCTAGACCTATGAAATAGCAAATGTACATCAGTCTTAGTAGATGATGAAACTACAGAAGAAGCTTTTATGATGATTGAAGATTACCCAAACGTTTTTTCTTCTTCTGTGGATTAACTTGCACCTAAAAAATAACTGTGCGCTAGCAAGATAACCGTTGTAAATTTCAAATGAACTTTAAAAACGTTGAGGATGGAGAATGTTTTTGGATCAATGTACATTGTAAAATAGTGTACAAAGCAATGTAAAAACAATGTAAAAGAACAGCTGGCTCTCCTCAGCTAGACACATTATTTGATGATTCATTCATTATGTCTGCAGTATACTCTCAAACAAGAAGCTTTTTTGAATATAATCTGATTCAAGGATTTATGCAGGGCTAAGCTAAAAGTGCTCCTGCCAGACCCGGAGATCAGCTGAATGGATCCAAAAATTGAAAAATTCAGCTGTTTAACTCTTGTTTGCTTGTAAAATGAACCTATTTAAAAAAAATGTTGAATTTACAGACATGGACTAATTGATTTTAATAAAGAAAAGAAGCAAAGTGAATGACACATATTTAATTAAACATTTAATTAAACAAATATAGCATACTACCATACCAACTAACTAGCATTAACTAACTGATTAGAAACAATATATTTTGAGTTTATTGACAGTGACAACGTTTACATGGACATCAGTAATCAAATTATTTACCTTAATCTGAATAAGACAATTATGTGATTAATGCGTTTACATGAGTTGCTTTTTGAATGTTCCTTTCATGATCTCATTTTACATGTTAGCACATAAGTTAATTAACATCATTTTGTCACCAAGCTATCCACATTTTCTAAAAAGTTTCAAGTAATTTCAGGTGTTATTTTTTAATTTGTCAACTTTAACTGCAGGGACATTTCATGCATGCCTTCCGTGACAAACGAGATATTGGATGCAGGTATGTACTGCTGGAAGAGTGTAGTTTTATTGGAATTTGATACTGCACACCATATGTGGAAAAAACCTCCGCATTCGGGATTTCTGTGGTCCTTCTCTGACTCAACAGGTGCAGAAAATAGTGTCGAACAGCCGTGTGTGTATGGAAAATCATGTCACAAAATGCTGTGAAAATCCTACATGATGGTAATAGTTTTATTAAGGCCTTTACATGTCTGTACTGCACTTCAATAACGCGACTAAAATCGGCATACTCATGTCTTACTTCAATTTCTGTTTAGTTTGATTATGACCCTAATTGGATTAAATTAATCAAAAATCACTGTTTATGTGGTAGCCTCTTAATCAGACTATTGCCCTATTAAAATTGGATTATTTGTGTCCTTGTAAATTTACTCAGTGATACAGTGACTGGATTACATACAAGGCCTCATGGTGAGCAAATTATCTTTTCCTGAGAGTCATTTTTGTTTTGGGGGAACTATTTCTTTAAACTCAAGTGAATTGAACAATACAAACAGATGGGCTCAAAAAAAAAAAAAATCCAATGGGTTAATAAGTTTAGAGCTCAGAGTAGGTCTGTTTTTAAAGATTTATTGTTAACTAATTATCTAATTAAATCATTCGTTTAGTAAATAAATTAATTTTCATCAATCGTTATTGAATTTGTACACTGTAACAGTATTATACACATTATTTTAAGCAGTTTCAACAGTTTTTATTCACCTTACTCTCTGTGTTTGAGTGGGCGCAGCCATTGGAATCTTTTTGGCTCGACACTTCCAGTCTTATTCACTTCCATTCCTTTTTAGACGTTAAAAATAGCTCGTTTTGCTATTCTTTTTGGTCTGTATAGTCATGTAAACACTTGTTTGTAGAGCAAGTAGTTTGACTGTTTTCTGTCATTTATTATTCCTAGTCATTTCTCCCATGGGCGACAGAATCTGAAGTTCTAAAACAATCGCAAAAACTATCGTACTTCTGCATTGAAGAATAAGGTCAATAGCAAAAATTACTTGAATAAATCATGTAAAAATTCTGATAAAAGATGATTTTAATATTATTATGTGGAATGCAGGTGTTTCAATCAAAACCACGAAATCGGGCCAATTCTCTTAAAGAGCGGCTATTATGGGTTTTTGAAAATGAGCTTGAATGCAGTGTAAAACACAGCTCTAAGTGAAGTGAAATGTCCAGCTAAGGCTTAAATCTGAAAGTGCACAGTGTTTAAAACTATTGATTCATCCATAAAAGAGTCGACTCATAGTTCCTCAAACGAGTCGCCGTGCTTACAAGTCTTTAACCGTTTCGGCATGACGTGAACACGAAACAATCTGTGCGCGCGCAGTCCCGGGAGATTCGAAACCCCCAATCCCGCCCACAAACAACAGTGGTGAGAAAAAGTTGCCAGATTGGGTGGTTTTGAATTTGATTGTGCAGGTAAAAACCTTTTGGACAGGGTTTGGACTGGAGTCCAGCTACATCTGGCAACACAGAGAAGAGCACTGTGTTTAGCTGGATATTGGAAGTGTGCAGATGAACCAGACATGAGATTTTGAAGAGTCAGTAGTTGAGGTTTATTTCTGCAGAAATACCTCAGCATTAAACCCAGCCATGTGCTGTGTTCCCTCTGAGGAGTGCTTACAACGGAGGATTCGGAGCACCGAGACATTTCCTGGCCTGCTATACAACAAGTGTGAGTAAGTGCGATTAAAACGGTGCCTCATTGTTTTCTCTAGCTTGTAAATGATGCATTTAACTGTGTTTAGTAACTTGCAACCACTTGTAGTGTATCTGGTTAACTTGTATTCTCATATCGCGTCTAAAACCACGTTGTAAACGCGACGAGTGCCGCTTTGTTTACGGATTAAAATGAGTTTGTGAGCTGCGTTTCTCTGCTGTTTGTCGTTGCTATGGCCACCATCAGCTCTGCTACACACGTAATGGTTCAGCTGTTGCAGCTGTATGCACTAATACTGAATGTATGTCGCTGTTTTTACTTATGGTTAAGAATAGAGCTGGGAATATGCTGGGAGATCGGGGGTTAGTTTCGGGGGTGAGGTGTCTGAAATACGGGCGACTCCCAATAAAAACGAGTGTTAGCAGATTAGCTCACACACACACTATGACTACTTCAATACTGATAAGCCGTGGTGGCCATTCTCTCACGCTGAGCGCTGTCGACCAATTGCAACAGACTGGGTCATCGGTCCAATCAGCGCAGTTTAGCATCGTGCTAAGGAGGGATTTTGGAACAAATGAATCACTGAACGATTCATATAGGAGTCACTGGGATAATAAGGTAAAAATAAATGCATATTATAAGACAATGAAAGTGTTTTTTGACCATGCATGCAGATCAGCCTGTTGTTGCAGACCCCCAAAACCAATATATGACCCTTTTTAATGTATAATATGAGCTCTTTAAAATATAAATATTAATTTCTTAAAATGTATTTGCCTTATTAGTTCTTCAAATCAAGCCTAATAATTGCACCAGTTTGTTTTAAATAGATGTCTCTTTATCTCTTTATTATTAGTGGAACGTTCTCAACGTTTTAGTATAATTCCAGAATAAAGCTATTTTTAAGAAAATATGCACATATTATCGTTTTAAAGTAATTATATAAATATTTTAATTAAAATTACGAGCCTCAAAATTCATTTTCTACAGGGTATTCATTTAAACTTGCTGGTCTGTAAAAGATTAGAATTAACGTTGAATGATGTGAGTTTTTACCCAGATGATTTTAGTGTAACATTTCACAATCATCTACAAAACTGGAAAAAAACATTTTTTTCTTAATTTACAATTAAATCTTAATTTACAATTTCCAAAATATTATTTTTATAGTGTAGTGTATTTAAATGTCCAAACAAACATTTTGAAGTGAATGTTACCAAAGTGTGTCTACTGAAAACAACAGTTTATAAACAAAGAAAGAGCTGCTGCTCACTGTAGGCCGTGACAGGTGGAGAGAGCTGCCCAAGACCTCTGAACTCCTCTCACATGACCATGATAGTAACAGTGCTCTCCTCCCTGAAAACTCACACACATCAAATAATCACACACTCTCCCGAAGTAAAATGATTACACAATGAACAGCTCTCAAATATGACAGTAACCAAGGCAACATTCACCCATTAAAATTCATTCCAATGTCCATCAAACACTTTTAGCATGTCATTCCTACTGTCTAGCTCAAAAAAAACAGTGGCTCCTCAAGTCTCTGAGCAATGCAGGCTCTCTGTAAAATTATGTATCTGATCATTTAGACCATATCTACACTAATCTGGAAACATTTTCTTGTTTTTTATTTTCAGGTGAATTCCAGGTGAATATATTTTTGTTTTTAAAGGTTCACAGTGAAAATGTAAGGTATTTGAAAAAGATAACGATGTTTAGATAACTAAAATAAAAAATATAACTAAAGATGTTTAGTCATGTAATCCATATTACAGACAGATATATACAGTTGAAGTCAGAATTATCAGCCCCCCTTTGAATTTTTTTTCTTTTTTAAATATTTCTCAAATTATATTCAACAGAGCAAGGAAATTTTCACAGTATGTCTGATAATATTTTTTCTTCTCCTTATTTTTCATTTTAAGTCCATTTTAAGGTCAAAATTATTAGCCCCTTTAGGCTTTTTTTTCGATAATCTGCAGAACCAACCATCATTATACAATAACTTGCCTAATTACCCTAACCTGCCTAGTTAACCTAATTAACCTAGTTAAGCCTTTAAATGTCACTTTAAGCTGTATAGAAGTGTCTGGAAAAATATCTAGTAAAATATTACTTACTGTCATCATGGCAAAGATCAAATCAGTTATTAGAAATGAGTTATGTGTTGAAAAAAATCTTCTCTCCTTTAAACAGAAATTGGGGAAATAAATGAACAGGGGGGGTTAATAATTCAGGGGGGCTAATAATTCTGACTTCATCTGTATGTTTACACCCATATGTGCCTGCTAGAGGTTCTGAAATATGTAATACATTTTTAATGATTCCATGAGTAACTCATAACAGGGTTCATACACATTTTTACTACTAAAATTCCATGACTTTTCCATGATTTTTCATGACCTAATGTTTTTATGCAATGTTCACATATACATGGTAAAAGAAAAACAATGCATGTTCAAATTTATTACAGCATACTGTAAAACACACAACAATTTATTTAGTTTAAATTTATATTTATATCCATGTAAAAGTTATTTAGACAATGCTTACACCGCACTAATAATGTGAGAGTATGTGATTGGCCAAGACAGAAAATAATGAATACAACTAACCTACATTCAATTATACAGATATCTGTTTTCTGTTTTTCCAAAACGTTTCCAGAACTGGAAAATGCCATGTCAAAATTTCATGACTCTTCCAGGTTTTCCATGACCGTGTGAACCGTATGAACCCGTATGAAGCATTTCTGAATGAAGTTTTTGAATCTAACTAATGTAACCCACATTCCCTAAAGGAGAAAAGAGAGACACTGTGCCAGGACAACACATTTGAGAATCGCCAATCGCCAAGATCTACATTGCTTTGAAGTTCATCAATGTTGTCAAAATACCTCTGCAATATTAATTTTAGTTACTTGGTTGGCACCACCTACTGGTATAACATTTACCAGCTTAATTTTAAGAATAAAAAAGTGATTTGCTCTGTTTTTCAAATGGTGATTTTTATATATTATTTAGATTTTAAACAAACTTTTATACACATTTTTCTGTGGTATATTTTTAAAAATAGAAATTATGATATCGTACCAACTCTAAGGATTGAACTATACATGGCAAATGCTCTCTGTGGGTCAGCAGCAGCAGCATGAACACGGATATGAATATCAGACCATTATCATACTGAAAGGTTGAACAGACACAGCTGAATTGTTGTCATTTAGAAAAAAGATTGCACAGCTCTACTAACTGGTGGCAAATTTTAAATATAAAATCTGTTTGACAAGAAACATTTACAAAATTCTTTGAGTCTACATGAACCAGAAGTTGCTGAGACTTTTTTTTTATTCTTTATGTTGATGTAAGTCCAACTGAAACACAATATTGAATAGGGGTGGGGCTTTCTTTTCTAAACACCATTCCTTTGTAGCAAACTAATGGTAAGATGGGCATGGTTGAACTGATTAATTGTTCACCTTAAAAATAACAACATGCAATAGCAAAATAATCATTGTAAAGTTTGATTTCATGTGAGCTTTAAAAACACTAGAGTGGATAGAGATTCCCTTGAAACAAACATAATTTTCAAATGTATTTGGATCAATGTACTTTGCCTCAGTAAAAGAACAACTGCCTCTCCTTAGCTAGACACATGATTTGAGGACTCATTCATTATGTTTGAAGTATACTCTCAAACAAATTTAAGAGCTGTGGTGTCTATAAGCATACACCCACACACTAAACGTGTGGGAGACACTCATGTCATTGGTGTGATTGATGCAAGCTTGTTTTGCTGTGATTCCATATTACCTGTCTGTTCTGTAGCTTTCTGCACTGCAGTCCTGGATTCACTGAGTCTGTGCTGCAGTGTAGATGCTTAATGACTTCAGCTTCTCCACTCAATCCTTTATTTTTCCTCTCTCTCTCTCTCTCCTTCTCTTTCTGACTCAGTTGGCCAAAGTGGACTAGAACTGTCTATAAGCAGTTGTCATAGCAACAGCGTTGTGATTGGTCAAACTCAGCTGACACTGAACAGGAGGGGCGGATGCTTTCGTAGGCTCCTTTGCCTGCTGCGTTAGTTAAGCACTAAGAAAGGATGTGGGTATATTCGCAGGCCCACAGATGATGCCTTTAAAGTTTAAAGGTGCACTATAAAGAAAATCTAGGCATACCTCAGCTTAATCAAATAAGCATATAGTCGTAATCAGTATATGGAAATGCCCATACTGTGAGCCTCAGACACCATTGTTTCCTCATTCTCATGTAAATTCCACGACTGTAAAATACCGGTGGACAAAAAGCCAATCAGAACACAAAGCAGACTGTACAATTTAAGGGGCATGCCCTCATCATTTGCATGTACTTTAGTTAATTTATCCTATGTAGCTCTGAGATCATTAATATGCACACCTTGGGATGTGTTTGATGAGCCATAACGTTTCCTAGTGCAACAACAAGGATCATTTTCACCCCTTAGTTATTTTTAAGTTTTTATTTAACTTACGGTACTACGTATGTGGGACTTTTATTTTGAAAATAGGAGGCACAGATTGTTTTCTATGCATTACTGAGCAACAAGACTGCACAAGACATGTTCAAACTAGTGTCACTTGTATGTTGTACATCAGTAGCTGCGTTTAATTGTACCTTTTGTTAATTTATAATGTTTATGGCGAAATCTGATGCATATGTTGCAACAAACACTTGTAGACTGTTGGATTTTTGTCAAATTGCTCACCTGAACTGTCACCTATCATGCAGAGGTTGATTTTAATTTCTGGCTGGGTTTTCTATGATAGCATAAAAAATAGCACAATACATCTTTATAGGTCTCCTTTGTGAGTTTAATTACAGTTTAGTCATTATACACAGCAGTGTGTGTAAGCAAAATAGGTTAACTTTACTCTAATGGGTTTATATTAGAGAGTTCACTCTCACCATTTATATAAAATAAACCTCCTCCACCCATTTATTTAAAAAAGCTTTCACTAGGCATCTACATTGTTTGTTTATATATATATATATATATATATTAGGGCTGTCAAAATTAGTGTGTTAACGCACGCCGATTAATTTTAAATATTTAAGTCGTAAAAAAAATTTACGCATTTAACGCAGTGGCAGTATTTTTTATTTCCTGTTGTGGCTTTTACGGGGTTGTAGTCAATGGCGCAGGGCAGTGGGTGTGTAGTTAGCCATGCATGCGGTTGAATGTGAGCGCGCGCTGTGTGTGTGTGCGCGGTGAAGTAGACTGAAAGAAGTTTGATCAGGTTTTGTGTTGTTTACTCCTGTAATTCCACCCTGGAGCTGTTTTGGACTGAGAAGCTGAAAGCACTAAAAGAAGTAAAAGAAGGGCATGCATCGAGTACTTTTGTCCGTCTCATCATTTGCACGAGCCTGTGAGTTAACGAGCTGTTACTCTGCCGCCGGGCATCGCGGAGAAAGTAACACGTGTGTTCAGGGCCGGCGTGTCCATAGAGGCGACCGGGCGATAATATGGATAATGTGGATCCATGTAAATGTACTCAGTGATGTGCCAGATGATGTCGCAAGCTGCCAAAGACGGCCCATTCCTCTCTAAGTTGATTCCAAGCACCCTCAAATGTTTCATTAAGTTTGACGTGTTTCCCCCCTACACGCAACTTTAGTAAAGCGTCTGCTTCGCGTTGCTGTATCAGAATCCTTGCTTGAGAAATGCAGTCATACCGGTGCGTGGTGATGATTTGAAGGGAGTGTGTGTCTCTGTCTGTCTGTCTGTGTGTGTGTGTGTGTGTGTGTGTGTGCGTGCGTGCATGCGCGTGTTGTCACCTGATAATGTCAACAGACAGTACTGTTATTGGCATTGATTGTTTTAAAATTCAAATGCCACTTACACGCCTGTGTTTTTATTTCTGTAATAAATACGGCTTTTCGTGATTAATCATGATTAATCACAAAAAAAGTGTGATTAATTAGTTAATTTTTGTAATAAATTGACAGCCGTAATATATATATATATATATATAAATATATATTATAAGTATTATTATATTGCTGTGGTCCGAGCACATCAGGGTTCACCAACCTTTTTGAAACTGAGAGCTACTTCATGGGTACCAATTAATGTGAAGGGCTACCAGTTTAATACACACTTCTCAAATATTTGCTCAATTTACTTTTAATTATATGTTATTATCAATAATTAATGATATTCATTTATGTAAAGACACTGATCATATTAATCATTTTGATCATGTTCTCACTGTAGTTGTCAAAATGATAAATAAGGTAGGATACATTTCAATATTCAACACTTTATTTCTGTAAATCTCTGCAATTATATACATTTTCAAATATATTACAATATCTACAATATTTTCATTAGCCACTAACCATTATTAACAAATCATACACTACGTTGTACCATGTTTGTACATAGTATCAATTGTGTAACATAAATCAACTTTCAGATTTTACTGAAAGTATCACCAAATTTACAACATTTTTAACATAGCTGACACTCTTCTAACCACTGTAACGTTGTTGCCGCGTGTCATAAAACGCTAATATATTAAGAAAGAGAAAATAATCCTTCATTGTTTACTTGATGTTTTGTCTATGATTCACTCTGGTCATCTCGTCTCTGACATGTTTCCAAATTTTAGTCATTCATTCACCCATGAATAGTTCACCTTTTGAGTCTTCAGGTTTTTGAGTCGTTCGTTCATCACGTGACAGCATGAGATGACTCAAAACCGAGGACTCAAGAGATCAAATCTTTTTTCGGTTCTAAATGCATATGATTGGCTTCTGTCTTTCACATGATGAAAGAATGAGTCAAACCCAATAGAGGACTCGAAAAATTAACTAATCTTCTCCTTCACCTGCACAAATGTGCGCATCACTCCCTGAGATGACTCAAAATGAACAAACGGTAAAAGGCGCTATGGTGAGCTATTTTAGAACAGGCCTGCAGGCAACTCATGCAATTCTCGCGACCCAGTGCCTGTGGGCACCATGTTGGTGACCCCTGGAGTACATCATGCAGTGTGTGTGTCTGTGAAAGCTGCACATCAGAGAAGAGCTCATTAATATTCATGACCAATCCAAATAAGGTCAATTATGGAGCTTCTGATTCTATGGGCATTTTACGGAGTAATAAATGAGAATATAAAACTATTTCTAGATAATGTTTTACGTACTTAAGTTGTATACCTACTATGTACATTATCGGTCAAAAGTTTGGGGTCCGTTTTTTTTTTCTTATGTTTTTTAGAAATTGTTGTTAAATTGTTAAATATTTATTGACATTTTAAAGAACTGCTTTCTTGTTGAACGTAGTTTCAAATGAAATTATTACTCCAGTCATTGTTGCTTTTACTACTATTAATAATAATAATAATAATAATAATAATAATAATAATAATAATCTTTATATTCTAATAATAAAAATTTCACAATTTTACAATTTGTAGTGTATTTTTGATGACATAAATGCAGCTTTGGTGAGCAGGATAAGCTTATTTTAAAACATTCATAAAAATCATACTAAGCCCAAACAACTGACCAGTATCAGAGAACAAATTAACTTACTGAACCAATGCAGTATATGGCACCTTTAAATTAAAAGGTTAATTGACACCAAAATGAAATTTCCCCTAATGATTTTCAAATCCATAATGCTTTTATTTATCCTCAAAACGGAAATGCTATTTTTAATGACATTCCATTTCTGTTTACAAAAAATGAAAAATGTTTATTAAGATTCTGTCATTGTTTACACAACTATAAACTGTTTAAAAACTTCTCTCAGTTTCTTTATTCTTTTTGGTCCCACTTTATATAAGGTGCATCAAAACATTAAATAAAACAAATAAATACACTGTACTTACTGTGTTCTGTGTTAACATTTCTGGTATTAGATACAGGTAGGATTTGGTGGTATGGGTAAGTTTAAAAGTGAGTTAAGGTGTAAGGGATGATAAAAAAACAGTGTAATTAGAAATGTAATTACCGAAATTAGTTACACATGTAATTACATGCAGGTATTTAATCAACCATGAGTACAATTTAAACATATTTACACCTGTAACTAATTTCTGTAATGACATTTTCAGTTACACTGTGACATTGTAACAAATGCTTAATTTAAGTGTAAGTACATACAAGTTAAGGCCACCTAATATAAAGTGGGACCATTCTTTTAAACACAAATGAGAATATTTGAAAAATGTCAAAAAGTTTTTGGTTCCCACTTGCTTTCACAGTACCTTCATCCCACTGACTTTCACAGTACCTTGAAACAACTCAATTTAATTACATTAAATTCGATAACCTTCAATAACAATGTTTTGCTAGTATTTTTCAAAATATCTTCTTTTGTGTTTAAGTAGTGTAGAAGTAATCTCATAAAGACACAGAACAACTTCAGGGGATGAAAATCAAGTTTGGTTGTTAAGATATAAGTGAATTTTAAAACTCGATAGAAAAAAATCCCATGCAAATTCAGATTTTTTTTCTTACCAGAGTCTGAAATGATCGCCCATCCTTTTCAAAGTGGCGTTCAACATAGTTAGATGACAAGAGATCACTACAAACACACACACACACATCATCATTGTTATCAATATATAGCATAGAGGGAATAAGCACATATTTGGTATAATTCTGTTATACATTCTGTTATATATTCTGATTTTGCACATACTGATTGAGCTCCAGATCCAAAACAAATGGGATTCCAAAGGCCTTCACCAGGAATGAGATTTGAGCAAGATGAATGGGCTGAGGGAAAGAAGAACAGACACATAGCATATGATGATCCTTTATAAATAAGGAGCCAATCCATATCACAATGGATTCAGAAATGTCTGAATATGCAGGAAACATGACATCATAAAACACAAAAAATATTCTAAATGTGAAATGTGGGCTGCGTCTTTTATTCATAAATTATTTAACTAATTAATAATTTATTTTTGTATATTATATATTATTTAGTCACACATATAGCTATCAATTTGATAAAATATTTTTTTAACATCTTTTAGTTTAAACTTGTTCTGGACACAGCTTGATTCTGCCCAAAAACTGTGTGTAAACTTCTACGCATCTGCACAAACATCATTCTATCTCCTGCAGAAGTAGTAGTAAGAGTGTCGTCTCAAAATAATAAATTAAAGACATAATGCCAGCTGTGGTCACTCACACTTGATTAACTACTGTTAACATTTTCTGAAATGTATAATACATGAAATACGATGTACTGACAATGTATTATGCTGGTATATGTATTGCACGGTTTCTTAAATATTTTGTAAGAAACCAATTTTAGATTACATGTGGCCTCTATTCTTACATATCATATGATTTAGGTAAATGTGTTTGCCAGAATATTACCTTTAAAAATACATTAATTTTTTTCCTATAAAATAAATTTTAGAATTTTATGGTAATCTACCGTTTTTCATTAACTAACCAATGTTTTGACATACTAACAACTACACATTGTGGTATTGTTACAGGGACAAAGATACAAAAGTAATCATGTGGGGATGAGAAAAGCAGATGATCCAACACTCCAACACATTTTCCCACAAGCAAAGACACATACTTATATATAGAAGCTGCTCTACTAACTGCTAAACACCATCATGGTAACACAGATAAAATTAAAAATAATGCAATAAAAATATTTCTGAAAATTAGATGTAACATAAAACCCTATACACTCTCAGAAAACGGTTCACGGTGGTACAAATAATGTTCCTTTAGGAACAGTTATATACCTTTGTAAAAGTTGTACCTAATATGGCACAGAAAAGACCTCTTATGATGTTGTTCTGTAACTTTTATGGTACAACTGAAATAAAGGTACATTGTTCTCTTAAAAAACGTACATACATGTTGGACAAATCCTTATTTTTTACAATATCTATGAAAATAAATATTACTGGAAAGGCAAAGTGATTTTCTAAATAATTCTATATATTATTTATTCCAAACATGAATCATCATTTAAAAGTATATGTTTAAAGACACTCATAAACATTAACTATTAAGTTCTATAAAAATAAAAAAAAACTGGTAAAACAAAACTATAAGTATTGTAAGCTAAACATTTAAGGCATTTTAATAAACATTTGGTGAGCATTTTCTGATAAATACATTTTCATTATAAATATCCACACCTTTTATCGTTTGCTTTCCACTACGCACGTGAGCTGGCAAAAGCACTGCATATGCAAAGTGTTCATGCAGACATTTTAGCATTGTAAAACTAATCAAACATTGTGCATATCTCATTATGCACTCTGTCGCATAATTCTATTTCTATTTTAAAATTAAGTAAATGAAATGAACTTGATTTACAAAGGTATTGTGTGAAAATTGGAAAAAAAAAAATTTATGTTGTACATGGAAGAATGTATTTCTGTAACATTTTTGTTGAAAGTGTTGTGAAATGTGTAGCAAAAAAATATATATTTTAATTTATGTTAAAGTATTTTTTATTCTTTATTGTAAATGGAAACGGTGCATTTACAAAAAAATAAACTTTTTTAAAAACATTGTTTAAAAATGTATTTGATAGTTTTTTATTTACTGAAAATAAATTGATGCATTTTGGATAGAGCAAAATGCCTTTAAACAGTTCTTGAAGGAACACATTTAGGTACAAAGTGTCTTGTCACTGTAGTAGTACTTTCATGGATCAGATCTGTACCTTTGATGAAGGTACAAAATTGTTACTGCAGGTTTTAAAAACCAAAGGTACATTCTGGTTTCCATGGTACAAATCATGTCCATAAAGGTACAAACTGCAATAGTACAAATTTGTTTCTTGGTCTTAAGATACAATTCTTTTCCATAAAAAGGTACTGCCATAGTGACAAAGGTTTATACCTTCTTTGGTGCAACATTGTACCACCTTTTCTCAGAGTGTAGTACATAACTGAAAAGAACCACTGTAATGTCAAAAAAGTAAAGTGTCATGAAGGGAATGTCATTCACTCTCATTCACTTTCCTTCGGCTTATTCCCTGCTACAACAAGACTACCTACCTGAAGCCAATAGCTGAACATGCAGCATTTTAATATCTTTTCTCAACAATAAAAATCTGGATATACCTGAGCAAAACTCAGGACTCAGTTCAGAACATGCAAATGGCCATACTACTGTAAGCCTCAAACACCATTGTTTCTCCCTTCTCACGTGAACCTTTGGGTGTAAAACAGACCTATCAGAACAAAACATACTTTCTTATATTTGGAGGCACTGTCCCTTTAATAACTTGCTCTTCATCTAAAATTTTTTATTTTGACCCAAAATCATTAATCCATCGAACAACTTGTCATACTGAGAACACATTTTTGCAATCCAATCCAGCCCAGTCACTGGAATGACTTTTTGTTGGTATCATAAGAAAGGACAGTGTAGATTAAATGACAGTACAGATTCAGACAGAAGAAGTCAGGTCCAATGCCTAAAGGGCAGTCAAGTCGGGTTGTCGGGTGCTCTGCACCAGTGTCAGGTGAGGCAGCTCAAGGTTATGGGGATATAAAATGGCCTTTGACAGACAGGTGGTATATATTGCACCCCTGGTTACAAGAGACGAAACGGTGTGGGTGTGAAATGCGATCACCTTGCAATGCTTGCAGTTGAAGGGACCAAAACAATTACCTATCTCAATGCAAAAAGTGAAGAGTGCATTCAAACTCCTTTATTGTACTAAATAAATCATTCAAGACTCACATTTAGATCAAATACATCAAGGGGTGGGAACAGGGTAAAGCAATATCATATGTTTAAGCAATTAAATGTTCAGAACCCAATTGTGAAACCCATTTTACAGTAACAGCTGGCTGACTGCACATTACAAACTACAAAAACATGTTACACTGAAGAAAAATATTACTTAGGACCCACAATATGTTGAAATATGTTAAACTTTAAATGTTAGATTTTAACTCTGGTACCCTTGCATAATAAACTTCCATAGTATGTGCCAAAACTGTGTGTGGTGTTGAAAATTAAATGCATGATTCCAACAACCAATAATATTGACAGCATAGGTAAAAACATTATATTGTATGTAACCAGTACCGCTGCTCCCTATACGCAGAGAACGCAGGCTGCGTAGGGCCTCAACTCCGAGAGGGGACACCATCTGGGTTGCTCAAAAACATTTTTTTAACATTTATTAATTTAAATAAAACTAAATGTGTTAGTGTAAGTAAAACATATATTGATAATATGTCATTAAATACATTTAAAAAATAGTTCTATGACAAACGCAAATACAAACAAGTGACGTAACTTTTCCGTGCACGCGCATAGACGCGAGGCACGGCGCGGTCCGGTCCACTTATCTTTGCGGCTGCTAGCAGCATATAATCATAATTGATGAAAGTTGCAGCTCTGTTACCGGGAAAAGAAAACAGCAGTCTGGAGCCGAGAAGAGAAAAAAAAGTGCAAAATGAATCACATGCATCACGTTCAGGTAAATTACGTCCAATAATCTGGAAAACATATTTTTTGTTGTTCAAGTAAATTAGTGAGGCTAAACTTCTCCACAACTGCACCAAATCTGCCTTATTTGTTGTCGTTTAGGTTCAGCTTCTTGCTTTGCTGCAATGCATTGTTTTTAAACTATGACAGGACATGTTCTATGACTTTTCACGTTTGCCCTTCTTTCACATTTTTCTGATAATTACACAAACTCAGTTATTTTTATTAACTTGTGCAATACTTTACACTTCTGTTTGTACAACAGCTACGTACACAAGCACAGCACAATAATTTCACTGTATATATTATTTATTATATAGTTATATTATTTAATTACATAATATATAATTTGCAGTTGTTTACTGTTTTGTCTATTTTCACACATTACTTATTGCTGCTGTTGTTACTGCTTGTATCACTGCGATTACAATAAAGTCTGTTTAGTCTTTACATCGGTGGATTGGTTTGTTTTAGGCCGGTTTTTCATTTTTGTATTACTATATGAAATAACAAAACTGACTCATTCTGTGATTTCTGAAAGGCCAGAAACTGTTGTTATTGCATGAATTTATGAATATTTTCTTCTAAACGTTAACAAAGTTTTTGTTTGAAAATACACTCATTAATTCTTAAAAACCACAAATATCTTTGATTTATACTGACAGCAAGGGTCAGCTTTTGTCAACAGATTATAGTTAAATCCACATATTGGTAGTAGTTTAGACACATTATGAAGATATGAACCTCATTGTTTTAATGGTGTGTCATGAGTTTGTCTTTAAAAGACAAATTTCTTCTATTT